>VWZP01006280.1:109545-465775 GCA_013396995.1 Dicaeum eximium
TTTTTTGGTTTTTTTTTTTTTTTTTTCCTTAGCCTCTTTTTCTTCTCTTATTCTTTCTTTGAAGCTCAGGCTCCATTAATCTCTTGGACCATGATCTTCAGGTGTCAGTGTGGATCTTTGCACTTCAAAGAAGGAAGTGTTCAGAGACAGCACCAGTAAATTACTGATGTGTGTGATTTGTTATGCTGGCTAGTAATAATCATGACTAACTCAGTTTATTGAGGATGGTCACCAGAAACTATATTATATATTGTATTAAGATACAACTTCATGTTTCAAAGTGATACTGACTGACTAGAACTAATTTTATCTAATTCTAATGTAACATTTCACAATATGTATTTTCAGATCTATCTGAGATAAAAAAATAGAACAGAGTGTAAGTTTGGGGATTTTTTTCCATTCAATATTGATTTCTAAAAAGGAATATTTGAAAATACTGATTTTTACCCTGTGGTCTAATTAATCTCATTTTACTTTTTTGTGTGTTTCACTTCTGTTCAGCCAGCTTTTAGGCTCAATCTCATATTTTAGGCTTAGACTGTCATATTTTAATGAAAACTAGATGGAACACAAAGGAGCCTATTAGTGTACAGTAGCTAAGAATGTTTTCAGTGTTTTTTAGCAGTTTTTTAGCATCATAGAAATATGATGACCAGACAATGTAGTCTAAATCTTCCTCCTTAAGATCATCACTGTGCATGTTAATATTCACAAAATACCTGACAATAATGTCAGTGTTGAAGTTAATATACAGTATGTTTCTGAAAATTTACTACATTTCCTCTATCTTAAACCCCCTTTCTGTAAGACATTTGTGGATAGTTGTGTCCTGAAAGATACATTACTAGGAGGCTGTCATTGCCATTACAGAATATCTATCAGGATCACATCTTAGGTTTTCAAAACAAAACGGAAATGTTAATTTGTATCATCTGCTTTATTTTGCAAATTAAGTGGTTATTTTTCTATTTGCAGATACCTACACTTCATACATAAGGTATACCTCTATGTTATTAATTTTATTTCACAATATTTGGTTTTGGTATCTGGCTGTGCAGCTGTTTTGAGTGGTTCATCCTGAATTCAAGCTTAGTTACATACACACCTACACACTTGCATTCTAATTACATGTCAAGATTTCCAAAGCATTTTTCTTCTTGAATGCAGAAACAACTTAGCTTTGGATTTTAATGATTTATTTATTTATTCCAGTTTCAACATTAGCAGCTTTTAATATTACTGCTTTATTCCCAAAGGATACTTAAAAAAATTATACCTCCAGTGATGTTTAACAATCATTAACTTACTTGAAATTCAAGAAGAATTTTTATTTAGCAAGGTAAAGGTAGTAAAATTGCTCTGAGACAGCTCAGGGTCTTTGTCTGAGGTCCCAAGTGTAATTGTTATTTGTCTGGCTTTCGGAATAAAATGCTGTAGAAATTCTGCTTTGTTCGAGAGTTCAAATCTGAAACTCATATTCCTCTGGGTATTTTCTTTCATTTGATGTTAACAATCCCCTCTTCATTGTATTATGATTCATACATATTGATGGACTAGTGGCAGAGGATTTTCAGTTCTCCATTGGCAGACTCTGAGAGGCAAAGAAATCATTCATTTTGATTACTTCTCTTTTCAACAACTTTTTTTCTCTCCATCATAACTCTGACAAGCTGAACCTGTAAAACAATGTGTAAATGAACACATGATGTTTTCTCAGGAATGAATTTTACATGTATAGTGGTACAGTGGAACCAAGGCACTCTTTTTTGTATTTCTGTGTTTTCCTAAATGAACTCAGATATCTGATAACATTTAGTAAGTTACATTCTCTTGGTGTCAGTTTGGAATAGAAAAAATTGCATCAGACCATATAAAAGTGCTCTGGCTTTTACCTTTTTATTGATTTAGTCAGTTTACTTTTGCATGTTCAGTTTTATTTCATTAACTTGCATTTATGCCATTTGACTGGCATTGACACCATTTTATATTTATTTGATTAAGATAGGCTTTGTCTTTCTTGTCTTCTTTGGTGTAAGCATGCTATAGAAATAGGTGCAGAAAATAGGATAAGAATACTCTGTCTTTCATGTCTGTGGCATGAAAGATGAAGATGGCATGAAAGATGAAGAATAAGAGACAAGAAAATTTGGAAATCTGTTTAATTCAAAAGAAAGAAACAAACTCGGTAATTAAGAGCACTGGGATCTTTAGAGTCTATTGAATACATCTGTCTTAATTTTAGCAGAAAATTATACATACAATAAAACATTGTTTAGAATAAATTTCATTATATGGGGAAAGCAAATGCAAAAATAAACATAACATGTACCAGATGATTCTCCAATTTGTTGTGAATTCTGTTTATGAGTATCTTATACCTTAAAATTTCTGGGCCAAGTTCAACCTTTTGTTAGAAAAAGAAATCTCCAGAGAGCTATGAAAATTACATATATATATATATANTGCTGAAGAAACCCTGGCTTGAAAGTAGATGTGATTACTCATATAAATGGTAGAAAAGTTAATTTGGCTTTTACTTTAAGTATAAAATATGTGTCTGCACTTTACTAGTTGCTAATCATCTCGTATGGGGAGGGAGATTCAGTGGATTCAGCTCCTGAAACCACTTAGCTGTTACATTACATAAATCTAGTGTGATAACACAGTTCTGCAATTTATGTTTCAAAAGTCACTCTTAGAGTCATTTTGATACAATTACTGTAGATGAATTTCCAGTCAGGATTGGGTGTTTCAGAAATTGTTATTGACATACAGAGCCCCAGTCACTGAACCCAGCTCATCGCGGTGTTAGATCTGGTGGAGCTGGTACCTCTCACCGTTGTTTGAACTTGCTGCCTTCACTCAGCTCCCTGTGCTGCCATGTATTTTATTTTTCATTGCACTGGTAGCCAGCTCTCTCTAGGAAAGTCAGGCAAGGTCAGCCCAAAGTGTATAATGGTTTCCTTCCTCTAGTTCTTTCATTAATCATAGCTCAAAATTACCACTACTCTGAGGTTAAACCTGATTGTGTGAGATTAGTGCTATTTACAGTTTCCATTTACTGGATTTTCACAGTATTTTCTGAAGTTTTGTCTAAAGCCTACAAGTAACTAATTAAAATTTTCTGAATATGCTAGTTTATTTTATGCAATATAATGTGGGACAGAATGGTGTGTGAATGTCTTTCAATGAATCACCCATCACCCAGATGATCTTTGGAACTCTTTAAGTCTGTGAATAGGTTTTGTCGGCATCCAGTTAGCTTATGACACATCTCTTGGAATCATGGCACAAAGTGTGTATATATATATATATAAATAAAATGCACACATATATTAGCTTCTTGAACCAGGGAAGGCAGTATTTTTACCAGACCTGAGCAAACAGAACTCTGGATCAGACAAGGAGACACACTGGGGAGAGCTGATGAGGTCCAGAGTGTTTCAAGTTTCTGGATTTTGAACTCAATGATCTTAAAAGCCTTTTCCAGCCTAACAATTCTGTGATTATTATATATGTGGCCTGTCTGTGATAATAAGCCTTATGCTTGTCTGATTGTAAGTTTAAACATTTCTTGAATAGTGGTAATATGGGTGAGAAAAATTATTAGAACAGATGCAGTTTGCACAAAGACAGATACAAATCAAGAAAGCATTCTGAAATAAAAAAATTACTACAAATTTTCTGCTGACTGAAATGATAGAAAAAGGCACTGAAACTATGTAGAAGTACCATTTGACAAACAAACTGTATTTGTAATCATAATCGTAGAGAAGTGTAATGTATGGCTTCTGACAACTGCTGGCACCTTCTAATTTCTACTTTAATCTTTGTGGAATTTTAACCAAATCAAATCATTAAATGGATAGAAATCAATTTACCAGGCTGGTATTAGAGCTTAGTATTAAAGCTACACAGTAATTGCAGTATTTATCTTCATGCTGATACACTGACACCAGTTTTGTGATCTGTTTTCAACCAAAAAGAGGATTATGAAGACTAAGAAAAGTGCTAAGCACTGGCAAAAATAAGTCTGCACCTTTCACTGTAAATAATTGAAATAGGAAAATAAGTTATTTCATTGAATAGTTTTGTTGAAAAACAACTGGAAACTATCCTATGTCATTGGAATTTTCCAGCATTGAATAAAAGACAAAGAAAGTCTGTATGAGCCTTCCTTGTTATAAAGATTGCCACTCTGATCTAGTGAGTGGCATCCCTACCCATAGCAGGCAAGTTGAAACTAGACAGTTTTTAAGGTCCCTGCCAGCCCAAGCCTTTAAGTAATGATCATGATTCTCTGTAGTTTTTTTTTTTTAAATTTAAATCATTGTTCACTTGACTTTCTTTTGTTATCACTTTTCTGTCTCAAACAGAGATGTGTTAACACTGGCACTGCTAGAGATTGTACATTTTTGTCCTAGTATTTCTGAGTATTTCTTTGTGTTTGCTTCTGTACAACTCATATCTTTGGTTTTAGAGAAATCAGATTCACTATTAGAGCTGCATCTGTACTTCCTTGTAGCTGCAGTCCTTCCCCCGTTTTCATCATGCTCTTTGACGTTCCTTTCCCAGTATATTTTCAGCTCCATTATGCATATTTTCCACATTTCAGACCTAATCTCCTGTTTAAACAGGACTCCTAAATCAGGTACCAATTAAGAGGAATGGAGCAGCATGTATTACAGTATCTCCTATGATGAACTGAGCTTCACTATGTTGTGGAATTAGGTACAAAACTGGAACCAATGGGAACATCTCAAATTCTTTGGTTATGTACTTTATTTTGGAGCCTGTTTTTTAAACATGCAATTGCAGTCCTCACCAATCTATTCCCATTCCTGCTTCCCATATATCTTAGGAGGGAATGGACTAGTTGAAAGCATAATTTATTCTGTGATCATCTTTCTTTTGACACACAAACCATGAAAGTACTCTAAATCTTCAAATGTGCTTTCAGAAGGCCAGTTCATTGCATACAGCATAAGGTCAGTGTACATTCAGCACCTAAGTCACCTGCTTAGAAGCAGCCCTTCAATAAAGATCTCAGGGTGCAATCTCTGAGGTTTACTTCAGGTTTGCTGAGCTTCTGTGTGCTTGGTGCCTTAGGAGAGGCAAAGGAAGACACCACAGGGGATTTAATGTCAGAAGGACTTCACTTGTGACCTTCCGTCGGGCGTGATTTTATCGTGAGGGCTGAACAGATATGAGAGAAACAGGCACATACAGCCATCCTGTTCACATTTGGGACTGTCCTGGAATGCATTTGGGACAAAAATGGGTCCTGAGGCATTGGGGCAAAGCTGGTCTTGCTGAGCATAGGAGAGCAGATGGCAATTCTCCATTGCTGAACCCTGTGTCCAGCATCATGTAGCTTGGCGGCTGTGGGAAAAGCAGAACACTCTTCTTACATTAAAGGAGTGGCAACTCTTGATTGTGGATTGTTGATTTCTAAATAGATAACATATGTAAATACTCATGAATTTGCTCCATTTATAGTTGCAGGAAGAATATTCTTGCTTTGTAGAAAAAAAGTAAGTTACAATAAAATTTGGTACCAATCATATTTGTGTAGTGTATGATACTTTCTTAGCCCAGGAAAGGTGAATAATCATTAGTTATTAATTAATTAATTATATTTATATTTCTAAAAAGAAATGTCATCCTTAAGTTTACTTTATTTATAAAATATATACATATCTATTTCCCAGTATTTAAAAAGTTGTCTAGTGTCTTGGGGGGGCTTACCTTTTATTTTTGACCAAGTTAAAAGTGCTTTAAATGGATCTAACTGTTCAGAATTATTTGTTTAATATACACACCTGAAT
This sequence comes from Dicaeum eximium, assembly GCA_013396995.1. Lineage (NCBI taxonomy): Eukaryota > Metazoa > Chordata > Aves > Passeriformes > Dicaeidae > Dicaeum > Dicaeum eximium. Next base: position 115,377 of record VWZP01006280.1, read on the forward strand.
ACACATGGTCATACCTGCATATACAGAAAGAAGAGTGCCTCTTGTAAATCAGCTTATCTGAAACTGATTTGTGAACTACAATCAGTGGTTATATGAAATAATGAAATAATTTTGAAGTATCTTATCAGTATTTTAACTGGATACCGGTGAAAGTTATAAACAGATTTCCAAAGCACTTTTTATAGTTTAGATCAGATACTGTGGCTTTTAACACAGTAAGCTTTATTAAATGAATCAGCATTTTAAAAGTAGCAAGTGCTGATGGAGAAATGCCTTTGAGGCTCATAAACATCATGACATCTGCCTGGCAACCAATGCCAAAGTCTGAACACAGAAATACAAAAATTGCTTTTAGTTGTAGGAGCAAAGTTCAAACAATTTTTTAAGCATTTCAGGAAATGGATTGGACCAGTTTGCACTTGCATACAGACTGGCTTACTTTTTTTACATCTTCAGTAATGCTTATCATTTGCTACTTTCTCATCACCATCAGCTTCTTATTTCATGTATATTAACCTTCAAAATTATACTTTAGAGTGATAGTTCACTGAATTATGATCTCATGATTCTGTCCTCTAAAAGATCTGAATCATGAGTCAGACAAACAGTTCAAGGTATATTGTATGTATTAATTCTTGTATTATCATCAGAAGTGTGAAAATTCCTATTTTGAGTCACTCCTGTTGTACATTAATTTTTTTTTCCTTAATGGAATAATTCTAAATTTATGTTTTTGTGCAATTTTAGGAACAGAATGCTTGAGTCTCTGATTTCAACCTATTTTACAGGATTATTGATATAATTAGGGAAAAACCCCATACCTGATTGTAGCCTACCAACATTTAGCATTTTGAGGCTTAAGACTAGTATATATTTCTTTGCTTTTCCTTTCAGTATATCCACTGTCTGTAAAACTTGTGTACTTCATAGTACACATAGTCTTTCTTACAGAATTATTTGAAATTTCATTTTATAAAATATCAAGGCAAAACTACTTACTGGGTAACACATGGGCTCATATAAGCTTTCTGTGCTAACACCAGTTTACAAAACACATACATAACTTGTAATCTTGTTAGTTTAGAAAACTAAAAATAAGAGCTGTGTTCTGGCTGTCATCAAATCTGTCTACAGTGTTTAGTTAATTAATATTATGCTGATACCTTACCTCTTGACATTAACAAAGCTATTCAGATTTTTTTAAGTGCTGCTTTTGGTACTTTATTGCATGAGTTATGAGCAGAAATACGAGCATTTAAATGATAAGCAGTAACTCCAGCTCAGTGCTATAGGGTAACAAGGTCCAAAGAGTATAAAATTTGTTCAGATTTGAATACATTCAAAAACTGGGGACAAAGGGGAAAAAAAGGCAATAATGCATGCCTTTTTCCCCTGATAGAAAAAAGCCAGAAGCTATTCATTATCATGTTCTGGAAATGTCGTTTACTTCATTGATGTCAACTGTTTTGCTTTGTCTTTATCTCATTCCTGTTTACACATCAAACAGTGCTAAGTGCAGAGCAGCTTTTCCTCACTAAGCAGAATACATTGTCCTCCCATATTCACATGAGATCTTTTAGAAAATAAAAAGTTTTGTTGAAATTTCTTACTCTGTGAGTTTGTAAGTATGGTAGAGATTAGTGGAATTTATTTTTGAAAGGTAATAGCTTGCTTTTATATACTCAATAGCTTTCATCCCAGCATTTCTGAAAGCATTTTTTAAAACATATGTAGAACTATGAAGTCATTAATTTTCAGTCCGGCCAAACAATCCTAAAATTTAATTATATCTAAATGGCATCTTGGGATTTAGTAAGTAGTCACAGGAATAGCTAAATCTTACAAAAATTTACTGTATTTCAGAGAAATACTTCACAAATATTTAATATGAGGGCAGTGAACAGAAAACTGGTTTTTAAATGCTTATACTTTGTCTGTAACTAACCCATATCTGAGATGCTATGATTTCTACGTGACGCTGAAGTAAAAATTAACTGATCTGGTAAGGTTGAATTTTTACTGATGACCATTGTGCTTAATCAGGCTACTACCCTGAACTGGATGGGAAGGTGGAATGGGGACTGCAAAGGAACAAGCCATATGCCTTCCACATGATTGTGCAAGTACATGGTTCATTGGGCAGCACTAATAAGAGGAAGGAAGGGATTTAGCTTGTTAATCCATGCTTCTTAATACAATGTCACATTAAATGACACCCACAACATGCACATCGGCTGTGTTAGAGTTGGAGCCTGATTATGAAATACTGCTTCATCCTCCTGTGACATTGGCTCTCTTGAGAATTTTCAAGCAACAAAGCATCAAGTAATGAAGGTTTTGTAATAATGTTCTGGTTTAGGCTTTGTATAATGACAAGTAGAGCTGAAAAATAAGTCTGTGTGGCTCATTGTGAAGTGTATCAGAGACTCCCTAGATGGTGGTGAACAAAACGTGCCATGGTTGTGCTGGGAAAGGTTCATCTAAGCTAAATAGCTGAATACTGTGTTTTCTGCACTATGCCTGGGTCATTCAGCTACAGTTCAGGAATGTTTGTGAACCTTTGGAATCTCCATTGCATAGAGTAGAAATGAGTGTAAGACAATGTTATATGAAGGGCTAAAGATTATGTAAGCAATGCTTGGGACTGCTTAAAGTCTAGGTTGCCAGCACTACTCATTTCCTCCAGTCTCACTTACACACCTCGGCCTGCCTTTCCTTCTTTCTCAGTGAACCAGAGCTCAACATAGGGTGTTCACCTATAACTTCCAGTTACTGACATTTATTTTGATACTAAGATTCAACTGAAATCAGTGGGACAAAGCACAGGTTTGGAGTTAGTTACACAGAAGTGTTTTGCTGAATTGGGACAACACACAGTGGTGAAATAATTCATTATTCTACTTCACAGTACTTGTAAACCTGGCAAGAAAAGAAACCAACTTCATGTTTTTTCAGTGGCCTAAAATCACTATATATGACTTCATGGTGGGCATGGTCTGTGTCTGTTTTTGGAACAACTGAGGCAGCATTTTATAGAAGCTGGCACTGAGACCACACTTGTGTGTGCTTTTTAATGACACATTTTAATTAAGCTCAAGCTGAAAGAAAAGCCTTTACAGCATTAGAATATGAATGCTTCCAGTAGACATTCCTGAATCCATTCCATCTGACTGGTGGGCTCTTTTCTGGGCTATGGCACAGTATTTCCTACCAGTTGCATACAAGGCTGACTTATGGAACAGCTCATGCATAGCAAGTGACAAGTCAGTTCTATATCCTGCTTATCAGCATGTTTAGAAAGAATTTGTACATCTCTGTGTGAGGGGAGATATATGCAGGAAAACATATCCAGGATGAAAGTGCCTTGTTTCAGTCATCTCTTCTAAATTTCTTTAATTGAACAGCACATAATGGTTTTAGAGAACTATTGCATGACAGGATTCCATAGGCTTACAGCATGATATATTAAAAAAAAAAAAAAAAACAAAAAAAACCCAAAACACAATCCAACCCAAAACAAAAAAACCAAACCAAAGCAAACAAACAAAAAACCAAAACCCCAACAAAAACAAAACAAAACAAAACAAAACAAATTTAAAAACCCAACCCCAAAACATTGGGTTTTTGTCCAGAAATTAAGAAGAAAAACCTTCTGTCTTGGATAAATAAATATTAAGTATCAGGATCTCAATTTTAAGATTTTTCTTTTTTTTTTAGTATTTTGAATTGGTGAAGGAATAATGAGGCTTTTATTTGTATGTATTTTTGTAAAAGAAATAAGGGCTGTATAGACAAAATGCAGAATTCCTGATTCACAACATGATCTGCAGTGGCTTACACTGCCTAATTAAGTATTGATAGAGACTCCTATATTTAGTTATTAGTTTATCTTAGTTTTTTTTCTTTGCTCCTTCCATGTAAATTTAATTTAGCCAATAATTTTTACCCAATAATTTACCCAATAATTTTGAACTCCTTTGAGCAAAAAAAAAAACAAAACCGTATTTTGCGTTCAATTGTGCTAGAGCAGGAGTTGATATTGTTCTATTTCTCTATGGGTTAGTTAAGAGGTGTTCTACTAATAGCAGAGAAATTACGTGTGGGCAAGTGGATCAGCAGAAGAAAGCACACCATAGAAATTTTAATTCCTCACAGGAACCAGTTGGCTTAGTGTCTCAAAAAAGAACAGATTATGACATTCAGCTCTTCTCATGCATTTATTTTATTTTAATTTTTTTCTTTTACTAACTAAAGGAACATAAACAGAGAAAAATAATATTTTTCTTTGCTCTTGGTTTAAAAAAGTCCTCCAGAGATCTGGTATACAAAGGTCCAAGCCTTTGTATCAAGACAGGATCTACTGTGCAAACAGAGAGGTCCTTTGAAAATCTATTGCCACAGCCACACAAAAGAAAGAAAACATCACTGATTTGTGAGCTAATGCCAAGGCAGTTCCATATGGGCTTGCATTCATGTTCCCAGTTCTTATCAGGACCACGATTCCATCATTCCCAGATCTTGGAACTTGTGATTTTCTGCCTCAGGATTTGGAATAAGCAAAGTTTCTGTTATGACTTTCAGCCCTGTCTCTTTTTTCACTTTGTAAGTGAAAAAGCATAAGAGCTAAAGTCTAAGTAAAGTAAGTGTAGTTCATTTACTGCACACCCAGAAGCCTGGTAGAATAAAAATCTTATCCTCCCTGAGTGATTCTGTGAAGGAGAGGATTCTTATTCAGTCATCCTGGTAGCCTTATTAATAAATAATTTCACGTGGAAGGTACAAACCATTTACTGTCCAGATACAAAATCAAGCTAAGTTGTATTTGCTTGGAGATGTGGTGGTCATAGCATGTGTCCTGACAATTATTTTGAACTAGCTTACATTGGATATTTTCATCAATTCCAAGCGTTTGGTCCTGTGCCCAGGGTCTTTTTAAAAAAGATCCAGGTATTTTGAACTTATTTAAAAAAAAAATCTTAAAAGAGGTTTCATTTGGTTTCTAACTCATAAAATGTAATTAAAGTGTCTGGAAATTTCCTGATGATGAATTGGTCATATCAATTTTTCTTAAAACTTTAGGTTAATTTCTATAAAACTTAAAAAAAAAGAAAGATGATATAGAGGTCAACATATTTGTTTTTAAGACCAGAAGAAATTTTCCTCTTCATAAAATAATAATACAGTGCTTTTTAAACTAGTAGTTAGACTAGTGGAAAGGGTTGCTGACCTGAGCAGAAGAGCAGAAATATTATCTTCCTTTTTGACTCATCCTTTGGTAGGGGTCTGGTGTTTAAGACTGTTCTGATTTTAGAACACTGTCATCTCTTCAGATATTGAACAATGTCAATTTCTGATCAAATTTTATTCGTCCTCAGATATCTTATGGCTCTGACACCTTTTAATTTTTACATTTTAGGGACTTAAAGATCAAGATAATGTCTGCAACAATTAAAGACCTATCTTTGCTTGGTGTCCCACCTTTCTGGGGCCAAAATTACTGATATTACAAGAGATTAAAAACCAACCAACCAAACAAAGCAAATCTCAATTTATCTGAGAAATAATTTTAATGTGTTTCATAGGATCACAGAATAATTCATTTTGGCAGGGACTTCAGGGGGTCTCTACTGCCTACTCCAAGCAGGACCAGCTGGCAGATGAGATCATATTGTTCAGAACTTGTCAAGTCTTGAAAACCTCCAGGTATATTCCTCCAGACTGTGGGAAAATATTTGTCTTTGTCATATCTTTCTTACTCTTCTGTAGGTGACATTTAATGAACAGTTTTGCTCCTAAGTCTATTTTCTGATACATTTTTGCTGCTGCTTTCGTCTGGATTTTCTCTTAACTGATCCTGATTTCCCTGAAATGGGATGCCCCAAATCACACAGAGCAGTCCAGTTCAAGCTTTAACCATGCTAAGTATTCATTGACTCCTATGTTGGCCTATGCAAACAAGGGTGTTATATATGATGATTAATGTTTTGCATTATCAAGGCATACTTGACTCTCATTTAGTTTATACTAGATGCTGTTCTGATGATCCACTGCCTAATCAGCCTTACCTGCCTTGAATTTGTACATTCAGTTATCCCTCTGTCTGATTCTATAATTGTTTGCTGTTTATTGTATCTTTTTATTAGTCATTTCTGTTTGGCCTAAATCCTGAACAAAATGTGCCTTCATCTGATCTCTTTCACTTTTTCTGACCAATAAAGCCCTTATTTAGCCCCTTGATTGTCTGTGGTTGTTTTTTGGGGAGTTTTTTGGTATTAAAGATTATCTCCCCTGTTTCTAATCTGAGCACAGATTTTTCTGAGTACAAACAATTAGAAAATGAAGCTTTTTGCCTGTAACCTGAGGGTTTGTTTTTTTTGTACTGGCTGCTGAAATCCTTATTACCACAAGCAGCATTTACTTCACTATCATCTATAATGAAGATTCAAGACTTTTTGTACTAATTTTGTACTGTTTCCTTTTGTATCAAACCTGGTATAGCCCAGAAAGCTGTACAACAAAATGGAGATGTGTCAGCACTCATCCTCCATCAGAAAAGGAGTCAAGCGAGAAGCAGCTAGATACTGGCTTAAAAACAACCCTGACACCCTTTTTTAATCATAGGGCTTTATCCTAAAATTTTACAGTGACTTAGAACCACTTAATGGTATAATCCCACCAAGAGTTCTTTTAATTATTCATTAAAAGATGTACTTACTTCAGGAAAGTAGTGTCTATCTGGCAAACCCACGGTTCATCTTCATCTTTAATTGAAACCCAGTTCTAACTGTCCACACAAAAGGGAATTTCTGATGACCTGGTCCCAACCTACTAATATCTTTCAGACAGTTTCCCTGCTGGATATGACTGGAACCACTGCAATGAAGTAGATATTTCTGTATCATACAAAGCAATATGTATATAGGTGTGTGGCATAGAATGGCTGATCTTACAGAATACATGAACATTTCAGGTGTCAGGTTCTAGAAATGCAAAGTGGTTAGGATAGTGTTTTAGTAATATTTTACTTATTCTGTTAGTGAAATATCAAGGTTTATAATCAGATTTCAAACTTGTTTCTTTTGCCTTTTCACAGACTTTTTATAAATGTAGCAGTTCTAAGAATAAACAGAAATTACGTTAATTGTTTATGTTGAATGAGGCAGATCACTTTGATACTAAATGCTCTTGGGTTACAGTTCAAAAGAAAATAAATTAATGTAAATCAGGTATTATTTTGCTGAGTTTCTGTCAGCGGCAAACTGATAGTCAAAACTTTTCTTTTTAGTCTTTGCTTGTCTTAGCTAGTTGTAGCATTAGTCTCATTATTTACTTAATCATCTAAGCAAAGGATTAATTACTTGAATAAAGTTTTTAACTGTAGGAAATTTTGAATTATGCTAATGTTACAAAAGTTCAGTATTGTTCAGGTAAGCTGACATACATATGTCTTCTTCATATTTGAGATCTGTGTACCAAATATATAAGTAGAATAATTGTGGTGATATATAACAATTATAACAAGAACGATAAGGTAAACAGGTGAGGTAATTATGGAATTATGTGGGCGGATAATGTTTAAGAATTGAATGTCATACTAAGTACTTTTTTTATACTCTTGGTTGTACTAGTCACACCCCTACCTGAAAATGTGCAAATGTGATCTATGGTGTCTTTATAATGATGGTTCAAAAATTGTATATCATGATAAGCAATATACTAAAAATTACCACCACTGACTTTTTATTCTAAATAGTATTTTTTTTTCTTTTAGAGATGAGAATAGATTAGATTGCTACAGTGCTTTAAATTAGAACTTTAAAAAAATCAGAAAGAAAAACTATATAGTCCCTTACATTTCTCAATAAATTGTTTATCTAATGTAGCATTGTGCTTTACTGAAAATGACTACACTGCAATTCAATTAGTTTATCGTCTTTAAGAAAAGAAGTTTTGTGAATCAGTGAGCTTCTTCTTTTTTGAAATAAAAATCACTGCCCATGTCTTTAAAACTTTCTTGTGTGCTGATAAACTGTCTGTTAAAAGTACTACTCCGATGCAAATGTCAGCATGGGGTAGCATTTAAAGAAATAGTTACACCGTCAGCAGAAAGGTGTTAATTACTAGAACTGCATAAACTCTTTGGTTTGTCACTTTTGCAAGAGATATAAATGTCATTTGTCTTAGTACCTGCCTTCAGTTAAGAGGCTCAACTTCATCCAAAATCTGAGAATTTTTTCTAAAGCTACAGTAAACTAATTTGACTGTGCATTTGCAGAATGAATTTGCACACAGAGATATGCCAGTAAGGCTGGTAAAACTGAACTTAGCAAGCATGAAACTGGTGCACAGCCTCTGTGCATCAGCTATTATGTAACATCATATGGATTCCATAGCAGTAGTACCTCTTTTACTAAAATTATCATCAACAAAGAACTCAGGAGTCACCAGATCTGGTTTACGTTTGAACACAGACTGTTTTTTTGGAAACTCATAGGAACATAGCACACACTCAAGTAACATCAAAGTTTTCATGGGTAGAGTTCACAATAGCGAAAATCTAAGTAAAAATAATGATTAAAATCTCCATGGTAAGTTCAAGATATACATTTTAAGCCGCTTAGTTCCTCTTCATCACCAGCAATCCCATTCTGCCCAGTCACTTGAATTTTTGTCAAAAGACAAAAATTAACTATAAATATGAGGAAAGATACACATCCTGGGAAAAAAAGTTTACATTTTATGGAAAAGTTATGTATCTTCAACCAAGGAATGTTTATTATTATTAAGACTTTTGCACTGTGACATATGTCTTTCCCCTTTCCTTAATTTTGTAGGAGAGGGAACAATTTAAGATTTGTTCTGGACTCTAGTTCTTAAACATAAATAGGTGACAGTAGTAATATTGACACAAATGGTGTCTCAAACCCTTTTTGTCCTCAACATCTTTAAGGTGGAAAGAATGAGCTGCCAGGGAACTGTTTTAAAAGAAAAATAAAATTCTGTCCAAATGTTACTATATTTCTGAGGCAGAATGAAGTTAATAATTAGGAAAATATGTTTCCTTATATGACTAGAATATATTATGTTAACACTGTATATTTCCTACATTTTGTGAGGGTTGCATGATACTCATCAGCAGTTCCAACTACTCTATACAATTAATTGGTCATTAGTATAAACATATAACAGTCAAATGTTCAAATCTTCAAAGCAATGTTTTATATTTCATTAGTCCTTAAATAGTTTGGAAAATGAGTGGGCCTCATGAAATGCTATAAAATAATTTAATTGCTTTTAGACTGGGGAAACTAAATTGAAGTGCAAATGTCCAACTGCATCCCTTTCCAAGAGCACCGGCACATCTGCTGATTAAGTCTTCAGGATGTGTACAGCTGGGAAAGTCAGATTCTCTTCCAGCAGGCAAGCCCCAGCAGATGCTGCAGTTTCTGGATGGTTTGTCAGAGGCACAGGCACCTGGTTTGGCAGGTGCCCAGGCAGCCCCCCGCTGTATCAGCGAGTGCTGAAGGCAAGAATGGGCAGGTGAGGTTCCCTGCCACAGCTCAGCTGCTCCTCTCAGGGAGTGAGGGCTCTGCACCCCCTTGGTGTGCTGCAGCCTCCTTGCAGAGGGCTTGGGAGTACTCACACAGCTTCCTGCAACAACAGGACCCACTGGCACTTCGGCTGTGCTAAAAAAGTGCTGCTTAAACAGGGTGGCTTAAAAAAGTGTGGAGTATTCTCTTCACAGAACAGGAAAGACTACTCCCTGCTCAGCACAGAGAGAGACAAAGAGTTATTTAGGGAGAAAACCATTGAGGAGGAGGCTTTTTTTGCAGGAATGGCCATATGCTTCCAACTCCTACAACATTCGACAATAGAATATTTTGACAGCAGAGTGGCTGCTGCTGTAAATCTCCTAATTATGGAGCAAAAGTGCCACCAACTCATGATGCATAACATGTTGCTGGCATAAGCTCATGCAGGATTCGAGAAGAGTGGAAAATTTTCTGATGGATTATCCTTTACACCAGAAGGTTCTATGCCGGATTCAGTAATAGATGTATTCTAGGCTTCTTTTGAACTTACAGGCTATGTAAAAACCCCAGGGGAAAAAAAAAAAAAAACAAAAAAAAACAAAAAAAACCCCAAAACAAAACAAAACAACATAAAACTGACTATACTTTGTATCATCTGCTCTAGCTGATTTGACAGCTGTGCTATCATTTGTACCTTCCTCAGTCTGACAAAATTAATGTTTTAGCAACCTTGAGGAGCCAGTGCTGAGCTCTGTCAGTGATGCTCACAGACACATGTTCTCAAAGGTTTTTGAACCACCAGCTCTATCCACTGATGTGGGAGGCTTGTTCATACTTGAGGTATCTGCTGAGTTAGTCCTCCTGTGGGTGCAAAAGGTACTTATGCACCCAGGCACACATTTTTAACCCCATCATTCTTGTTCTGCTCACCTGCTGGGGTAAGTTATGCCATTATCACTGCAAGGGGAATTCACACTGGTAAATGTGGTATGGATTCATTAAAAATGCCCTTTATGTTTCATTGTGGGTTCTATTTAAACCTCATCTGTTAGAAAAGTGCAAATACTAAATAATTCTTCCTACACACATACATGTAAAAGGGCATCCTTATAAGAACTACCACCCCTACTAGAGTGTTGCCAAACCTTCTGTGGTAATAGGAGTTTATTTTGAAACTACATCTCCTATACTGGTATGAGAACATGATTGTAAACAAGAATTGTCAAAAATTAAACCAGTATTGTTTGAAGGGTGAGAGCTGAAATGTGTGCAAATTGTCCACCTTTGTTGGTGTAGTGATGATGTTATTTGGACAGAGGTGTGGAGAGTTCTTTTGTTTATTTAAGTTACATTTGTGAAGACTGCAGATTGTGTGATGAATGTGTATTTAAATGACTATGATAATTTAATGAAAACAATAAAAGAAAATATCTTACATTCTCAGCATTATGTAATTAGAAGTCAGATCCTGTAAGATATTCAGACACCTCATTCTTAGTGATTTCAGCTCTATGAAGATACCTGAATACTTTTAAAAATAGGGACTTACTTCAAGGGGGTCAAAATAACTGGTTGTAAAGGCTAGATTGCTGCACTTTTCAATAATCCGTTTTGCTACAGTTTCTGATTAATCTGTTTTGTGTAATTAATCTTTATGTTGCTTCTGTTTTCTTCTTTCCTGAGTTAGATGCTGCCCTAGTGTCTCACTTTCTCTCTGCTAATCATTGTTTTTGGGAAGGTACATAAAATTTCCTTTTGCTTTACAGTGTGCAAAGCAGTACAGCTTAAGGGCTGTACACTTACTACTCTGTGTAAGTTACTGTTGGTTACTGCTTCATTTTGAGAGATGTTTAGTACACCTATCACCCACTCAGCTGCTGGGGGAAGGAGTGATCATTGTGGCAATTAAGGGCTGATCTATTCCCTTGTCAGCAAGAGGGGAATTTAGAGCAGTCAAGAGTTATCAGAGGTTCTCTTCAAATCTGCCTTCCCTGGTAGTGCAAGAATGGCAAAACTGGCAGTGGTATAAACCCAGTTTGAAGTTTCTTCTTCCATGTAGGGCTAAAGTTGGGGTTGAGGGGAGTTTTGAGCAAAAATTTAAGAAATAAAAACAGAACATTCTGTCACTGGTACTGCTCCCTCCAAAGGCTGAGAAAAATCTGCAATAAACCTCTGGTTAGAAATGTAAAGCTAGACTTTAACTTCAAAAGTTTGATCATGCACAAGACTTGTAAATACCAGACATGCTGTTTTTCCTCTGTGCAGGTATCTAAGCCAGACCGTATCAGAAGAGACGATGTTAGCAGCCAACCCCCAAAACAGAGAGAAATTAACCATATTAAAACAAGCCCTAGGTGCTCTGGGATTCAATAGCCTGGTAAGTTACATGAGCTTATGTTATTTGTGGCTAAATAATCATATTAGTTGAAAGCAGGCTATGGGTTAAATCTCACAGATAGCCTTCTGTGGGGAAAAGATGCACCTTTCTGTCTTTTTTTTTTTTTCCTGTTAGTTAAGACCTTGAAGCAAATACAGCACTAGTTCACTCCAGGGAAATTACTGTAATCACTTTTAATTAGACATAGAACCAACAATGTAAATCTTTTTCGTTCTTAAAGATTCACAAAACAGCTTCAAGGTATAATACTCTGAACAATTAAATTGCATAGATAAAAAGAAGCAATCAAATCCCATATGACACCTCATAAAACCCACGGAAATTTTTTTCCTCTTTCTGATTATCTCCCCATCCTTTTTAATTTTATGAAACACACATATGCTAACAGCACCTAAACAGAAGTAAATACCTATTTAGGCAAATAAAATTAGAGCCAGGTAACATGAAAGAGCTGACTTAATTCCCAAAAGCAACAAGAAGATAGTCCTGCTGTTTGTCTTTAATCCTATGAAACTGATGAAGAAGATAATTTGGAAAATGAATCAAGAAGAGGTTCTGGAGGACAGAGGTGTGACAGAAGTCAGAAGAAATAGAAGGATGTAGATAAGAACTCATGTAAACTGTGTATCCCTTTGGGATACTACAGTGCTTAACAAACTCCCCATATTTCTTACCTATGTGCATGCTGCCTAGCACACTGTAGCTGGAACACTTCTGAAAAAGAAATACATGAGCAACAGTAGCTCTAGAAGGAGGTAAGGACTTACTCCTGTATAATATCATTAGAAAGAAGGGGAAAAAGAGTTAATGTAACTCTAAGTTAAAACATCATCAAAAATGACAGATGGGCAGCAGTTGTCATAAAAAAGGATCAAGGGCTAGCAGCAAAAAAACTGTGAATGTGCTGAAGCTGTTATTTAGGTGGGAGATAGACTTCTGTGGTGGTAATGGTACATCATGGAGCTGTTTGGCATTCACTAGTTAAGGCAGTAAAAAGTGTCATCTTTCAATGTAATGAAGAGTAGTAAATAATTAATTTATTTTCATGAATGTTCATGAGGCCAGATACAAAATTGAACACACATGGCTATATTTGACAATATTATTCCTTACTCTTAGTGGCTCAAGCTCTGTACTAGTAGGTTTCAATAACAAAAGGTCCAGACACTTCTGGATTTAGCCCAGTGTTCACAGTTTGGTGGATCTCTCTTGCTCTTTCATTAATGTTTCTGTTCTGCTGAGGAAGGGGTTCAGCCCATAAGTAAATAATTGAATGCTAAATGGATCATGATTTATGAGCCTGCAGTAACTGTCTGAGAATGCTTCCTATACAGTATTCTTATCAGTCCAGTACTTCAGAATTCTTGAAAATAAGTTACCTCAAGTGTCAACATCTTGAAGGCTGGTCTGTATTCAGGCAGCATTAGAATAATATTTAACAGCCAAGCGATCTGTGAAACTCTCAAGTACTGCAGGCTGATCTCCTGTGTTGATTGTTAGAGGAATATGTAGAATATGTAGATAAAACACATTCCTAAAATTTCTGCCCATTACTTCTGAGGTACATGGAGAGGTCTGTATGTATCATTCCTTGACTGCCTAGCTACATTTAATGATAGAGCAGATAATATTTTTGAAGAACTACATAAAAATTCCTTAGCAGTCATTAATGATGCCTTCCAAAGTATGTTAATGTTTATAAAAAGCAATTACTGTTTTAAAGGTGGGGAAACATGCATCTTACACAACGATAAAGTGTTTGAGAATCTGGAATGTGAAATACACCAGAGACCTTACCAAAATCACTAGAATCAGAAGCTATCCCAGCCCACTGCTATTCAGTGCTGCAGAGTAATCCCCAAACCAGTCCTGAATTAGTTAACCTACAAGCAAGGAGTGTGCACTGCTGGTGTGGCTGTTCATCTTGCTGAGATACCATCCCAAGAAGCAGAGTATAGCACCCTAGTTTGAATGCTATATTAGCATAACTTCTTCTATTTTAAGAGTTATCTTGTTCAGACTTTCTCTGTATGTATTGGATTTTTTGAATCTTCAGCTTTGGTACTGTGTAATACTAAAATACACTGTTGCCCTATTGACATCTCTCTCATACAGTAAGAGGTTGACGTTCTTGTCTTAAAAGTGTAGCTTAAACAGCACTGAAGGTGCTATAATCCATCCCAGAAAGACTGAAAGCTTTTCTAACGTCCTTTGGTGATTGGCATATTTATCAGGGGAAGGAACATCAAGAAATTAAGAAGAAAACTTGAAAAAAAAATTGTGTATTAACTAAGTATTTCATTAATAGTGTGTGTATAGTCTTTGTCTGCAAATTCTGATAAGTGAAATTTCTCAGTGTCACTTCTGCATTTCAGCAGAATCAGGTTCTAAATATTATTTTTCAAAAATATTTCAAGAATTATCAACTAATTTTGCTGTACATAATGCCATGTAATGTTTAGTTGATATCAGGTTTCCTGTTTTACCATTTTAAGAAGCACCATTGTTATGTTATATAACTGACCTTAAACAAAAAAACTTCCAAAAACACACAATGCTTTCCATATTTTAGGATTTAAGGTTCATATTCCATGGACCATATTTTTCCTTGAATTTAAAAATATTTTGAATATAATTAACCAACAAAACAACCAAAGAAATTCAGTTTTCTTCTCGCTGTGATAAAAATGAGGTCAGGAAAAATCTGCTCCTAAAGATAACTGCTTCATAATCTCAGATATCACCGAAGAATATGCAATCCTGGAGGAAAAGTGTTAGGATGAGGAAAGTTGCTTTTGTTTCTTTCAGACCTTAATTACACCTTTTAATACCAGGAACCTATAGAGCTAGACACTTTGTGAATTCAGTTTGCTAAGACAAAAAAAACCCTTGCTGTTCCCAGATACAGAAATTGTCACAATGGAAAGTCTCTATGGACAAGATGTTTCATTTCTTGCAGAAACAACGCATCCATTAAAGATATTTCAGTAATTTTATCACATTTGGAAAAACTTTCTTAACCTAGCGGTTAATGTGACTTACATTAAAACAAGGAAATAAAAAGCAATCTTGTTGGTTCATGTCCTAGCTAGGTTCCAGTTTGATTTCAAATTTCCTGTTAATAATTCATGTGAATGCTTTTCAACTTACCAAATGCTGATGATACAAACTAACAGAATTTGTATTTTTATAAAGCATTGCTTTCACTGGTGTGTCCAACAGATCTTTTCTTTATCTTTAATTCTGAAAAAAAAAACTGTTTGCAGGAGGTGGACAACCTGTTTGTGATTCTCTCAGCAATCCTGCACCTTGGAGACGTTCGCTTCACGGCTCTGACGGATGCTGAGTCCGCGTTCGTGTCCGACCTGCAGCTCCTGGAGCGAGGTCAGTAGGACACGGCCTTGGAGCGCCGCCTGCTTGGTCCCACGGCAGGGAAGTTGCGCTGTTCCACCGACAGATGGAAACACAATTCCAGGGAGACAAAAAAAAATGACCTGAAAATTCATAAGTTACTGTGGGAAGACAGTATCCAATTGATTTGGATGTTTTATAAAGTACAGATTTTTATGGGATGAAATAAAATGCCAGTACTGCAAATTAGCTAGTTGTCATATTTAATTTTATCATTTGCCAAAAGAGATAGTACAGTGAACTTTGTGCAGTCTTGTTTTGAAACACTTTTGCACTGCTTGTCAACAGCTGAACAATTTGCCTTCAATTGAATTCCTTACATTCAAAATCTATGTCTTAAAAGGGTCTCTTGTTTCTGAGCTTTGAAGTTTGCCCCCTTGGTCACTAACAAATCTTCTCCAAGTGGCTTATGGATACAGAATGTCAATAAGTAGCATACCTTCACTCTAATACCACAGAAAGTCTGCCAAACCCTGGGGAAAGTCCTGAGTAATCTTTGAAGGGGAAAGAAAGCTGTAATGTAATATACAGATACATTCAAACTTCACAAAGCACTGATTATAGTAATCCGATTTTATGTGTTTGTTAATTTTGATTACTCCTGCGACAGCACCCTTTTCTTTAATGTTTGGATTCTTTCACTATTCAAAAAGAAATCTACAGAAGAAAATCTGTCGTAAAAAATGAAATATGCAGTATCATATAAATCAGTCTTTCTTTACATTTTCTTTTCCTTTCAGTGGCAGGGATGCTGCAGGTTTCACCAGATGAGCTTGCTTCAGCCTTAACAACTGATGTTCAGTATTTTAAAGGTAATCTTTTCCAAGCTTACATTCTCATAGATCAGACCTGGTGGCATTTTGAGCCTTCTGATTTAAAAAATTTAAAAGCTGTCAATTTTTTGTTTCTTATTTCTTGTATGGTCCTGTAAATATTCCCTCTGAGGAATATGTAGGCTTATCTCCCATGCAGTAAATCAGACTGGGCCACTAAATTAGAGATGCCTTTGTAATATGGAACAAAGCAGCTTCACACTGTGATGCTGATGGGCTCCTAACTTGATTAATGTTACAAAACTGTGTCAAGCTAACAGATCAGATATTAATAGAGAATATTAGTAGAACTGTAACCAACAGGAGTGTCTTGGGAAAAAAATCTGAAAAAAGTATTTTCAGTAAAATATTAGTTCTGTGTAGTACTCATACACTTTTCTTTTGAACAAAGTATAAAGGCATGTATTTCCAAACTTAAAATCCTTTGAGTGTTGACAGTCTTCTCATCTTGCACTGGAGGCTTCAGAAAAAAGCTAACACCATGTAAAAGTTTGGCAAAGGAGAAGTAACTGCAGCTAAATTTACTGTAACTAAAATTACTTAAAGCAAAGTTTATGGCACACTTTCATCTGCATTTTCTGCTTTTTCTCTTAGGAGACACGATTGTTCGGAGGCACACTATAGAGATTGCAGATTTTTACCGGGATCTCTTGGCAAAATCTCTGTATGGCCGTTTATTTAGCTTTTTAGTCAATACAATCAACTGCTACCTTCAAAATCAAGATGAGAGTGGCAGGTAGGAGTGCCATTGGAAACTATTAGGTGTCCCATTATCTGTTCAAATTCAGAACTGTAAAAAAACATGATTCCATTCAATGGTGGAATTTAATGCACAGTGATAAAGTTTTTAAGAATTTTATAATAGCATGACAGTGATGCTTGGATCTTTAAAGCACCAGCCATTCCTTCTAGTTGTTTCTACTGTAATGAATTTGTTTATTTGTTTGCTTATATAGGGGGCCATGGTACTTCATGCAGTAATCTAGATTGGTGGTTACAATTAATACAGAATGTGCTAAGTCTTTGAACATGCAAAATGCTGCTTGGTGCTTTTTTAATGCATACTTGTTCTTTCTTCCCAAAACAGTGACCTTAGCACAGGGTATTAAAACCAGAATTTTATTCAGAGGCCTTCAAATGAATGTTTAAACTTAACTGATTTAAATGTTCTAAGAATGTTCTCTAGGTTGGCATCTTCTAAATTTGATGCTGTTGCTATCCAGCATGGCTTCTTGGAAAAATGCATGCTAATTTGTGTGCATCAGTGGAGCAGTCAAGAAACAAATTAAAGGAACAAAGAAACTGAAATCTCAGAAGAATTAAAGCAACAAACTAAGACAGTAGACCTAATTAGATGATCATATGCATGTGACTTAATCAAACTTCAACAGCTCATATGCTCAGCTGAGCTTTCTTATGAACATGAAATACAAGTGGCTTGGAATTATTGCTAAATGGTAATCCACTAATGGCAGATGTGCAGCTTTCATAAGTATGTTTTCTTTATATCATATCTCTGTGGCTGCATAGGACAAGTGTTTACGAGGTGCCCTCTTTTAGAGTTGGAGGACTTCACAATCTTATTTTTAGTCCTATTCATTTAGGAATGATCCTAGTCATTCAGTTAGTGACAAATCTCTTCTCTTCTATGGGTGCAGCTAAGAGAAAAAGGTACCATGCCTGAGTAACTCAACTTTCTGCACCTAAAATCTGTCTGTCGTTATATATACACCATGAGAGTGCCTCACTTCCTGCTGAAGGCAAACAGAAGTAACATGGAATGATTATACTTGTCTGTTTTTGACAATAATCAAGGGCAATTTTTCAATCCATGGCCTAATTTGACATACTCTCTGTATAATAAGGAAGGCCAGTAACATGAGGTCACAATTC
The DNA here is from genome assembly GCA_013396995.1 of Dicaeum eximium. Classification (NCBI taxonomy): domain Eukaryota; kingdom Metazoa; phylum Chordata; class Aves; order Passeriformes; family Dicaeidae; genus Dicaeum; species Dicaeum eximium. Next base: position 133,445 of record VWZP01006280.1, read on the forward strand.
TTCCTCATTCATTCCTGGGATTCGTGGAACAGAGGCTTAGCTCAGTGCATGTCTGTGACAGGCAGCAATCCAGCTCAGGCATTTCTAATTACAGTGAGCTTTTCTGTAGTGACTGTTGAAAAGAAATTTAGAATTGATATATTAAAAATATTTTATTTTAAATAATTTTTCAGTGTGTAATTTTACAGTTTGATATCTTACATTCTTTCAGAATAGGGTGTTGTGTACTTCAGTTGTTAATAAAAACCTATAATTTTTAGATATCATAGGATCTTCAAATAATGAAGGTCAAAGTTGTTTGTATATTGTCTACCTTGTAGTCTCCTTTCAGTGCAATCCCTGGGTAGAAGAGGTGACCTTGTAAAAATATTTCTCAGTGAAACTATTTCTACCTGTGAGGTAACTTGAAGACTGTGTGAAGTTGTAAGTCCCAGCTAAAACAAGACAGCTGTTTGATGTATCAGAAATGAGGAATGTGAAATAGTGTCCTCTGGCCACGTATTAGACCTATGCTTGAAAAGGGGCAGTTCTTCATTTAAGCTGGTTATAGAAAGCTGACCTGCTCAGGATTAATTGGCAGTACTGACAAGATATACAACATTTTATCAGGCCAAAACCAGCTTCATTCTCTTTCCAAACTCGAAGCTAAGTAGCTTATTTTAAGTGGAAGTAAGGTTTATCATCTTTCACTGATATGTCAACCTCAGCTGAAGTAGCCCAGAAACAGCTTTTTTTTGGTCTAGCCTAAGCATATTGTTTAAACTGGAGGAGTAAATCAAGGCATAGTATAGTTCTAGATGCAATCTGCATTACTGCAATGAATTTTTGATTAGTGGGTCAGATTTACTTCAAATACGTCTGAGCAACTATCAGTTAGCAGCATTATATCTCCAGTTTGGTGGAGTTTTAAAAAACTTCTGCTGAAAGATCCACCAAAAACATTAACTTATGTGACTACGTAAGTGTGATACATTCCAGGCCACACTTTATTCCCCAGTTGGAAGCTGACAAATTTTCTATTTATCAGATGAGATGAAGCCTTCATCAGAAACCTGGAATAAGGTTTCCAACTCAGTTCTCTTGTTCTGTTGTGGGGCAGCTTAGCTGTGCTTCCATCACACTTCAGTGAGAATTTATGAAGCAATAAAATTAGATTTCTTGGCTAAGTAACTCTTAAAGAAACATCTCTTCTTGGCATTTTTTAGGAAGCTGGTTATCCATGTTTAACTTTTATGGTGGAAATACTTGATTTTGGTCTTTAATATTGATTTATATTTACTAGGAAAAAGCTTGTGACAGGTTTTAGGCAAAGTAAAAGGAATGATTATCATTAGATCTAGGCAAAGGGGAGATGATTCTGTGAAAAGCTGCAAAGACCAAGCTCTAAAGGTATGAAGTACAGAGAGCAAGAAGTGTTGCCAGAATCCAGCAAATACATTATTTTGGAATACTGTTCAATAGGTATAAAGCAACAATTTTAATGATGGTGTTAAGTAAGATAATGCACCTTTAGAAATGTTGTTCTCTTCCATAAAAACTTATAATTTTGTCTAACTAAATTATAACCCTACATGCTAGTTTAGACTGGTTGCTAGATCTGAAATTTGTTTACTTTATTCATTCTGATATTATTTTTAAAAAATCAACTATTATTTTGCCATAATTGGCCCCTAGAGTGGGATTAGAAGAAAGCTAATAACATTTCTCACAGGTGCCTATAATTTGTTTTAAATTATTGAGATTTATCTTCACTCATCCATATAATGATTTCCCATTCTACTGATTTTATTATTATCAAAATAGTCTCAGTGAATTTCTTCCTAAGACTCTTAACTCTTCAAAGTTTACTCTGTTTTACTTCCATTCAGATAAGTATGCTGATTTTCAGTTTTGTAGATTCATGGTTGCCTTAATGTGGCATTTTGATGTAATTGATTGCACGTTGGCAAAGTTGGATCTGGTGATCCAAATGAGTAATGAAATTACTTAAGGGAATGTTTTAACAATTCCTGACTCACTCTGCAAGAGGGCTTTTATTTATGGATACTTAAGGATGTCTGTGAATTCTTGTGAAATACCGTTTTTCATTTCGCATGGAAAACAAGCTAATTAGGTATATGTGCCTGAGAAAATCTTGATACTGTGTTCCCTGCCTGCTAGTAAGTTTAAGGCATGTTGTTTTATCAACTAGTTATAAAAGGTTTTCTCTATTTGTAGATAAAATCTGATAAAAAGCTGATAAATATTTTGTAGATAAAGCCTGGCTGAACAGCAGGTCCCAGAGGGCCTGGGTCTAGCAGGAGACCTCTCACTAGCGGTCACCCTCAGGGTCCTTTACTAGCCCAGTATTGTTTACCTTGTCATACATGACCTGGATGATGGGATAGATGCCTCCTCAGGGGGTTCAATGAGGACACAGAGCTGGGAGGAGTGGCTGATACCCCAGGGTGCTGTACAGCCCTTCAGAAGGACCTCGACAGGCTGGAGAGATGGGCAGGGAAGAACTGTGTGAAATTCAGCAAAGGCAGGGTCCTGCACCTGGGGAAGAGCAATCCCCGGCACCAGTACAGGCTGGGGGCTGATCTGCTGGAAAGCAGCTCTGTGGAGAAGGACCTGGATGTCCTGGTGGACAACAAATTGTCCATGAGGCAGCAGTGTGTCCTTGTGGCCAGGTGGGCTGATGGTGTCCTGCATTAGGGGTGCATTAGGGGTGCATTAGGAAGAGCACTGGCAGCAGGTGGAGGGAGGTGATCCTGCCCCTCTGCTCAGCCCTGGTGAGGGCACATCAGGAGTGCTTTGACCAGCTCTGGGTTCCTCAGGAGAAGAGAGACATGGAGCTCCTGGAGCATATTCACTGAGGGCTACAGAGATGATTCAGAGACTGGAGCATATCTCTTTTGAGGAAATGCTGAGAGAGTTGGGCCTGTTTAGTCTCAGGAAGAGACAACTGGGTGGGGAACTCATCTCAGTCTATAAAACTCTGCAGGGAGGGTGTCAAGAGGGTGGAGCCAGGCTCTGCTCAGTGGTGCTGAGAAATATTACAAGAGGCAACAGGCAGAAACTAATGCACAGGAAGTTTCACCTGAACATGAGGAACAACTTTTTTACTGTGGGTGACCATGCACTGGAACAGGCTGCACAGAGAGGTTGTGGAATCTCCTTCACTGGAGATACTCAAAAGCCATCTGGATGGAGTTCCGTGCCATGTGTTCTGGGATGACCCTGCTTGAGCAGGGAGGTTGGACCAGATGACCACTGTGGTCACTTCCAACCTGACCCATTCTGAGTTTCTTATATGTCAGCAATCCAGACAAGCAAAAGAAAGCTGGCATCAGTCATGCTTTCTGTCTGTATCACCACATCAGCCATAGATCTCTGTTGCACGTAGAGCATACTGACTATTTTAAAGAGATAGTTTCTGAAAGCTTTTATATTCCGGCTGTATACTCATACCCATTAAAATTCAAATAGTGCCAAAGAGTAGTTGTAGGAACATTTATGTGGGCAAAGGAAGGTCCTCAGGTGTCCCATTTACAAAATTCTTAGTATATTATCTGCTTTATAGAACAAGATATTCTGCAATAGAAATCTTCCCATCTTCAGAAAAAAAATCAGAAAATAAACCCTAAAACTTTTATTTATCTATTACTGAACTCAGTAGAAGGGTGATGGAAGTGCAGGAAGGAGGGAAAGGAGCTTCCTGTTCAGAACCTGAACTCATAGCATAATGAGAATTGTTTCTATATGTGGAGGTAGAGAAGTCTTTAAAACAGACAAAATACAAAACATCTAATATAATTTGGTGCATAATATCATAATTATGATATCATGAAATGTGCTTAATTCTGGGTAATTTCCAGTGTTTCATTTAACAAGATAATGCCATTTTTTAAAGCATAGAACAAATTTCACTTGAAAAAGCTGAGGAAGACTATGTGCTACTAATGAAAGAGCTGTAGATCTTGAGTCCATTGGCAAATATACTTTTTCTTTCCTGCCATAACTGTCAAGCCACTCAAAAAAAAAGTTTGTCAGATATGGAGCCAATGTTTCTTTCTGTTGGTTCCAGCCACCATCTCTATATGCACCACTCACACCTGGGTAAGGTAATATTACCTTAGAAAAGGAAAATTACAATTGTTCAGCAACATACCTGAGAGACATGGCAATGACATCATATCTCAGCTAAAATTTCAAACTACTGAAAAATCTCCCTCAAACATTTCAGAAACTAATTTTGTTTAGTAATTGAGATGAAGAGCAACATATCCAACTGTAAGTATTCAGCCTATTCCCTTCAAGAACTGTATTTGTGACAACAGGTATAATCTGTTCCCCTGGGAAAACTGAGGGCTTCTTAATTAGGATTCTGAAGGACCTCATTTGAAGGCTAGGCTATATACTTCATCTAATCAGAGAAATATTTCCTCATTAATCAATATCACTTCCAGTTTATCCAGATCAGACATAAGCCTTTCTCATTACTGGCAGAAGTTGGAGGAAGAGCAAAAACTGCTGTATCTTGGGCAGATGAAAAGGTGCATTAGATCACCCTCCCACAACAGATTAATCTCACTGCTCTATGCTGGCAGATTGCTAAAGATAAGAAAAGGAATGGACCCTATAGATTTTGGAGCTAAGAATCCATCTGCAATGGAACAAAAGTGAACAAATAGCATTCAGTAGGTTTGTCTGAAGCACTGGGTCAGATGTATTGTAAAAGGAGTTTTGTTCACCTTGCCAGGAATGGCAAATGGTTTGAGAGCATCTCTTGATGAATAGCAAGATGTTTGCCAAGGAGGTAGATTATCAGACAGGATGTCTTCTGCATGTGTATTGTTTTTAGGAGTTGCCAGGAATTTTTATGTAGTTCTTTATAATACAATTGTTAAGTGTACAAGATTAAAAAGGTATTTCTAGTCTACAAGGATATCTTTACAGAGATGTTCTGAGGGAAAAAGGCAAAGCTGGAGACATTTTAAAATATTGTAAGCTGAAATGCTGTTTTGTGTATCAGAAAACCAAAATTACTTATAGTGAACATCCATGGGGTTTTTTTTTTAAATATTTCCACCTTTGTTCTGATATAAGGGATAAAAAAGTTCTTCAAACATCAGCAAATTCTTTTTTTCGACTTTCTATTCTGGGAAATATTTTCAAACTTGAAATCAAATTCTCAGTCCCCAGTAAAATCACAGTTCTTTTCTTTACATAGTAAATATTAAATGTCTGAAATATAATGAAGAAATGTGTCAGTGATGATTATTAGTAACTATAAAATAAGAAAATAAGGAAATCTTTCAGAACAAAAAGTGTCTTTTTCTAATATTTGTTCTTTTAGACCCTGGTGACATTCCCTTTCATTTGTTAACATGGAGTCACTCATGCTTTATTTTGCCTTGAGAATCTCTGCTATGATTATTTAAGGGAAGTAATTTTGCTGGAATTAATATGATTGACAGGTAGCCAGTAAAAAGATATATGGACCCTCCTTCTGGCAAGAAAAGGGATATGAGAAAGAGAAAGACAAGAAGAAAGATTAAAAGAACAAAGCAATTTGCAACCACATATAAAGCAATGCTTTTAATTTGGATGTTGTGTTGTCAGTTGTTATTTAGTTTTCAAAATCTAAGCAATAATTTAATACAGAAAATTACTATAATGGTTGAAGAGATTTTGCACATAAATAGCACAGTGTAATAGTAAAATGTCACTGTTGTAGAGGATACAGAGCCTAGTGCTGTTATACTTGCCCCGTAGGCAAGATATTAATTATGTAAAACCTCCAGCTCTTTTAATGTGGTGTGTGCATCTCCTAATAATACTAGACCAAAATTATGAAAAGGAGTCCATAACAACACTGAGACAATATATTTTTGTGTCAACAAATGCATCTCCAGTATATTTGCAAGCCAGTATATTTGTCACAAATATCACAGTTTTGATAAGGATTACGCTGAGGCTTTTACCCAGAGTTTTGGAAGCTTGGTCCAGGTTCCTGTTTTGCCTGACTTTTAATAATTCATTAAGTCAGTTTGTATTGGTCTTTTCCTAATGCAAATGTTTATATATTCCTTGAAGGAAAGTAAGAGAGACTAATTTGACAAAATAACAGTCACGGACTCAACCAGGATGTAAACAATCCAGTCTCAAGTTATTAATTGAATCAGACAGAGAAGGGATAAGCTGTTTTGTCCATATTAAGTAGTTCTTGAAAATTGTGAAATATAATGCAATATTTCAGCTGTTGTTACACAATGTTACACAGCAGTTCATGTTTTGCCTTCCTATAAAGAAGCCTACATACAAATGGGGGAAAAAACAAAAAAGAAAAGGAAAAAAAGAAAAAAGGGTGAAAACCTATAAAGTATTCTGAAATTTCAAGCTTCTCTTTTTTTTTTTTTTCCCAAAACAAATTCAAATAACATAATAATTCTGGATTTTCAATATTCATTTCTGTGAGGTAGTTTGTTTATAAACATTTAATTTTTCTTTCTACAAATGGACAGATTTTTTTGAACTCTTGCTCTGACAAGGAATGTACACACACACACACACACCCCATCTCTAATCAGGGGCAGTTGTGAATGAGGCTTACATTTTAAAACCCAATTTAAATTGCATTCATTGCTAGAGGTGGATGTGGTGATATAGCTTTATGCTTTTTCTTGTAGAAATTCCCTTGGAGGCTAATCGACCTCCCGATAACCTCCCCTGCCCAACAAAGGCATTCTGGACTAGATTTATTATGTAACAATCTGTGTCTGACATTTACGCACACAGCTAGTCCTGTGACAATCAGTAGTGCATTGAGCTAGTGTGCTTTTGAAATGAAGACAAACTTCTTGAGCATGATTTCTGAAAAAAGGCTCTGCTCGCCCCTGAGGATTGTTTTTCCCAGCTTGTTTTGTAATATTCATTTATTTTAAAATTATTTTACTTTGTTTGCTATGTAGGAATTTATTTTGAGGGCTGGATCCTTGTCTAATGACATGGTAGGGGGTTACAATGACTGCAATGGAACTATATTCATGTACTTCAACAGTGGTTCACCTTTTTCTCCTTTACATCTATAGCCTGATATGCACAGACATTTAGACATAGAAGAAACTTAGACTATGGAGAATAACAAATATGGAAGGATCTCAGAACAAGCAGCCTGCAATATTATTGTTGAAAAGTAGGCAACGGAATATCCCAAAATATTCATTTTGCTCAATGCAGTGAATTTAGTTTCCTCTCCAGATCAGGCTTACAGTGACTCAGTCCCAAGTACAGAACAGTACCACCTCTGCCTTTACCCATTTCTTCTGTCCAAATCCTAGGTGACTGCTCTACCCTGATCCTTCCACTCCTTCCACCTGGCCACAATAAAATCCCATCCCTGAATGCATGCAGTGACACACAACTGATTAGATGCAATGCCAACAACTACTCTTTTATTTATACAGAGAAGAAACATCTGCCTTCTTCAGGCCTGACCCCTGACCGTTCTTTCCCCTGGGACATGTAACCTCTTGGGCAGCCTGAGCCCAGAAATTCTACTTGATGCTGACACAGAGAGGACTTGTGCTTAACAGGTTTCCCTTGAAGTACATTCTGTACAAGCAGTTCTGGCTGCCAAACTATAAAAGGGAAAGGATAACTGAGTGCAACCGGACATTTTTGAAACTTCCCCAAAATGGTTGTCCATGATGTCAGAAAATGAGTACCTATATCCTTAGAAACTGGACTTCAGGAAGATTTTTTTCCTTCTCTTACAAATTTAGTTTTTAGCATAGCTGCTAAAGCAATCTTGAACCCTGTTTTTTTATTTCTGTTCAGTATAATAGGTTGTGTGTAGAATTTAGATTCTATTCTGTACATGGTCTGTTTGTGTATTTCATCCATGTTTTTTAAATACAGCCTGTTTTTGTCCTAGAACAGAAACACTTCTGTCAGAAACAACAGATGTATTATTCATTTGCTTGAATTCTTATTATCTGTAATATCTTCTTTTTCCCCAGTGACCAGGTGTTTGAAATTGGAGTATTAGATATTTTTGGATTTGAAGAATTTCAAAAGAATACTTTTGAACAGGCAAGTGTGGATGCTTTGCTGAATTTACTGTACCTGTTGTTATTTCACTAATTAACCAGTTTTGATTAGAATACAAATACACATGAAGGTGAAAATTTTCTCTTAAATATTTTTCCCATTATACCTATGTATGTATTAACTATATGCTGGGTTCTGTACAGTTGTAGACAATTTTAAAATGATATAGTAAATATCTATTGTGATTTTGAAGAGAGGTAGTATTAGCACTGAAAGACAATATGAGGGAAATAGTGTTGTTTATTTTCATACTTGTGGTATTTATACTTCAACTAGATCAATGAGTAGAAGGACAATATACTGAATTGGAAGAAAGATCAAAAGGTCTTCACATGCCTTGGAGAAAAAATGAAATGAAAATGCTGCATTATGCTAAGCGCCATTACTGGCAGATTCACCTCTGTGTGACTTTACAACATATGACTTTTCAAAGAATTGAATTGCATCCATGGAAGATAAATTTAAATTTATGTCACTTAATGCTTTAAAATCCTTTTAAATATCAAACTTCCTTTAAGATGTTCACCTACCTTCAACATTAATCACTGAACACCAGAGCTCTTGTGAAATACGTATTTCAGAAAGCATTGGTGACCCTACACAAAACACTCAAAGAGGTGTTTAAGTTGTTGTTCAGTTGTTCATTCATTCTGTGACGCAGTGGAAAAAAAGCAAAACATAGAACAAAAAAAAATCAAAACATAAAAAAGCATTGAGAAAGCATCAGCAGTAACAAAGGACTTGTTATTGTTTGAAAGCAAAAAGCAACAAGGACTTGTTATTGTTTGAAATTGGGATTTGCCCCTTTGTCCCAGTCAGTCCATTGTTTTATGGCTCTGCTTCCTCCTCGTAGTGAAACAGAAGTCATGGAGCCCCATCAGTTCAGCTTGTATGACATGTTTACATTGCTACCCAATTTCCAAATGCTTGAAAGCACACAATAGGTTTACCTGTACCTTCAAAAGTGCATGTAAGAAGGCAATAAAATGAATTCCAGTTTCCCTCTTGCAAAATTATTTTTGCTGTTACAGTTCTACCTTGCTGGAACATTTTCTGGATTAAGGACTATTGCTGTGTACCAATATTCCTAGTCATTTTCTCATTGTGAATAGCACTTTCAGGGGAAAATATAAAGTGAAAAATTAAAAATATTTTAACAGATTGGGTATATGAAATAAAAAAATCCATAAACCTCCTGAATTGTAAGTATGAAGTATTCTATGTAATTTAAATGCTTCTCAAAAGAGAGGGCATCATCTTGGGACTTACTGGTTATTTTCCTTTGACCCTCTTCTGCATTGTTTTTTAGTCATGAAACTCATAAGAGATCTGCAGTTGACATCATGAAATACCATTAATTCTATTATTCTATTCTATTCTTTTCTATTCTATTCTACTCTATTCTATTCTATTCTATTCTATTCTATTCTATTCTATTCTGGGGTAAGTGATTTTCTGCTTAATAACTGCAAAGCATACTTGAAGAGACAATACAAGATCTAAGAAAAAATAGTAAAAAGGAATTAATTTTATTATTCCTGTGTGGCAGAAACATGATATTTTCAAAGTCATATTTGCATTTCTGTTTTATTTTTTCTAAATAAATATATTTCAAGAGACACTTACCTCCACCTGGACTGAATGCATTTTGTTGAATAATATGAAGTAATAACCTGAGTCATTATCTCAGAATCTATTTAACTGCATTCCTGAGAAGACAAAGCACAAGTGAGAGTTTTTTATATGAACTCCAAAATGTAATTAACATCTGATTCCTGAAGTGGTAGGTTGTAGCATCAGTGAAGAGAAGCGGTTTGTATCTCCATGTGATACATACTAATCATGCAGACTTTACCCCAAACAGCCTGAACTTCAATGCTGGAGCTCTCTGGCAGTCTAGTCTAGTTCAGAGTTCTGCCTGGGCTCGTTAACCCTAACAATAAAGAGTCTTGTTAGCCCAGATAGGGTCCTCATGCAAAAAATTGCATCATGTCTGCAAACATGCCCAGTGTCAAGGCCTGTGATTGCAGAATGTTAGCATTAAATGTTACAACCAGACAGTAGTGGAGCCATAAAAATTATCTTTTAATCACATTTAGAGTAGCATATTTTAAAATGTCATTAGAAAAGGAATTTTAGGGAAAATTAATCTTTTTTTTTTCTCCAATTAGTGTATGGTAAGGCATTCTTTGTGATATCTGTTTTCCTGCTTTCTTGAAAAAAAACCCATGACTTTTCAATAAAAATTAAAACCTCCTGATTCCATAAAACTGATTCCATTCAAAGTAGCTATGTGAATCTTTCTGGTGCTTTATATCAGGCTGGTAGATAGACAGTTTAATATCATAATTAAGAGAGTACAATAGTAAATCACATGTCAGTTTTAATAAACTGTGTCTGAAGATGGTTCAGGCAAACAGAGATGGATAAACTGGATAGAATAACTTGTTTACTCCAGTGTATATTTTGGAATGACAAGGCATTAGAGTATCAAAATATCAAAGTCAAATGAAGAATTGGTCTAGGAACAACTCATGAGCCATGCAAAGGAAGACAGCTGTCAAAGGACTAGAAAAGTAAGATTAATTTTTCCTACACCAAGAATGTGATGAATTCTGCAGGCAAAACGATGTGGCTGACAGCTTGTAGAGAGAAATCCCTTATAGACCATTACAAACAAGAAGGCATTAGAAGTTAAAAAACATTGTTAATTAAGTGTTCTGTTTCCCTTGGTGGGTATTGGTAAGCCTTTATTGGTAAGCCTTTATTGTGTAGAACATGTGTGATATGTTATAAGAGCAAAAATGGTACATGTAATTCTAAAATAAAAATAAAGTAAGTGTGTGGAATAAGCAATAGTAAGGGGAGTTCTGATTTTTGGTATGAAATTTAAAAGCTGAAAGTCAGGGAACACTGTTTTTAGAAGCCACAGTCTGAAGGAGTCATTGCTCAATAAAGACTGAAAGCTTCTGAATTACCAGGGCTCAGTGAGTTACTGCTTTTACTGCTCATCAGCTGAGCTATGGTAAATGACTACAGTACACTTTTAGCTCACCCTAATAACAATTTACAATCACTTCCTAGCAATGATCATTAGCTTGGGAACAGCGTTTTCCTGGAGCAGGTTCATACCTGCTGTGCCAGAAGAGCTTTGTATACAACCACACTGGAACATGGTCAGAAGTGAGCCCAATTTCTCTTTCCTATTCTGTAGAGAAATGGCCTTCATTTTGTGGTCATTTCAAGAAATATGAGTGCTCTACAAAAAATATCAATGGCAGTTCCCAGTGTTAATTTAATGTTTTCTCAGGCTCCCTATTTGAGAGGGACTGTATTTGTTTACAGTTTATTCCACACCCCTCTATACTAGAAGATGTCTGCTTCTCTTCTAGTAGAATTTCAAACTAGGTTAGATCTTATTCATGGCTCCTTCACAGCACGACTCCAAATAGTACAGTCAAGGAATGCTACAACCTTCATAATTGTGATAGTATATTTTTGACCACAAACTCATGACCAATTAATATGAGAAGCAATAAGCAGGATGTATGGTTACCTGTACCATTTTCACCCTCCTGTTTCTACGAAAACTGTATTTTAGCAGAAGAACCAGACATTAGAGGAGTAAGAGTAGCTTTTCTTTTTAATAAATATAGTCAGGTCTTTCAACAGAAATGGAAGTCTGTAGTTGTGGGGTCATCATAAAGAGCAATAGTGCAATAAAGTTAAATGGACAACGCTAGTAGTCTTTTCTGTCTAATATATAACTCAAATGAGAAACTGAAGAAAGTATTTAGCTCTTGCTAAATTGTGTTTATCTTTTGCGTGGTATTCTACATCTGTAGGCCTTTCAAGGTTTGCAGCAGAAAGTATGTAGATATTATTATTTTTATAGGAAATACTAGTGATTTATCTAAATTAGTACTGCAGGTTACTGGAACAGTCAAGTGTCTCTTGACTCTCATTCAACTCCAAACCCATTAAAGTACATGCACATTATCATCTGTGTGATGCAGTATAGCTCTGGGAGAGGCACAGCTTCCATGGAAGCTCTGTGCAGCACATCTCCTGCAACAGCAGCCAGCTGCCTCTGAGAGCAGAGAGCACTGCCTGCCCCACTCAGGACTCTACTTCAGTCACTATGGTGCAGCAGAAGAGGTCATAGAACCCAGCTGTGTTGGAATTTTCACCTATGTTTATTATTAGGTGTGGTAGATTTTAACTTCTCAGCATGTTATTTCTATAGTTAACTCTGCTGACACTACATTTTTGTCACATAACATTTCCTAGCCAAAACAACCATAACAGATTATTTTATATTAAATTGCATTGTCTCAGCCATTAGACTGCTTCTAGCTGTCTAAATGTAAGGTCATGTTGCCTGTTTTGGAGGTGGATGGATATGAATAGACAAAAGTTACATGATGTAACTTTTCTACAGGCATTGCTGTCTCAGTGATAGCAGATGGGAGGTCACACACAGGTTTTTACACTGGGTCTGAAAGAGCATTTTATTTTATGCAGAAGAAATCAACCTTCTTTGGTTTTGCCTGTGCAGAGCCAGATGGAGGTTCCTGCATGCCTCTGTGGAATAGGCAGCTGCTGGTGCACACTGAGCTCTGTTACTATATAGGGATTTAATGCAGAACCTTCCACTGCAGTTCCCAGTGCTGGGCTATTCCTTATTCCCCACAGAATGATGGAAAGTGCTTACCATGTTAATTCAGTCTTTAATGAGGATATATGATGTGGTATTTTTAAGTCAGAGTTTTGCTAGCCTCCATACACAGGAAGGTTTTAACAACCTTGTTAGAGCAGCGAGGACCAGGTGATCCTTGGCACCGGGGAGCCAGGCAACAAGAGGACCCAGAGGATGGCCATGGCCTCCCTGATGGCAGCTCCCTGGAGCATGGTGGACAGAGCCAGGGCCAGTAACAGGGCCCATCAGCAGCCCTGACCTGGCAAGCAGCCAGACGGGGCTGGGACCCTGTCACAGGCAGCTGGAGAAAGAGCTGGAAGCTGGCACTGCCATGGCATCACTTAGGACTGGGCCCGTCAGCAAGGAGTGGAGGGGGGCCCCAGGAAAAGCTGAGCAGGGCTGTAAAAGCCTATTCCTTCCCTCAGGAGCTTGTGTTTTATTTTCTTCCTCAGTCCAGTTCCTGAGGATCTTACACTCTTCTAGGCCTTTGTCAGGGTGTGCTCCTGCCTCTTCCCTCTTAACTTCTTTGGTCTTCTTCCCAGTGAAGACATTCTTTCTGTTTATGAAGGGCACTATTATCTGTGTTATTTTTTTACAGTAGACATTTTGTAGCCAAAAATAAAATAATTTATCTCAAATTGAGGTTCCCAGTTCAATTCAGTTTGTGATTGATTGGTGAAATATTGCACAACAATATTTAATTGACATACATACATACTTTTCCCCAGTAGCATCGTTTTTTATCCTATAGTACGTAGTTTCTGGCCAGCATTATGAGTGAAAAAATTATTTAGAACTATTTCAGTTTCAGAACAATTCCAAACTCTTTCAGGGAAAGATTTCAGAACAATTCCAAACTTTTTCAGGGAAAGTATAATTGTTTAATACTATTATATCTACAAAAAGTTGGTTTGGGGCTATTCCACTTTGTATTGAAATTGTCTCTTTTTTGAGGGCTGTTTTAGACCCTCTTTTGTGGAAGGCTTCTCAGGTGACAGCTACTTGTAGCAGAGTTTTAATATAGCACCAGGCTCTCCTTTACATTATTTGAGGAACATAAATCAGGTAATGGCAACTGATCCCACAGATGACACGGAGTCCCAGTGACTTAAAGATCTTCTAACAGAGGTAGGACTACATCTGAATTTGTGTTAGAGCTACATGGAGAACAAGAAATCTGTGTTAGATACTTTTAGCCCTAAAAGGCAAAGGAAGAAATATTATGGTTCTGGTTTTGTTATCAATTCCTTAGAAATATTCTGATGGGTACTATACATAAAGAAAATGATGTTGAAAAGTTTGGGTAGCAGATACAAAGGGGAACAGCATTCAAGATACTTCTGAAAAATAAGTAAATGTCAAGCTTATGTTTAAAAATATTTTCTGAGTCCAACCTCAGAAAAAAAAAAAGATTTTGTGTTTAATTTTCTTGGAAATCACACTTTTGCAAAATGCTAGGGCACTTCCTTGCAGGTTAAATTTGACATTGGAACTCCATTGTCTCGACCCATAAATTAGGGTCTGATAGATGTGTTGAAATGACAGCTGATAGCTTCACTCCATGCTCTGAATACACATTCCTTGGGAGAGTTAATCCTTCTGCATGAACAAAGGATGTAAATGAGTTTTCTAAAGGGTCTTTGCATCCATCTTTCCCTCACTGACTGACAATCACCAAGTTTGCTTTCCACAAAGTTCCGTCTTTGGCAATGCCTTTTTCAAATAGGCATAAGAGCCTGAAAATTGAATAGAGTGAAGAGCAGGAAAATTTCATTAGTCATGGGTACTTTTCTGTCTTCAGAGCACCGTACAATTTTGGTATTCTACCTAAATTTTAATTTGGACTGTACTTAATGGTACTAACTGGTCAATTGTGATAAAAGAAGAGAGATGAAGCTAATGCTGTCTAATGTGATGAATACTTACTGCTTTTACCAAATGCCACTGTATTATTTTCCAAAATCTAGGTTTTTTTGTTTGTTTGTTTTTTAATAAATGAACAAGAATATTTTTTTGTCTAATAATATTCTAAAGGGACTTCTTAGAGAAGACAGACAAATATCTGGTGTATTTATTTTCACTGAGACGTGATAATGAGTGAAGGTAAAAAAGATTGGTATAAAGAGAAATACTTAGAAGACATAATATGGAGTCCATGACATGCATATCAAGAACAGTTTAACAATGTTTAATGACAAAAGGTATCATAGGTAATGTTGAGTAATGTTGCTAGTTAAAGAAAATATTGTTCTTAAAAGAATTCCCCAAATATTTGTTTTAGGTAAAAAACTATTTGAGTGGGGTTTTTTTAAAATTATTATTATTGTTATATTTCCATCTAATTTACGTGAGTACAGTTAAATACATGTTTAAAAAATTCAATTCTATGAACTTTTCAAATCTTTGGACAGTAAGTTTATAATTGTTTCATGTAATACTTAGAAGACTTGAAGCAAAAGAATTTGGTTTTGCGAAGCTAGTTTAGTTCATATTCACCCCATTTCTACATTTAAGCTGCTTTAACTATTATGTCAACCTGTGCCAAGGTTTTAATTTGAAACCTTCATTTTATTACCTTTTCCCAGCAGGTTGTATAAAACACTGAAATGGAGAAAGATCCGATCAGAGCGCGTTGCTTTCCAGCAGCCCCTGGCTGCTCTCCTGGTTCTCGTGCTGCAGCGCTGTTCTCTCAGCCACAGCTCCAGGGAGTAGCTGGGGGCACTTTGCAGTTTGTGCAAGTGCTTGAGCTGCTCTCTGTTCTGGCCTGCAGTACCTTATTTTAGTGGCATTGTGGCAAGTCTGCCAGTCTGGGTGACGACATTGCTTATGTTGCTAAGAAGCACCCCAGTGTATGCCATAATACACTGGTTGGTAGAATTTAAAAATCTGTCTTTTTCTTTACCATCTAAACATGCTATGTATGAATGTTTTCATAAAATATTATTCCTTCTATTTTGCTACTTAAAACCTATGCTGTTTATCATATCTTTGTAAGATGTGTCTAAGACAATCCTTCCTTCGTCTCAAATTGTGTAGTTCAGTAATTTTGCTGCACAGTCAAGCTCTCAAATACTTTTTTTTTCCTAAATGCATTTTAAGAGATTGGCTTATGATAAAAAGTAAGCTTGAGTTTATAGGGATTTTGACAGCTTTTCTTATTGTAAAATACACCTTTGTAAAGTTGAATGACCTGGTTCTCTAAATAAATCCTCTGCAAATAAAGATATATACAGCATGCATCATTTTAAGGCTTTACCATATTCTGCAAAGTGTAAGGGAGTTTGTCTGCCTTGTAAAATAAAGTTAACAAGTTTCTGGAAAGATTTTGTAATTAGAATTCCAGAAGTGATCAGTAAAGCACATTTTCCTGCCCCCGAGTTAAAAAAGCTGTCTTTTCCATAAAATAAGTAGATACTGGAAGTCAGTTGTATACTTCTGTTGTTAATAAGATAACAATCTGTATGTTTATAAATCCCACTTTAAAGAAATACTGGTTTTATTCAAGACTGTCTTTTGTCTGCACTGTCATGCATTAGTAAAAACAGTTAATAGACATCTGGTTAGAAAATGAGCTTTGTCTCATTTTTTCTTGCTGTTTTCCACACTAGTCTGTTTTATTGTACAGCAAGTACAAGCTAGCTATACTAACAGGAGGTGTTAATGGAAAATTCAGGCAACTCTTACACATGACTTGGGTTCTCTTCCCTCATTGGGATGTTAAGCCATGTAATTTTAGGATCGATCTAAATATTTCATACCTTTTAATATGACTTGCTGGTAGAATTGCTTTACACACTTTATTCACAGAAGATATAGCTAATGGCTGGCCAGCACAAATGAGTGACTAGTTCAGACTGAAAAGAAAATGCAGGCAAGAGTTCATTGTATCTTTCCTCATATGAAGTGTTCTTAGACCCTTTTAGGAGTTTCTGTTTTCTTAATTTCTTAGTCATAGTTAACATAGTGCTGGAGGTGGTTTTCAAATTTTCAACTAAAATTTCCTCTTTAATGTCAAAAAACGAGTTACAATATTTATTCCACAAGGTTATTAAATATTTACTTATTTTAGCAGGTGAGCTTTGAATAAAATACGAAAGCACACAAATAAGCTGATATAATTCCCACCTATTTTTAACTGAAAATCAGATTTCTGTGAATCTGTTTAGTTTTACATCCTATAACGAAGTCAAAGAAAATATTAGAAGCTTCTACACTGTTTATTCCTCCAAACATTGAACTTTTCTATGGAACACCATTTTCTTCCCAACCTTCCCTTAGAATATGTATAAAATGGAGAGTAGCATCTAGTAAAACATCCCTAGGTGTTTTATATGTTTTGGTAAAACACAATGAGCCCTTCAGAAACTGCTTTAGACTTCAGTGACATTATATGTGGAAATAGACTTTTGTCTTTGTTAGCACTGAACTAACTACAGACTCGGGATCTTAAACAAATATGTAGGGGTGTTTTTTTTTTAAGAGCACATTGTATTTGTATAACCTTCCTGAATAAAAAATGCAGAAGAATATTAAATATACCAATTAATATATAGAGTTACCCTTCTTCATTCAATGGAATTAGTGTAGATTTCAACTGTATTTGATAATGCTGATATTTGATAACTCTTACGTGGAATTCACTGTGAACTATGCAGGCAGAAAATTGTGTATTCCCAATTTAATAGTGTTGGTTATTAAAACCTAAATTTCCCTAGGGTCTTCCTAAATCTGTGGTCTACGAAGAGATACCCTATTGTGGATTGACATTTCTTCAAATTCAATATTAGACATGCAGTAAAACCTACATCAATAAGTTATCCAATAAAAGTCTAATATTCACTTTTTTCTTCATTTTACTGTAGCTGTGTGTCAACATGACCAATGAGAAGATACACCAGTACATCAATGAAGTGCTTTTCCTACAAGAGCAAGCAGAATGTGTACAAGAGGGAGTTGCCATGGAAACAATGTATTCTCCTGGTAACCATACTGCAGTCTTGGATTTTTTCTTTCAGGTAGTTTCCAGGTCCATTTTACACCATGTATATTTATATCAGTCTGTGCATGTTAGGCTAATGCAAACTTTTGCTTGCATTTTCCAATTTATGCATCTTCAGACGAGGTTATGGGTCAAAGAGGCCACAGCTCAGTGGCTGTAGTGGTTTTGGTTTGCTAATTTGAGAATTTTTTAATTTTGAGATTTTTTTGGTTAACGCACTAATGAATGTGGTGGCTTTTTAGTGTTGGCTAATTGCTTATGTACTTACTTTTTGTTGTGAGATAGGATTAGAAGAAAGGTAAAGTAGGCTTCAAATTTTAAAAGGGTATAAATAAAAATTTATTAACAGTAACTAAAAGTAAGGATGAAAACAGACTTTTCAGAACATTTCTTTTCACAACTTTTTTTTTCACTGACAATGTAAAGAAACAAAACTTAAAATTTCAGTTAGTTTACTACTTTTAAAATAGTTTTTTTTTTTTAGTTTACTTAGGGAGAGAAGTCTCTCTTGTTAATGTTACAGACTTTTTTTACAAGGAAAAAATCAGTGTTTTCATGGTTTTCTTTACAAATAGTAGCCATTTGGGGAAATTTCTAATTGTGAAGCTTTTCTTATCTTTTACAAGCTAGAAGAAGAGAGCTTTCCCTGGATTTTCGTCTTTATCATGTGTTTTTCACAGAGGGTGTGTTCAGCTTTTTAGCGGATTTACAGACTGTCAGTTGCACAAAAAGCTTTTGCACTACTTCCTTAAATTCTTCCTATGCAAAACCAGGACAGTGGCTCACAGAGGTTGCTAACAGAATAGGGCTGAGGAGGATGCAGCAGAATCTCCCTGCCTGCGCTGATCCATGTGCAGCATCCGTGCATCGCAGCACGGCGGCTCTGCTGCCATAGGGCTGGCGAGGCTCTGTCGTGAGCCTGGCAGTTCCTTTAGTGCCTGAAGCTGCTTTCTGGACAACTTTTAAGAAGCAAGTAACACAATCAGTTTCTAACAGATCATCAATAGTGACCATTTTTGGCAACTGAAATACTGTTCCCTACATTTCTTATAGAAGGACCAGCCTTGAGCACTTACCAAAATATTTTAATCTTTTTTATTTTTCCTGGGTTTTGAGGTGATATATGTTTCTGTTTACTAAATTACAAGCTGTGTTACTCTACAAGGAACAACTGAAATTCTATTTCTCCTGTATAAAATGAGAAAAATCTGTTTTTCATTTCAGAAACCATCAGGCTTTTTGGCAATGCTGGATGAAGAAAGCCAATCTATTTGGTCAGTGGAACAGAGTCTTTCTAAACGCATTCAGTCTTACCTGGATTCATCAGATACAAATACAGTCTATTCCTCTACAAAAGATGGGAATGGTAACCTTGCCCCAAAGGATCTGGGCTCCACCTTCACTGTTATGCATTATGCTGGGAGGGTAAGTTGTTTGAATATAATTTATATGCGGTTAATGGAAAAAGTTAACAAAACAAAATTTTACATGGCTTCTCCAAGTCCTGGTTATAAATAGGATTTCACTGTCAAGTGATAAATTCTCAGAGGACAACTTCGAATCTCAGTGCCATATCTAGTGTATAAAATGTGTAGCTTACATCAGAGCATGCAGGATACAGGCTACCTAGTTCTGGCTCCTAAATTTTGTCTTCCTTGTAAGCATTTAATGTAGAAGGGGGTGATTCAGATCCCTCAGCATAAATGTTTAAGGCTAGTTGGCTTCACTTTGCATACAGATGTGCTTCCAGAACAGTACAGGTTCCCTGTAGCTCCTCTGCTATATATGTAGATACCTGGGTTGCCAGCATGAATCTGGTAAAAAAATCAAAAATAGAACCCCCACTTTTTCTGTTAGTAGTCATAATATTTTTTTTTCCTACAAAACCACCAGAACATGCTAAATGTCTTTCAGCATGACTGTAAAATTAGATTAATACTTTTTTATTCCCCTGCCTGCAGTGTTCACAGTAATAGTGGAATCAGTTCTTTTAAATGGGCTTGTTACCCTTTCCTTTCCAATACATAATTTTCACATTGGCTCCACAAACATGCACAACTCAAAGCAAGCAAGTTAGACATGTATTTAAAGGGATAGGTTGTGGGTTTTTTTGGTTTTTTTTTGTTGTTGTTTTTGTTTTTGTTTTTGTTTTAGTAATCTGACAATGGTATAAATAGGGACAGCTCTATTTTGTGGCTCAGCATTTGGAAATTAAGCTGATGGAAGTCTTGAGTTGTGTTTTGACACAAGCAAGTTTGTTCATGTCCAGTGATAGAAATGTGGTCATTATGGAAAGGATTATTTGAGTAGTGCATAAGTTCTTAACCCAAATGCTCTGAATAACTCCCTGTAGGTTCTTTTTTCATCACAAAAGCTTCTACTTAGAATCCAATTATTTGCCAAAGTTAAGTGGTTTGAATACTTCCACTACTGGGACTTGTCGGTAGGAATGTGGGCACATAGTGGTTAGATAACAGTACAACCAAGATTTTGTGAAACTTACCAGGACTTCAAGTGGTGGAATAAAGAACTGACCATGAACTTCAGATGTCTACTTTAATTTATAAACTTTTTTTATACTTGTTACAGAAGTATTTTTTAATGCCTTTCTGTTTATACAAATTTATCATAAGAGCTCAGAAAGGTTCAACGCCCCAAAACTTGACATGGAAGCAGCAGCAAGGCATCTATATTAAAATCCCAACCAGAATAATAAGTAACTTCCTTAAAAATGAAACAAATTTTTGTCTTATTCTCTGAAGAAGCATTCAGAAGATTTCTAAAGACCAGTATTTCAGGTGCTTAGTTCTGAAAGTTAAACTGTGAGTGGTAAAGAGGACACTTTTCATTAACATGTGTTTTAGTCTTGCATGGTTGTTTAGATTTTTTGTTTTATAACATAGACACTTGGTTTAACCTTTTCCTAATAATAGTAATGACATTTAATCTAAAAGCATGAACAAATAGACAGATCTCGAAGTAATGTAAATCTACACATTCTTTTGAAGTCAGTGGAGATCCTTTGATTTACATTGGCCAAGGAACTGTTCCAGTCAGGTTGTTCTTTGCATCCTTACAACAGTAAAATGCTTAGCCCTGCCAAAACAGAAAAGTTCTCTTGCAACTGCATAACTCTGCTTGCTTTAATAGTAAATGAGCTAAATCCTTAAAGACAGTCGCATTTTTGGTATCTTGTGGGACAGTTATCTAGCTATCATAGATTGAAATTGCCAGTGTTTCATGATATGTATTTATATAAAACTTTGATGATAGTGTGACTGTACTAGATGACACAAATTGAGTTTATGCAGAGACTAGTATGTCTTCATATGTTGAGAACCTGAATATGAAAAACTCAGATTTTAAAACTGCTGATGCTGTTCTTTAGATTGCACTTTTACTACATTTAGTAGCTTTTTATAGAAGTCATTGATGATATATGCTTTATGAAAATTGTTAAAGGATGAGTCTTAAGTATATCAGGATTTATTGGCACTCAAAAATAAGAATTTCATATATAAAGTGTCAGAATAGTTTGGCAGGTTTTGAGACCCATTTTTATAGTCTGATATCAATTAAATGGTTCTAACCTAAGTGAAGTATAAAGCAATCTTACCCTTGATTGTTGCCTTCAGAGATCTTCAAATTTAAACCAAGGGGCCTTAATTTTATTCTCACCACAATTTTTCACTGATTTTTACTCCTTTAACTTGGTAAAGCTTCTCCGTATTTACATGAGTATAAGAGGAAGATGAATCAGACACAGAGGGTTGAGAAAGCATTACCAGTAAATTGTGACAGGTAATCAAACATGGAAGTCTTCATTTCTGGCGTTAATAATTTGCGTTCAGGTGATGTGTCTAGGCTGGCAGCTGAGGAGGAAGTCACACTGAAGGCAGCAGTCTCTGTGCTAGAACGTGAAGGCAACATCCTGATTTCTCTAGGTAATGGTTGCAACTGCAGAGTACTTCACAAAGAGCTACTCTGAGTCATCAGGGAAAAAAGAGGTTAATATGCTGTGTTGGCCCTGGTATGAACCACTTATGACCCTTGTAATCTGGGCTTCCTTTCATCAGTAGTGTATGGTTGTAGGTCAAAGTCCAGGATGAATTAGATTCATTTCCTTACTCAGACACTTGCAGTAGCTATTTTAGCAAGTTAGAAGTGCAGTTAAACTGGATAATGCAATTATTAAAAATACTTCCTCACTGAAAAACCTACTTTTGCATATTTAACTGAGATTTACAGACAACTTTTTGTGAACAAAAGTGATATATCCAGCTTTGTATTCTGAGATAATTACAGCTGATACACATGTCCATGCAGTTTTAAAGACCTCTAATATGTTCATATTTGGTGAAAGTTTGTGTCAGGATACAGGTAGAAAAATTATCTTCTCTTTCACTATCAAGTAGTTTTAGTTGAATGTGTAATGAATTGGGAGGTGTTGTGCATTCCCTTAAGTTTCATGCTCAGCAACTTTTTCTAAGACTAAATATGCCATATTATTGATCCAAGGATTATGAGCCTTAAACTACCCCAGAAAAAAGCAGTACTGAGAGAAAAAAGCGAAGACAGAATGGGTCAGAAGTGATAGAAAGAAAGCATGATGTTGAATTGAGACAAAGAATGCACAGGAGGCTCAAAGTAACATGTAAGAGGGAAAAGAAATCCAAATAATTTGGAATCCATACTTAATTTTCTGGCTGAATCAATACTTCAAGGAAGTCTGCGTGTATGATACCATTCTGAGAAACTTTGGATTTTTTCTTATTTTCTTGTCTGTTTTGGAGGGAAGAAAGAGGAGCAATATGCACAAGCTAACTTCTACACATGGAAGAAATCATCACAGAAGTCAGATATTTTAGTGGAATCTGAGAATGAATACGGTTTTATGCAAATGTGGCAGAATGATCCAGTGGAAGAGAGAAAATGAATTTTGCCTCATTTCTTTTGAATTTTGCTGTTATTCCTGAACAAGATTAAATCTGTCTTTTTCTGCTTGGGCACTATGATACATTGCTTGTGAACACACATGAACACATGCTTAGCAAAGGCCACTGTGAGCATCAGTACTTTATCATACCAAGTATTTTACTTTATCTCCTAGTTTTAATTTTACAGTTGAACAGAATCCTACAATGCCTTGACACATTATGAGTCTTTTCTATGAGCTGCTTAATGTCTTGGTATCTGAGTGCTGTAATACAAAAAGCTTATCTGTTCTGTTCAGGCAGAAGGTAGAAGGGAATGATTTAGGGGTTTTATGACTAAAAAAAATGAATCCTAGTGAAATGCTTTATCTGAAGGTTGTTTAACATATTTCTCCGCATACTGGCAGTCTGATTTCTTCCAGAAAATTTCTGCTCATCTAGGGCATTGCATTGTTTCTGATGCCTGAGGTGACTGTGGGTATCCTGAGATGCTTCTCACAGAGACTGTCTGTGGGGAAAGAGGCACAGTGACACCTTGCAAGCTTGCCTTTAGGTAGCAAAGCATTTTATGGGTGCACCTGACCATCAGTGAAACTATCCTAAGAATCTGTAATACTGAATTTCTAGGTTAATTTATTGATAACATTAATATTTACATTGTGGGCTCTCACTTGAAAGGGCTTCACATAAATTATGTCTTTGAACTGTCGGGCATATCAACAGCCATGATTTTTGAAGAATAACATTTCCATCATTGAGCTTTCTCAATGACTCAAAGTTCTTTATTTTTTAAAATTTTGTGGAAGAATTAACATATCACTAATTAAATTAGAAATATATTGTCTTAGCACAGTGCCAAGAGACACAGCTTTACTGAATAGTGGTATGTAACATACTGGTATTTGAGATAATGAACTATTTGCCCCATTGTTCATGTGATCTGAAAAATACATTATCATAATTTCAGCTGTCTGCTGTTTAAATTAAATTTGAATTTAAACTTAGATAAGCCCCTTGTCGCTGTTTGCCTTGCTGCTGTTTTGACTTTTTGTACTGTAATAAGCCGACCAGAACTAAAGACCAACTTCTTTGCTCTATAAAAGAGTGCACATAATGTTCCTTTAAGTGCAGATCAATGTCTTTCATTTCTCAGCTACCTACATATCAAAAATACCCCTCAGCTGTCAGCTCTCTTTCGCCAAGGCAGTCTTCTCTGAAATGCCTTGTATATCCCAGGCAGGCTCTGAAACTGAACCTCTAAATCAAAAGACAGAAGGAGGTGGATTAATCAATAAGGATGCTTTCCTTTTTACTGTTTTTTTCCCCAGGATGAATCCCCAGACGCAACAATCAAATCAATCTAATCTAACCTGTAACAAGGCCTAAAAAGGCTACTTGACATAGATTCTGGTTTTCACATATGCAAGACAGTCTTGCTGTTTCTCCGTTTCTCTCTCTTTCTTTCTTTAAGCAGTCTTGATTTGGGATTTTCACTTACTGGAGAAAATGACAAAATGCTTTCCCCCATCCATCTATTTTGTTTCTAAATCCTTCCTTCTTTCAAAATGCTATTCTATCACAGTGATAGAATAAGACTTGACAGACTATAAAATTATTTAGCTCACTCATTGCTTGACAAGACTTGTTTTGTGAGGTTGATAAACCCAATGATCCTTAAAAAACAGTACATGCAAGCATATCACTCACATTCAGGTACTGGCAGAAAATCAGCAACTACACGTGTCTCTCTGTGCACCAAATTGTCCTTGGACATGTTCTCAAAAACTTCTCTTTTGCTACATGAACTAATTATTTTCTTATTACCTAAAATTTGCAACACAGGCAAAACTGAGTTTCTCAGTTACATTTTGCTATTAAAATAGTAAAATTTTAATTTTTAACTGGGAATATAGCCAAATTGTTCTTAATATTCCAGGTGGCATTTTCCTAACTTGTTTTAGGGTTCCTGCCAAATCTGCCATTAGCCATGACCTTTTTTGGCCTATCACAAGATATAAAAATTATTTACCCCCCAAAAAAAGAGTATTTTAAGGACTTGATGAAAACTATGTCTAAAGGTGGTCCTGTTGATAAAGTATATTGGGATATCCAATAAACTTGGAGAAAATCCCTTAAGCAAGTCAGATGTTATGAGAGAGGATATTTTAGTTCAGAAGGAAATATATACAGTCTTCTGATTTTCTGGCATGAAGATAATTAACAAAGCAAAGAGGCAAGAATATGGAAAAAGATCAGAGAAATACTCAGTTCCCAAAGTCAGCTCTGTGCATATCTGATGAGTCTTCTGTTTTCTGGATGTTTTACCTCTTGTATCTAGTAGTTCTTATGGTATTAGAACCAGCTATGCTAACTTAAACGAGCAGAAAATAGGTTCAAAACAAATAAAAGTTTTTTTTTTTTTTCTCCCTCATACTTAGTGAAACTCCTTGAAACAGAGTCTTAAAAGATGCTGGAAATGTTAATGAGATCTAGAAGAGAGATTTGAGGAGAAAATGTGAATCAAGAGATACTAAACACAAAGCTGATATATAGCCTGCAGGACAAGAGCACCTTCATGGGCAGAGCCCTGAAAGCTGAGAAGGGAACTGGTGGCTGGCAGAGTGGAAATACTCCTCAAGAGTTTTCTCTAAATATTCAGGAATAGATGAATATTTGGCCATACCCATTATGACTTATGTTAAGCTCTCTTCCTTTATGAACCTAACTTTAGAAGGAAAGCAAATCTAACTCCATTTTGGTTTAGTCTCCTATAATAAAATAAAATGTAGTGTGGAAAAGTACTTTTTTTTTTAAATAGTTCAGCTATTCAGATACTATATAAAGGTCTTGTTTCCTTTAGCTAACACAGACATATAGGTTTCCACACTGTCTACCCAAAAAGTAGTCATATAAAGCAAGATAAAGCAATCTGTGATAAACAGAAGTGACAATAAGGAGTATGTTTTATAATACTAGACCCATTATCTAATTGAGTGCACATTTCCTGTCTAAAGCATACAATATATGCTTGCTTTTTGTCTCCCCAGAATAACTATCCACTGTGCTTGAGTGCCAGCCAGTGCAGAGTTTGGGCCAGGTTTATTTTACAAACACAATGGAAGAAAACTGAGGGAAAGATGTGTGCTTTAGGTGGCATGTAGTTTGCCATCTCTCGTGAGGGCAAGATTAAATCAACAAAATTGGCAGCTGGAAGAGGACTTACTTCTTTTTCTATTTTGTGGGACTGGCAATGACTATGGAACTCTAGAGTGTAATTTCATTGAGTCAGTTTTCATGTCCTTATGCAATTAATTAATTTACTAAACCTATAAGAAAATTGTTCAGAGCATTAGCAATTTCTTCATAAAAGGGAATCCTCCTAACTTTTATGTATTTTATGTGGTATGAAATATGTGTTATGAATATAGTTCTAAAAGTTTGTGATGTATTATACCAGCATCAATAAGAAACTTCTTCCTGTTTCAATCTAGGCAGTTAATCATAAAATAGTATCTCCCACTGCTATACTTACCTACTCTTCCCACCAATACTAATTCTCTTCTTCTAATTTAGTGAAAGCCCAAGACACTCAATTAGGAACTGGCATTATGGATTTGTCATATAAGTTCTGTTAATTACCTTTTATGGACCAATATGGCACAACATTTATGTTGAGTACACTAAAAGCATTTAATAGTATACTTAAAGTATTCTAATAGTTTGCTAACTGTGTTGTATGTTCTTAGGAAATGCAATTAGAAAATACATAACATTGGATCTGTCATGGAAAAGAACTATAATTCTCTTGTTATACCTTGTTCATGTCAGCCGCCATAGTAATTACATCACTTGACAATTACTCACTCTAACAGATTATACACTTCCAAGTCACATAATTTCTTTTGAGAGCAAGATAGCATTGCATAATTGTCAAATGACCCCATGGAAAATTAATGCACTGATTAGTGTTACTAATGTTAATTATACATTTACAGCTTTATTAAATGTACAAGGATAAAATTTCCCCAAACACCTAAGGGGTTTAGGATATAGATTCAATACAAAAAATTAAAGAGGGCTTTAGATAGAAACATGGTCCCAAGGTAAATAAAACCAAACTGTATTCTAAGTCCCCATTAATACCTACCTAATCATTCAAGTACTAAAATCTATAATTTTCTTTCTTTTTAACTTAAAAATTCCTTTTGGGTTCTACTACTGTGCAAGCCAGAGCTTCTTATATCTAAAGTCTGTAAATTAACTAGTTGTTTTTCATCCATCCCCATACAAAGTTAAA
The DNA here is from genome assembly GCA_013396995.1 of Dicaeum eximium. Lineage (NCBI taxonomy): Eukaryota > Metazoa > Chordata > Aves > Passeriformes > Dicaeidae > Dicaeum > Dicaeum eximium. The sequence goes on from VWZP01006280.1 coordinate 160,471, forward strand.
AAAAAAAAGAAAAAACAAAAAGAAAAAACAACTGCTTTCTTGTCTTAGTGTTCCTTTTCTGTACAGTGACTTCAGGGATAGCCTCAGAATTAAAAGAGACATTTGGTTGTATTTCTTCATTTTGGATGTACCCTCAGCGCGTCTGGCTAGAACTTGGATTTTGCTCAATTTTGAGAGTGTCTACCACATGTGTTAGAATTTATCTGCAGTCAGATGACAGATGCAGGGACAATCCAGCTGCCTATTATTGAAATCGTGACATCAGGGAACCGAGGTGACCCAAAATCCTTATGGAGGTAGTTGTTAGAAATGTAAATGGGCTTTGTGTATAACATATTGACTGAACTTACCTCCAAAGGATACAGCAATGGTTGGGACTTGTCCTGAGTGTGAGTTTGGACTAAGGTTGCTTTGTCATGGTTAGTGGGGACAGTTTCCCATTGACAAGGAGATCTGGGAGTGACTTGCTCATCCTTCAGGGAAAGCATGGTTTAGGTCAGTGATTCCTGCTTTACAGTACATATTTGATTCAAAGTCTTGTATTTTAGACTGTTTTAAAATCAGTCCAGTGAAATGTTTCTATAGTTGCAGAGGCACATAATGTTCAACAACCAGTTCTTCTGGTCAGCGTTGTAGGTGCTTAGAAAATGCCAAAAGATACTACCTGGTGCCAACCTTTAACTGTTGAGTGGAAAAAAACATAGCTTAATTTCTACTGCTGTAAGATTTTTAAAAGATGTGTTGGTCATTACTAATGATGTCACAATATTTTATTATAGGTTACATATGAAATTGCTGGTGCGATAGAAAAAAATAAAGATTCCCTTTCACAAAATCTCATATTTGTAATGAAAAGTAAGTAAATGCTTTTGTGGTTACTGTTGTTAGAAGTCAAGATATTATGACTTAATTTTAATTTTCATTTTAGTTTTAAGACACATTTATATATATTTTATTTCCACAAAAAAAAAAAGTCACCCTCATCTTTATGCAGTATTTGCATACAGTATTGTTTTAAATTTGGTCTAATTTAAAAGCTTTTATATTCATGAACATAGAGCATCTTTATCATGTGATGTGATGTAAAGAATAAGAAGGTATAATATGATGGGTGAAAATGACTTAAAGAAGACACTGAGTATGAACTACAGCAAAAATAAAACTCAGAAAATAGGGGAAGGAAATTAGGCTCCCAAAATCATAGAGGCAGCAGTGGGATGTGCTCCACTGCTTGAGTACCCTTCTAAAAGAAGTAACTTGTGGGCGTTCTTATGTTTTTCAGTGAATAGATATAAATGTCCATTGAAATGCAAAATTAAATGCCTCTCAGTGGGCATATTGTCTAATTGTGCCTAATAATAATAATAATGCAACCAATAAATTAATTAATTAATCATAATTAATGATTCATAATTGGATTAATGAAAACCTGGAGAGAAAAAACAAAACATTTTTCTCAGGGAAATGCCAGTGCACCCTGAGGTGTCATTTGTCTTCTTTCCAGACACTGTAGTGTTTTTCACTGAATATATTGTATACTTATATTTCTTTCCTTAGAAATAGAGACCTGCTGTTAAAATGTATTGCATTTTAGTAATTTTACTGTAAAATTAGTCAAGCACTCTAGTAAAATTATTGTTGCATTTTAGATGCAAAAAGTGTACATTCCTAATGAAGAAAGAAATGATAGAAATTATCTTTAATATAAGCCTATTGATTGTAGTTTTAGAGATATTACAGTTCCCACTACTTGGAGTATACATGATAATCTGCCAAAGAGAAGGTATGACAACTTCCAGTATGTTTGATGAGGGAGAGCATTCTTCCATTCTCTCACATAGTCATTTTTTGCACTTTCATTGCTGTTTTGTGTAATCAGCTATGCAACTGTTTAAAGGCAAGAATGGAGGATGAGATTGTATATAAAAAGTTTAATATGATGAGGGTGAGTACATATACAACTGAGGGGTAATAATAATAAATAAAAATAATAATAACAACAACAGTAATGAATAATAATAATAATAATGAATGAATAATAATAATGAACTCTGCAAGCAGAATATTTACAAACATGAAAGTCATTTAAGGGCTAAGTGCCTTCTTTTTTAAGTGACTTAGGGTTAAAACCTGTTGATTGTCAGTGACATATTTCCTTTAGAGTCAGTTACATAAGTTGTATAATGTATAGCTTAAATGCATGCTTTCTTTGATTTTAATTGAATTTCATTTCCTCAATCAAGACTTTTAACTATAATAACATTAAAGTAATTTGTATATATGTGTAGGAATGTGGAACATACCTGCCTGAAAATTATCAGAACAGACTATTGACATAGGATGTGTCTGTTTTAATTTGAAAGACATAATTTCTATGCATGTCCTAATCCTACTTATTACTTTTTAAACATATGGGTATTGGTGCCCACTGTGCTGAAATAATTTCAATTAGCTGCTTCTATATATTCCTCATAATTTTAATGTTCTTGTTAAGTAAGGAATAACAATTTACACAGAAAAAGGGAAACAAATCTATTGCATTCATTATATAGTAAGAAACCTGTAAACATTTATTAAAGAGCAAACTGAAGATTTTTTACCTGCTATGCTAAGCTATTATTAATGATCCTTATCCCGTTCATCTTTTTGGGTTTCTTGTTTATTCATATGATGTTCATGATCATAATGACAGTTTTCTAGTTCTTAAAAAAATTTTACAGGAATTTAGCATGGTTAAGGATGTATCACACAAGTTCTAACACTTATTGGTGCTGTGGCAGTACAAACAGCATGTAATTATCAGGTTCATCTTAAAAACCCTATGACCATAAATTCATAAAGGATAATTAGACTGAAATTAGGATAAAGTATACTATCTGTCTTTAAATTCAGATTTTTTTGTCTGTTTGTTTAAAAGCACCTCCTGGAAATATATGTACAAGTGATAATATATACATATGACATTGACCTTTTTCTGTAAATGTTTTTAAGTGTGGTCTTGATGTAGAAAAATGAAATTTTCTGTAGTTCTGTCCTTTGCCTTGCCTTTTTTTAAAATCCTTTCTCATGTTTTGTGTATATATAATTCTTTAGTGCAATAAATGTATGTAATTTATTTCTGTCAAGTGCCTTGATGGTTTCTAAATACTACATGTTAGGAAATTGTGCAGAACTCATCTCTTACATTGCTTTAATAGATGGATAAATTGGAAATCTGTAATGGAACAAAATTCAGAGGTGATGATCCCATAAGTAATTAAGTTTAGACAGATCAGTCTGAAGGGTTTTGGTTTATGCCCTCTATTTGTTTGGCACAGGACCTGAATATGTTAAAAATAGTGTTACTATTTTCAGCTATTGAATTTTCTTTGATAACTTTGAAAATGCTCAGTTTTTGATTTGTCCATTTGTTTTAGGTTTACTTATTTAATTCTTTCCTACTGTGTGTCTTTTTATTGACAAATACAATATATATAATTTTCTAACTTATATTTTATCTTCAAGCTTTTTTTTTTTTATTTCCAGCTAGTGAAAATGTGGTCATCAATCAATTGTTTCAATCCAAACTGACACAAACTGGATCACTTGTTCCTCCATATCATTCCCTTAAAATCAAAGGGTGTAAAGCAGCTTTGCTCAGTAAAAAAACATCTGTAACGAGTGCAAGTGGAGAAGTAAGGAAGTATATTGAACTCAGCAAGGTAAGAATTTAGGATTCTTTCTGCTCTTGGCTCCTTGAAGACTTTTCTGTTATTTTGTCATTTCTGAAATCATCTTGTTTTCTGCTTCATTCTCTGTAGTCATTACACTATTAAAATAATTTAGTACTTAGTATCAACACTAAAGCAACAGAAGTGAGAAAAGGTTCTAATTTATGAACACTAATAATTCTGGTTCAAGAATCTCTTTCTTGGACTCTGAGCAGAAGGTAAACAAGATGATGGGGTCCTTCAAACCTGAATCATTCCATGTTTGTCTGATTCTAGGGCTTATTAGCAGTGAATGCAGTCTTACTAATTTTTGGTTGTATAGGAAGGCTTCTTTCTTTTGTCTTCTTGAAAAACTTTATGATGAAGAGTTGAATAAACTAAGATAGGAAGCACAAAAATAAAATCTTAATGTCCTTATTTTGTCAACATGAAAAGATTTCTGGTTTGCTAAATACAGTTTTGTGTGGTTTTGTGTGAAGATCAACATGTAAATTTTGGCCAACATTTTTATTTAAATGGTCTTTTATAGTAAATTTTCCCAGTCAATTTGAAATCAAATCAAATATGCCTCATTTCTGAGCTTATCTCTTTTCCTGCTAATTAAGCAGTCAAAAAAGTTAAAAGAAAAACCCAAACAAACACCAACAAACCACAAACAAAAACAGAATAAGAGAGGAGCAGGGGAGAAACTTTGAAGATTATCAGAAAATTAATTGTTCATGTCACATGGAACATCTCTCTTGAAGAGAAATAATGTGATTTACTGAGTTAATTCATGACTGAGCTTTGGAATTTATCCTTCTCAAAAAGAAGCATGCATTTCTCACAATACATCAGCTGCCTCACCAGGCTCCTTGAATCTTACAACTCTATTTTTGGTTTACAGCTGCATAAAATTGATTCTGTCACAGGATTAAGGAGCCTTCACTCATGTGTCATTGTGAAAGGCTTTAGCAGTGGGACTTTCCTTATAGTCCCCCTGCTGATAGCAGCATAATTCCTGACTACTGTTCTTGTCAGTAATCTCAGTGGCAAAGCTTAAGTTGAAGTGAATGGTGTTGGTTTAAAGCTATATTTAGCAAACAGCTGAGGCCTTACAAGGTGCCTTTAGGTGCCTTTGCACTGTAGTAACAGCTTCCTAGAGAAAGCTCCCTAAGGATGTGAAAAAGATCCTAGTCCCATACATGGGAGGAAGTTTAAAAGCATATCTGAGTTAGAAGCCTAATCAGACCAGGGTAGAACACTGTGCAGTTGGGATCTCTGAAATTATGCTGGTTTTGGTATGTCCAGAGTAGCTTTTAACCTGTAGTTACTCTCTTGAGAGACAAAAGACATTCAATTCTTTGGGAAGCATGATGTCTGAAGTCAGAAATTTCAGAATCAGTGAGAATGCCGTAAACCTTGAGGCATTAGTTGGAAGGTGGGAAGAACTTCATCCTCCGTCTGTCTGCAGAGACAAGGATGGCTTTGCTTCTCAAACACAGGCTTTGAGGAGAGCTGTGCAGGTGAGATAGAACACTCTGTTGATACTAAGTTGGCCTAATTTGAGCAAGGTACTGTGCTGCCCTGCAGGACTGGAGCAGAACTTTAGAAATCTAAGCTGTTCCATTGGCAAAAACCAACACTTGTTTTTTTGGAATAGCACTCAATACAGGAGCTGGAAATAGGGAAGTGCTTTAATTCTATTGTGGATTGAGCCCACATCTGTAACTGTGCTGTCCCAAATAATTTCTTCCCATTTTCAATATAGCTCTGAAAATCTGCTGTAATGGACTGAAATAATGTTGGGTTTGTTATTTTATTACTGTAATTGAAAATGCAATGTAAGGGGCTTTCTCTTGTCGTCTTAAAATTTAAATTATTATGAGTTGAGAAATCATAACCACTGTATTTTTATTGGAGTTTATCCCGAGGTTAATGGAAACAAAGAGAATAAAAAGAATAGATAAGGGGAGGGAGAGAAGGAGGGACATTAAGGGAAAAATTATCAACCAGAGACTGACATTCCTTTTATATCTGATGTTTGAGTCACAACATACATCATACTTTAGGCAGTGGGAAACATAAAATGGAAAGTACACATGGTGCTGTGTATGGGCAGTTATTTAGGCACCACCATATCCAGGGAAGGGAAGTAGAGAAAGTTGAAGTCAAATAGGATTTTGTTGTGAGTCCCCTCCTCTTTCCTTTTGTCACTGTACCTAGGTAAATGCTAGGTTATATAATTGTAAATGTCTGTATGTATGGTCCTGCTTCTTAACAGAGATTACAAAATTACATATATATGGGGGGTTTCTTCTGTAGATTAGAGGTACAAGATATTCCAATGTAAATAGAGAGAGGTAATAGAGAGGTACAGCTTGGGTGATATAGCTTTTCCTTAGCCCATAGCTGAAGATTAAAGATGTCCAAGTTTGGAGAGTTTGAATTAAATTAATTTTTTGTCTTTGTATTTTTTTTTTCATTTGTATTCTCTCTCTCATTCTGAAACAAATTTTTCTTTCCCATGGGAAGTCATATGTAACATGGGAGAGCAGGCAGGAATTTTAGTGTCTAAAGTGTTGTTCCTGGATCTCCCACTAAGTCAGGAAACAATCTTGAACTACTGATTTAAATATTGAGAGGAAAGGGTGACATTATCTGTAAGGCGAAGAAAAATTTATTTTGGTTATATTCCTCAGTTATTTTGTAAATTTTAACTGAAAAATGTCATTGGCATGCTAGTGGTTATTTTTACAAGAAAAAATTGAACAAGTAGATCTCTTTTACTTTTTAGTTTTGAAGTTGAGGGTGCCTTTAAAATCTTATTACATCCTATTAAGTAAAATAAGAAAGAGCTCCAAAGTTTAGCATGGTGAGTAGAAAATTGCTTGCACTGTAATATTTTTAATGGCATTTGGCTTGAGTGGGCCAAGCTGAGAAGATGTACTCTTTTTTTGATAAAACTGGAAAGGAGTAGACCAGAATATGCTGAGTCAATAGAAGTGGATTTTTATGGGGTAAGTGGACTGAAGAAAGGCAATGGAGAGTCAGAGCTGAAAAGGTTGTCATTGATAAGGAGGTTAAAATCTCACAGCTTTGCCAAATCCTGGAATGCAATAATTTTGCCAGCCTTTCTGTAGAAAATTTAACAAAAGACCCTAAATTCTGGGACCACTTTTAGTATGATTATTGCCATTTTAATCTCAAAGCTAGGAAGTAGAGCAGCGAAAAATTAATTCATTCTCCCCTCCCAATTTTGATATATGGGGTAACATTAGTACTAATGAGATAGGAAGCTGGTAATAATTTATGTCTCTAATTGATGAAAATGTATTTAAAAAGAGGAGTTTAACTGTGTTCATATGTGCAAGAAGAAATGAGACACTTCTAAAAATATATTTATATTATCGTTTTGCTGTCGAGATTTTTTTAAATTATCTGTACTCTTACATTTACTGACTTAAACACCTGCCAAAGGCATAAGGCACCTTCTTACAGAATTACAGAATTATGCTACTTCTAGACCCTATATCTAATACTAACTGGACAAGTCCTACTTCTGCCAGAGTTCTGAATCATATTGATTTGCCCAGTTATTTGTAAAACGTGTATTATTTATATAATCTATGTAGCTGCTTTTGAAATCAAAACTTATTCACGAGTCATGGCTCTGGAAATACCTGATTATATTTATCCACTTCCCATTTCTTTCCGAAACTCAATCCTTGTCTATGGCACAGTGTTTGTATAAATTTTTGCCTTCATTAGTCAACTGCAACAATGACAATAAAGGTCTACTGCCCATCTTGAGATAAAATTGTTGCATGTGTGCTTTTCTCTTCCACAGCTGTTGAAAAAGAAAGGAACATCCTCATTTCTTCAGAGACTGGAACGAGGGGGCCCAACCACTGTGGCAATACAGCTCAGGGTCAGTGAACATCTTATGGACAGAAATGTGCAAAAGAATTTCCAGATGTTTTAAAGGCAGGATTACCCTCTGCAGATTGCAATGGAAGAAAGAAAAATCTTATGTTTGAGAAAGCTACTTGCATGACCTGGTCAAACCTTTTGAGAAAATGATGTTAAAAAGTTAGGAAAAGCATATGTATTGAACAATTGTCTTAGCTGCACAAGCATGATTCATAACTGCTTGTTTGTTTGTTTGTTTTTTCCCCAGAAATCACTTGCAGATATTATTGGGAAGCTGCAGAATTGCACACCACATTACATTCATTGTATAAAACCCAATAACTCCAAGTTGCCAGATACTTTTGATAATTTTTATGTGTCTGCTCAGCTGCAGTATATTGGTGTCCTAGACATGGTCAAAATTATACGACATGGGTATCCAATACGCCTCTCTTTCACAGACTTCTTGTCAAGGTAATTCTTTCAAGTTTCATAAAACCTTTTTTCTTACCCACAGTACAAAGTCTTCTGTCGTGCTCTGATAGTGCTTGCAATATTGTTTTGCTTATGAGACTTTCAGATTTTTTTCAAAGAAAATCTTGTCTGCCTGCAAGGGGTGTAGGCCTGTTACTTTTTAATTGAACAAATGATAAACTTTAGAAATATATTTATAAATTTATAAGTTTATAAAATTTATATTGATATGTAGAAATATATTTATAAAGATCATCAGAAAAATTAAGTTTTAGAAGTATGACATCATAAAAGAGCTCTTTTTTTACAATTTATGCCATTTGTATGATGTAAAAAATATAAAATATTGCATATTGTCTGCAGGTAATTAAAAAGGAGAAGGAGAAATAGTCTAATTTTTCAGCTTTCAAGATGTAGATGTCATGGATTCATTATTTGGATTTCATAGGCTAGGACTTGTTTATGCCTGGTCATGAGGTACTAATGATCACACCACAACTCCATTTTTATTGTTAGAAATCAGTGACATATTGAATTAATGTGAAATGAGAAAAAGGTCTGCTTCTGTTAGGAGGCAGACTCTTGTTCCCCATTCCCAGTTCAGTGCTGGGATTTTGGGTTGCTTGAAAGATTCAGGAAAGAAAGTGGACTGTCTTGTCCAAGAAGTATTTGTTTAGCAGCCTCATGCACTCGAGACAAGTTCCTTCTCTCTGCATGTTCTCCTCTTTGATTGATGTATATCAACCAGTCATTATCTGGCCTTTGTATTATTTTACTTCTGAAAAACAGCATGGGAATATTAGCTGCTTACACACAACTTTCAGTTGTCTCCTTGGGAGAAGTTGTAGATGTTAAATTACTGCTTTAGTAATTTAGGGCAGAAAGTTCTTCTCTCTGTAAATACTCCAACAGTGAGGAGTATAGGAGTTTATAATTCTATCCCTTTCATAAATAAACCATCTGTGCCCTACCACAATATTCATCCTCCAGTGTGGATCAGGCTGGGCAGGCTGGCTGAGAAGATGCACATAATGGGAGATTTGGGAAAGATTTCATGTTCTGAAGTTGTATGGGCAATCCCTATAAAGCCATTTCCATATAACTGAACTGGACTTTCCAGGTATAGTACATGAGCAAAGTGCCACAGCCTCTCCTACTGTTAGATCCTCACTGAGATTTCTGGCAGGTATTTGCTTGCTTGCTGCACAGCTTTCTTCACTGCAGTTCCCAGATAAAGGCTGGGAATTGCCACAGGCCTAGGATCAGTCCTCATGGGCGATGTCTAGGTTGCTGCTCTCTTTTGGAGGGTAAAGGAAATCAACCATGGGTAATTACCAAAGGTAATTTTCAGTGCCAGAGAACAGCACTCCTAACAGTATACATGCAGGTCTGGCATATTTTCTTAATTTTGGGAAGTTTTGTTAAAAATGTAAATTCAGTCTTTTTCATCCATACCTTCAAGTACCTCCCAAATGCAAAATTTTTACATGAAAGTCTAGAGGACATCTGGTGTCGCACCATAAATATTTATTTGCAGTAACAAGTGTGACACAAGAATAGCAAAAGACCCCAACAATGATGCCAGCAATATTTATGCTCTTAAAGTGTTCTGATTTTGTTACTCTATAATCTTTATCTATTTTCCTCCACAATAAATTATATTTGCAGGTTTTTTGCAGCTAAGCCCCTGCCATTATTCTGTGCTTCTAGTTAGGGATAATAATTTTATTGTTATACCTAAAATGAATTAAATAGTGATGGGGCTAGCATGGTGTCACCAAAAATGAAGTTCATGCTATAATATTCCCTGTGACTGTATGTTGAGCCTACTCAGAAGTTAGCAACAATCACTCTGCATACAGTCTCTCAATACTACTGAATTTTTACATTTGTGTGTAAATAGAAACACAGAGCTCTTGGTCCAGAGATGTTGAAAAATACCATCAGCACTGTGAAGCTTTTTATAGCAGCCAGATGCAGTGTTTCTGCTGAATTTACCTGCAGTGTTGGCTCAATTTCTACAGCTCTGGGAGCAGAGACAGGGATCAGTTTTTACCTTATCTTAAAAACAGAAAACTCTGAGTAACATGCATTTTAGGCTCCTGGAAAAGCTTACCCATATATTTTGTTTATTTTCAGAATGGTTCTCAGTGTACTATATTTTTAAATTCTAGCTTTGCTTTTTAAGTCAAGGCAGTGGCACAAACAAATTTTTAAAGGGTTTAAAGTTTCCAATTTCCAGCCTAAATTGTACACATAGGTAATGTATCCTCAATTATCTTTTTTCTTGGAAGAAAGAAAACAGTAAAATAGCCATGGAATAGCAACTGCCTGCAGATGGCTGTTTCTTTCCAGTATTTAGTGTTTTGATATCTCATTTAAAATTATTTATAATTTAAAATATATCACATTTAGAATAATATATACAAAACTCCAATTAGTATAAATAGTAATTTATTATGGTTTTGGTAGTTAGTGCTATGGAATAGGAAAAGTAAGTATCAAATGTCTTCTCTGTTTTCAGTGCAGAACAATAAGGCTCAGAAACTCTCTGAGGCACAAACAGAGCCTTGTTACACAAGCTTAATATCTAGAATCTAATCTCTTTGCATCAATTAATAAAATGGATCCTGGCTGACTTTTGTGTCATTCACCTCACGTGGTGCTCAAGGAAGACATGCAAAAGCCATTTCGAATATAAATTTTTAAAAGTAATTATAGTGATCAAAGACCCATGAGGTGACCTCAGCAAAGTACAAGGATACAGCTGTTCAAGGGTGTTTAGATAAAAATGAGGCAGTAAGATGCTCTGTTTCACTCCCTCTGAAAAATTTTATTTTGTTAGGATCCTCCTCTACAAATACTCCACGTTCTCTAAATTGAAATAGAAATTAAAATAATTCCTTCTTTCTCTTTCTACTTTAATGTTGTTCACCAAGTTGCTGAACTATACACAGTTCTTTTCTCTCTCTGTATTTCAGTTTCCTTGCCCAAGCAAGAATTTATGCACTATTAGCTTAGAAACTGAGGTTCACATTTTCACATGTTGAGGTGTCCTCTGTTTCTTGTTTCTGGGGCTCTGCTTAGCAGTGGAGACTGCAAGGTCCAGTTACACAGGTCCTTAAATGAGGCATCTGAGTTAGCCTTCCGTGCCAGTTTACAGGAAACACTCAGAGCTGTTGAAGCTCAGGATAACCTCCATGGATTCTTGGAGCTGATAAGCAATTTGAGCCTTTCATTTAGCAGATGAGGATGGCAGGATTTCTTTGGCAAAAATCATGTTGCTCAGAAAGCCCAAATTCTAATGCCCTATTCCTTGCATTTATTTATGCACTTTTTGAGTGTTTCTTGGAATTGTATTACTGTCTCTCAGGTTTCTAGATGGTCTTTCCTGGGTTTAATTCTATCAACTTACGCTTGTGTTTTCCATCGTGGAGGTCCATCCTGCCTTCTGTTGCTGCTCAAGGAAGAGCAGAGAAAATCTGAAGATGTATATAGAGACATTCCTTACAGTATGATTGCAAGAAGAGATAAGTCACTAGAATGTTATGATTTGCTATTTCTAATAGTCCTTTAAAATTGCTTAAATTGCTCCAATCTAATCTTTAGTTTTACCTAGGCTAATGAAGCTTTATAAGTAGTTATTTATCCTGTTAAGACAGTGTCAGATGCTGGTTTGGAGGAACAACGTCACACCTTCTTCCTTCTCATACTCCTCCTCCTTGTCCTCTTTCCCTTCCCCCTTCTCCCCTATCTTCCCCCTCTTTTCTCCTACTTCTCCCTTCTTTCATAATCTAACCTTACTCTCCTATATGAATAAGACAAAAATATTTAAATCGCCAACTGTAAGCTTTATTAAAAAAAAGAAAATAAGGAGTTAATATTCTGATGATTTTTTTGTTTTAAAGTAACTCCAAAAGATGGCAAAACATCAATTTTAGTAGGAAATATTAGGAAGGAAGAATATGGGACACAATGATAATGGATTTTTATGGTAATCATAGCAATGAGGGTGAAACATGTTCAAAGACTGTTCTAATTACAGGTTTTCCTCTGATTTTAGTATGAAGTTCTTAATTTATTCTTCAAGCTGCACTGAACTGCAGATCCTGAATTCTGTGCTTCTAGTTAGGGCAGATCATGTTGCCTGGGACACTTTCCAATAGTGGTCGTTACATCAAAACTTTAGTGCTTCAGAGTACTAAATTATTATTAACTCTTTAAAATAATTGACTTTGCTAAGAGATAATTCTGAAGAGATATCTTTTTTCTCAGGAAAGATTATGTTAATGGGATATCATTGCTTTGTCAAGTGATGTCTGTCCTTTTCCTATAAAGACCTTTTTAATAGCTATTGTAATATTTTCACCAAATGCAGACATGTGTTGTTTATGTTTGTAAATCATATGTGTGAGTCATCATTGTATATCTAAACTCCCTTCATCCAATTTTGTCATTGGCTTTTTTTCCCTTTCTTTCTCCTCTCCCTTTTTTTTCCTCTTGAAAGCAGGGAAGTTATAATGTCTTATAATATATAATTTTTTAATTTAAAAAGTCAGCAGAACATTTCAGAGTGTCATGACCAAGTTAAGGCATTAGTGAGAATGATGTACAGAGCAGATTGCAAAGTGATGGGTCATCATCACACTGTCCCTTTCAGCTTTATTGTCTGCTATGCAGTATCAGTAATCTCATAGAGCACTACATTGATATGTGCCATGATACCTTAAATCTTTGTAAGGAGAGCAAGAAGTAATCTGACTGGTGCTACAAAAGCAGTATTTCATTAAAATAGATGTAATGATATCAATTTATATCAAATGGCAGTCTTGCCATTGTGGAGTTGGTTGCTTCAGACTTCGAGCTGGGAGTGATATTTCTGATTGAGGGTAATCATTTTTATTTATCTTTTTTTCAGAATGCAAGCAAAGGTGAGTAAATGAAGTATCTTAAAGTCATCTGTTTTGAGGGCACTTTAAACCCAGATTCATAAACCTGGTAATGACTAACTTCCTGTGAGGAATGAAGGTCATCCTTGAAGTTTAAAACTGTGATCTTCAAAATGTCTGTGTCCCTGGCAATTTTGGTAATTCCTGTAGAATCATAGAATGTTTTAGATTGGAATGGACCTTAAAGATCATGTTGCTCCAATAACCTGCCATGGACACCTTCCAATATACAAGGCTGCTCACAGCCACATCCAACCTGGCCTGGGACACTTCCAGGCATAAGGCATCCACAGCTTCTCTAAGCAACCTGTTCCAGTGCCTTTCCAATGCCACAGCAAAGAATTTCATCCTAATATCTAATTTAAACCAGCTTTCTTTCAGTTTAAAGCCATTCTCCCTTGTGCTATAATTTCCTGCCCTTTTCAAAAGTGCCTCTCTGGCTTTCCTGTAAGCCACCTTTAGATACTAGGAGGCCAAAGTAAGGTCACTCCAGAGGTTTTTCCTCTCCAGGGTGAACAACCTCAGCTCCCCCACCCTGTTTTCACACAAGAGGTGTTCCAGCTCTCTGACTATCTTCACGGCCCTCCTTGGGACTTGCTCCAACAGGCCAATGTCTGTCTTGTTCTGAGGAGCCAGGGCTGGACACAGCGCCCCAGATAACAAGGAATCCCAAGGGCAGAGTAGAGGGGCAGGGTCACCTCCCTTGACCTGCTGGTCACACTTGTTTTGATGAAGCCCAGGATACTGTTGGCTTTCTGGACTACAAGTGCACATTGCTGGCTGATGTCCAGCCTCTCATCCACCAGCACCCCAAAGAAAGCACTTGGATAAAGATCAAATAAAGCATCATTGCTTAACCCCGGCTGGCAGCTCAACCCCTCATGGCTACTAGCTCATTCCTTCCTCAGTGGGGTGGGGGAGAGAATTAGGAGAGAAGTCAGAAAACTCACAGATTGAAATAAATACAATTGAATTGAGAAAACAAGAAATGAAAAATAAAGAATTCATTCTCTACTTCCCATTGGCAGACAGGAAATTATTTCATCATGCATACTGGTGACTTGGGAAGACAAACATCACTCTGAAAGTACCTTCTTCCTTTCTCTACCCCCAGCTTTTATTTGTTCTTTTCCTTTTGCCAACCTTTCAGATAGGGGAACCCAGTTTAGGATAATTTACAGCACTCAGAGTTACTCCAAATTACTAGTTCCTCATGAAACCTTACTGATAGGGGTTGATTGTACTGTAGAAGATGACCAGAACCCAGAATGCTCTGGCATTCTCCCTGACAAGCCTAGAATTGGAGCAAATCACCCTGGGGAATTTCTGAGTTGTAACTTGGTATTTGGGACTGTCTTAGAGGCTGCAGACCATTTCAAATCTACTTGTACAACGTGATAGTGTAGTGAGAGTTACCAAGCTACTCATATTAGGGAAAAACTAAATAGCTCTTTCCATGCAGGCTGACTATAGATGGACTCTTCTTTTTTTTACCCCCTTTGGAGTTGTTTCTTTGTATCCGTTTAGCTTGTTTGCTAACATTATCCTCATTATCCTCATTATCCTCATTAGGTCCTTTTTGATATTTTAGAAACAAGAAATGCACAAGATAACTTCATATGCCTATGGTGACTTACCTAATTAACCAGGACTTAATTTGTAGGGTGTAAAGAAAAGTGATAATTTTTAGGATGGGATTCAACTGACTTGTCTTAGGTTTATCCATTTTTGCAGGAATTTTGCAGACTCAGTGTAGCTCCATTCTGTGGCAAGGAAAATAATTAATGTTTTGTAACAGGCTCTAAAAAAATCAGAGAACAACATTTTGGAGTCAAGACAGATGCAGTTTTTGAAGCTATACCATGGCATCATCAGTTTACTAGCCCACAGAATTAGTCTTGTAAATAAAAACTATCAGTCCTTATATTACATGTCTCAGAGTTTGGACTGTGGGGATGGTAAAGCTGCTGGTGTTTCTGGGGCTTACTGAGAGTGCACAAATGACTGCCTACAACAGGAAATAGTTTATCTTTTGACTGGAGAGTTCAGTGGGAGGCTAGACACCTGACTTTATTTAGAAGGCATCTATCTGTATTTTGAAGGCAAAAATAAATATCAGCACTGTTTTTTCAGGCATCTTCAGAAGCTTATAATGCAAGCCTCATTTGCTAAAGCAATTACAAATGTGTAAATGTGTGTAAACTATTGAAGTCAGTTGAATTATTCATGTCTGTCATACACTACATGATTGACAAGGAAAGGGGTCCCTTGAGCAGGAGGATGTAATTAGGTCATTAAATAGCCAGATACAGGGAAATAAAGATGACATGGCCAGTTAAGTCTGACGGTTCCTAACTTTCAAATGTTTGGTGTGCAATCTGAATAATCTTCCAGCATTATGTATATTATATTTAGTATAGAATACATAAAACTTAGTGAAGCTTCTTGCAGAGTCTATTGTTTTGTGCAATAGAGAATGTCCCAGTTTTTAGGCTGTTCCATTGAGAATCTCAGAGTATTGTTCTCCCTCCACTATTAGGTGCATACAACTACATTAATTTCCTTAGGCAATCATAAATCTATTGGGCACACACAAGCATAATTCTGGCTGAACTATTTCAGCAGTTGTTGTGGTTTTCTTTATTTTAACTTCAAGATCTGTGAAATTTTAAAATGTTTATTTAATTTCTAGATTTAAGTGCCACCCTTGGTACCTCTGCTTTCCACTAGCACTTGACATTTCTTATCTCTCAGATTTAACAAAATATTTATTAGATGACTAAATAAACCTTACAATCCTTATAAAAATCTATGCATGTTTCACATCTGTGAATTTTAAAGCTTGTTATATTTCTAAACATGGAGAAATGTTGTCACAAGGTGCTAAAATACCTACCACAGCACTGGATTTCATCTAAAAGCATGAATTATAAAAATAGATAGAATTATGTTTCTATATAAATAAGCATAATGAAAGTTCTTGACCCATATCTCACAAACTGACTGAATTTGATGTGCCTATAACAAGCAGCTAATAACTTTATTTCAGGACCTTAAGGTTCCAACAAAAATCTTTATTGAGTACTTCATAATTTGCTGACATCACGTAATGATAATGGACATAGATTTATGTGTGGTAGTAAGAAATTCAGTTAAATGCCTGCCATAGAAATAAACCTGTTAAAATATTATCAACTCCTAATATTTTCATTAATCCTTATACATTGAAACTCTTCTAAGGAAATGCTTGGTAGAATAACTGACCTCTTAAATTAATACAGCATACATTTAAAATAAATATTTTAAAGATTTAAGTATTTAACACGTTAGTTTATGCCAGTGGCAATCTGCAGGAATTATCAGATTAAGGTGTAAATTGTCACATAGATTAATTTTACTATATAATTTTTAAATAATTCCTTGTTATTAATTGCTTAATTAAATATATCTGCGTGTTTTCAGTGCTTAGAAAAATATTAGTTGATCTCAAATGCTGCTTTTTTATGGTCACAGGACTTGTATAGGTCATAGGACTTGTATAGATGCAGTCCAGCTGCCTCACTCAAAAACTACTGTGACCCTCCTGCTGTTTCTTCTTTCCGTGGCTCTGCAGCTGTTAAATTCTTTCCAGTCAACTCAGATATTCATGGCACCCTTTTTCTCCTTATCCATATCTTGATATTCTTTACAACCATTTAATCTTCAGCAAGAGAACCTGGAATGACACTTCCTAAAGCTAGATTTCCTAGTCAGGCTGAATAATAGTAGGCAGTTTATACTGGTGTTACCTGAGAGCAAACACAAAATCCTAGGCAAGCATTCACGTAAAATCCTTTTATGCATCTTAATCACTAGATCTTACTTTGCTTTCTTGTTTAGACCAATGTGGCATTTATTTAACATCATCTGTTTTAGCAGAATTACTCCAGCTGTATTCCACTCTAAATGAGAGAATCTGGTCCACTCTTGGCACACAACCTTAGCGTATCTTGAAAAATGATGCTTTTGTGGTTTGCCTAACCATTATACAATGCAGAGCCAGGAGAATCCCTGTTACCCAGACTGATAGTACTCACAGGGTTCAGAGGCACAAGGGTAGCTCCCACAGAAGAGAGCAGCAGTAAAGATGATCTCACAGAGAAGCTATTTTGCCATATGGTTTAAAAAGGTCAAAAAATCCTTCCCCATGATCCCAATAAACATTGTCTAAGCTACTAGTGAGTATTGTGGGAAGGGCTTTATATGTTCCCATTCCTCTGGCTGAGTACTGGTTGCACAGGAGAAAAAACACCAAAAGGAATGAAGGAATAAAGCATTATCTAGGTGGAACAGGAAATCTAATCCTATTTCTCTTTAATATCACAATTTCTGTTTGGTTCTACTTTCTGCTTCTGCAATATGCATCTATCTCAGTATATTTCCCAATGAGCTGGGCAGTGCCTTCTTGGCAAACAGGGGGCCACTGAAGTAGCAACATCTTCAGGAGACCAAGTGAGAAAGTTGTACAAGCCCAATTCAGTGTTTAAATTGAAAGAGTTTTGATTTTAATGCCCTATTATCATATGGCTGTGTAGAGAAAGGAAAGGAGCTTCACTGGACACCAGTCCTACAACACCTTTGTGTTAAACAGAATCAAATTAGCAGGTTAACAAGGAAGTTTAAATATATTCTATAACCTATATATTCTGTGTACAGTGAAGCATTTTATGGCCCCATGTGCATGTTGGTGGATGCCCAAGCATGGACAGGTAGTTAGCCATGGAGAAGACCTGCCTAGCAAGAGCTAAATGTAAACATTTGCTGAGGTAGAGTCAGATGTATATGTTTGTAGATGAAATAGAGCTGTTTGTTTGCTTAATGCTAGTGTATTTCTGAGACAATGTGCGATTTTTGCCAATTTTTAAAGTAAATATTTTTTACATTGCTGTGTCAAGATGAAATGGGAATGTCAGCTTTAAGTAAGATGGTGCAAAAGTATTGTAAATCTTTAGCAAATCTTTAGCAGATGTTGCAAATTCACATTTGTATTTGCATAGTTGAATCCACAAATCCCAAGAGCTCAACTATAATTTATATTCTACTCACTATTCTGCTGCCACATTGTCTGAGATGAGGAAGCCTCTTCTTAATTACAGGAAGCATATGAATAAATAATCCAGGACTAAGACACACATATCTTCATTACTTCTTTTCTTCAGGAACTGAAATTCAGATGTCTAGAAAAGATTAAGGGTGGCAAATCCTAATGCAAAAAAATCCATAAAACTCAGGAAAAAATAATTCTTCCCATTCATTTCTTTATCATCTGTCATAAGGTAATATCTTTATCTGACAAATTTGTCTTTTTATTCAGTCCAAATTAAAACATCCCAAATGGCCACTTCTGCAAAGAAGTTTTGATCCAGTGGACCTCATAGTCATGACCCTCCCTCAAAAGTCTGTACTGAGCTCAACATTGGCCCAGTGGCTGACTCTAATTTGAGTCACTGTAAAATTTTGTTCTGGGGATTTTCTGAGTATTCTTCCAGTTTTATTTCTTAGTCATAAATGTTGCTCTTTTATCTCAATTACATGTTATTTAATGTCACTCTTGAGTATATTTTCCTTTTTCCACAGACACATTAAAGCATGCTGTATATTTCCCTATGACCCCTTGTATAGGAAGTGAATTCTTAATTGTAGAATTATAAAAATCAGTATATTTTATCAGAAAGAAATCCAGAGGAACATATAAAAACAAGGCAAAACTACAATAAGTGGTCAGTTTTTTTGTAAGATCCCTTTTAGCATTGTTAGTTTTCCAAAATTGCTGTACTTTTATTTTTTTCCCTTAATTCTTATTGGTCTGCAGATCTAGTCACTTATGACTGTGTTTCTTGATATCAATTAAGATATTAAAAAAAATACTGGTATGGTAGGCAGGAAAATTTGGAATGTTGGTTCATTGCCACATATACTTACTAATTTTTCAGGTACATTGGACTTTATGCTCACATTTACAATAGTTTGAAATATTTCTGTAGGTCTCTATGAAGCAGCCTTGGTGCAAAATTTTTCATAAAAAGGTGAACCTCATAGTCTTCTTTTACTGAATTTTTGTAGTCCTACAAAGGAAGCCCCAAATGCAGTCTGTCTGATATAATCTGTTATTTCTTAAAGCATCTTTTTGACGTCCAAAGTTTTATTCTCTTAAAAAAATTGACTTAGTGCTTTGGTTCTTAATATTTATGCTCTATAATAATGTATTTATGTAATATATATTGTAGAGAGATTGGCAGAATTACTTTTGTTTTCTTGGAAACTGTAATAATCTATTTCCTCTTCTCTAATTATCTGGAATTTCCCATGTTCCTCATATTTCAAAAATAATTAGGTTATTCCGTCAAGAAAAAAACAATATAACAGAGGGAAGAGGAATGAATGAATATTTATCCTTTATATAAAGATAACATTAATTAAAATTCCATCTATTCTTTGCTGCTCACTAATTTTATATGTTTTCTAATGAAAATTTTTCAGCTAATCTCTCTTCAGTAGATAGGCTCTCTAGATGTTTCAGTTTTTACTTGATAGACTTTTCAAATACACACCTTACCAAACCCACTCTTCCCATCTTCCCCAAATGCAAACAAACAAAACTAAAAATCCTGAGTTATAAGCACATAGTGCCAAGTTTGGCAAACAAAGTCCATTTCTTTCACATATTTCAAATATCAACAACTAATGGTTGTCAAAGAAAGAGAAAAGGAAGTATAGAAAGGAGAAAAAAGAGAATTTACCCAGACAGCACAGCCTGAACCTTTATGATGGCAATTTTTGCATTTCTTCTAGCAGAAATATGAGACATAATTTAATTTTGATTGCTGCCTTTTATTCATTATACCTTTTGAATAGATCTTAGCAAGTTGTCAGTACCATTAAGCCAGGTACCAGTTTACCTTAGCAAACAGAGTACATTGTAGTAAGCAAAAAAAGAGAAAATTAAGCTACAACATAATGAATTATATTGACAAGCGTGTCACTCAGCTTTCTTTACATAAGTTGTGTTTGGATATTTAAAACTTAAAAATACACAACTTATCACTCTCTTAAAGCAGTTACCTGCCAGCCATATGTGATTTTTTTATTTTTTAAGCAACAAGACAAAGACACAGAAAGAAGGAGCTTCCTTAAGAAAATATTTGACTTGTAGTGCTAGAAACTATCCTCTTACTGAAGACATTGTCTTGTAGTCAGTAGCTATCTCTAACTTTATTCTTTTTGGTGTTTCTTTCTTAATTAGGCAAGAGAGAGACCTGAGAATCAGAAACAACAACAATCAGCAAAACAACCAACAGACAAAAGTAGTTCTGTGGCTTCAGTTCAAAGACATCTTTTATTAAGCTATTGATTTGGAGCTGCTTGTTTTTCTGCCCTTTGTACTTGCCCTGTTTTTTCCTTTAGTGTCTTCTGTCACGTTGTGCTATTGAAATTGAGTGAGTCGTGTTTATTCCAATGCTTAAAGATTTGCTGTGCATACAGAACTGGGAGTACAGCCCTGCAGCCCATTTGTGCACACTCTGTGTAAATCAAACAGCGTGCTGAGCCTTAGAGTATTGCTATGGGTTACTGTGCCATAACCTGAACTGCAGAGTATTCTGTCTCGGGGAAAAACAGCCTGCTGGATCTTGTCAGCTGTGCACTTAGGGAGGTGAGGGAGAAAATGATTAGATAACATCCTTATCTGTGAAGACCCAGGAGAGCCCAGTTTTCCATATTCACAAGCTGTTGGCAGCAGTATCTACTCCAAACAAACAAAAAGTTTCCCTGATAGAGCACATCATTCAGGAGCAAAGGAAGAGAGGACAGGGCACATTTCTGCAACAGCAGAGAATCCTGGCCAGTCTGTACATGCTCACAATGTGAGCCTGTCTAGCCAGAATGCCTTTCTTCTGTTTATGCCTCTGAAAATGGCAAGTTAGGACAAGGAGGGTGCTAAAGGAAAAAGCTGGGGAGAATGGATCTTCTCTCACACTGATGTTGTGTGGATGGGTGCTGGGGAGACCCTGCTTCACCCTGATAGTAGTGTTCAATGTCTCAACTTGCAACCAAAAGAGGTTTTGCATTTACTTCCTAATCAACAGTACATTAGTCTTGACATGGCAGTGGAGTGGTGTTGACTCAAATTAAACCTTTATATCTCCCTGTTTTGTATTTTATTTTGGATCCCCTAGTGAATGGGTTGCTCTGGCTAGCAATGAAATACTGGGGTTTTTTAGTTTCCTGGCTATGAAGGAGATTCACTGTCTACTATTAGATTTGTCTAATATTAGATGTCCAGGCTGGAGGCAAAAGCATCTTTATACTTAGTGGAAAGACATGATTGTCTTTCAGTTCACAGTTCATCTGACCTATTGTAAACATCAATATTACAGTAAGGAATATGACACCAGAATACTCTATTCTACTGTATCTTAAGGAAGTCTAGACAAATGACTTGTCAATCCAAGTTTAGCTGAAATGTATTTCACAGGAATAAAGATGTTTTTTAGCAAGGTAGCACTGAATATGCTTTCTGGATTCCTTAGGATCCTCTCTAAAGCCCTACAAATACATTCTGCATTATCTGCTGGGTGTAAAATGTGTGACCTGTCAGGTGGGAAGAAGTCTGGTACTTAATTGGGTTTGTTCATTCACTTCAGAGTAAACTAAGGCTGGAGTGCTAGGGGAAGAATTTTCTGTAAGGGAATGTTTCAAAGACTCCCCAGATTGCATTTCCCCAGAAGCAAGCCTCATTGTTGCAAGTAATTAAAGTTTAGTTGTACAACTCTGCACTGTAATTTCAGTGTTCTTATTACTGTGATAGAATAAATTCTGGAAAAAAAAAAGTTCTTTTGCTCATCCTGAGAATGATTAAATTTAAGATGATATTGAATTATTGTGTCTACATGGAAACACAAGGTCAATCCACAGTAAAAAGTATCTGATACCCAAAAAATATTTTGCATTATAATAATGTCACATAAGTTTTTATTTCTTTCTTTATATTTTAGTTCATTGTCAATTTAAAGAAAAACATTTTCTTTTTTTCACTCATTTAAAACTAAGTACAGTAGAAATTATGTAAGCTTATGGTTAGTCCATCCCTTCTGTCCAGGATAAATTTGGGCTCCTACCAACAGGTGTAGTCCTCTTATTCCCATTCATTCAGGAACTTGCATTAATTCCCTGTCATTGACATGGGTATATGCACAACTGGACTGAGAGTCAAACTGGGGAGCCATTGTGGCTGAAAAATAGCTACAAACTTTGTGTTGTTTTTATCTTTATACAAGATGAAAATGGTTGATAACAGATGATAGCACAAGACATAAAGGTACTTTTTCATTCCGTGTGCTTAGCCAGTAGATTTGAACCCTTGATAGGACAAAAAAGGAAGAAGCTCTCTTAGACCCTCTGTTAGTTACTCTGCAGGATGAGTAGCTCAGTCAGACAAGTAGGCATAAAGGGTGAGCTTCCTCTCAGGGTCCTGGACTTCTCCTCTGAGTCCATCTGTGGAGAAAGGCACCTCCAGAGGGCAATGTCTTCTCATTTTATCAAAAATATCTAGAATGCATGGAACAAGTCACACTGTGGAAGTACCTGTCTTCAGAGACTGTTTTGAGAACAAGGTGGCTAACTCAGGCTAGGAGCACAGATTTTCAGTTTCTAACACAGGGAAAAGTAGATCATCTTCCAAATGTCCTGCTGTATTCACAGAGGAAGTTTATGGCACAGTTAAATTTCCATAGCTTCTTTCTCTACTACCGTAACCCATCCGCCTTTTCTAAGATGGAGCTTGCTTTAACAGATAGAAAGGGATTGTGAACTCTGATTAGACTTCCAGGATATTGTGGTGGAATTTCAGAGACTTTAAAAGCTGGAGGAAAATGGTGGATCATTTTTGTCTGGCATGCTATATAATACAGATTGTAAGGAATGTTTAGCTATCCTTGAATTCTACCATTTGCATGTCTTTAAAGAAAACTCAAGCCAAACTTAGAACTTCAACCTTTTTAATTTTAATTTGGTTTTTTCAGGAGAGAAATATGTTTCTTTGAGTTTCTGCTGTAAGGGAGTTTCAGGCTGACCACTTTTGCAGTTGCTTCTTCATGCATTATGAGTCAATGCTTAGTCATCTTTGCTTCAGTCAGCAGTTGCTAAGCTTTCTAGAAGTTGTTTCTCTACCACCTCTGATTCTCCATGATTTCTAAGAAAAACCTGTTGATACAAGTAGGGAAACAAGGTGACCCCAGCCTTAATAGAAACACATAAAATAAATGTCTTTGTGACCATGCAGCTAGTGGAATATTGGGAAAGTGCTATGCTCAGTTTTCTAATGCTAATCTGGAGTGTGAGACTAAATACAAGGATTTGTGGTGCAGTTTTGGACCTTTCAAACCATCATTCCTCCAAACAGTTCCTGGGCACAGTTTGGGAACTAGGACAGGCTAGTGACCAGTCAAAGAAGGCAGCTTAGACATGGTTACACTCTGTTGGAAGGGGACAGAGTTTAACAGAACAGAAAAGATTAAATAATATTAAATGCATAAATAAATCATCGGGCTAGGGTTTTGCCAGATGTTTTCTATGCCAGACAAACAGTCCCTCTCACTTTTCACTTACTAGTGTAGACTTAACCATGGGGTCCTCAGCAGGACTGCTACCAGACAAGAGAATATTTCCAGACTGCAGGAGCTGAGGTGCCCAAGGGTCTGTGCAGCCACACATAACTAGAAGTCCAGGTGAAGTTTTGTCACATAGCAATTTACTTGCAGATGTTGCTCCAGACTTGCCACAGCTTCTGGGACAATTGATGTCCCTGGAGTCATTCTAGCACTGTAGCTTTGCCTACCATGGTGTGTGAAAGGGGTCCCAAGACAGCACAGTTTTGGGTTGCAACAGAGATAGAGGTGAATTCAGCTGTTACATAAATAAATAAACAAATAAATAAAATGTCAGGAAATGTAATTAACACACAAACTTCAAAACTTATCAATTTCACTGCGAGTTTAATCAAAACTGACATGTTTCCAAAGTCTATCTCCTTTTCAAAGCCTGGCTTTTTGTAATGAAAAAGCATTCTGACTCATTACATGCAGTCAGATCCAGACAAAGGAATACCTCCAAGAAAGTATGGTAATATTATATAGCATTAAGATGTATAAAATTTATCAATTTCTTTAGTAATGAGTTACAATAAATTTAATAAGTTTACAGTTAAAATTTGAATTTTATACTTTATTAGGCTTTGTATTTCTTAAGTTTCCTTCCATGATATTTTTATCTGGTACATCAAAGAGCCCTTTAATACCCAGCATTTTCTGTCTTTGAAGGTATTCAATGCTATAATCAACTCTTGAACTTCTTTCCGGTAGTGTAAACTGATCCAGTTCCTGGAAATCTTTTTGCTACATGACTTTCTGTTCAAAATGAAAATTTATTTCAGATTGATGAAAATCATTTTTGTCAATGTCCCTTTCTAAGTAATTACTCCTTAAGATGCATATTGAAAACATATTTTCCTCCTTTCAATGATCCAGTACAGTCCCAATGATCTTGACTGGGGAGGCTTTTCTTTCCTTTGGCATTGATTTTCAGTGAGGCATCCAAAGAACTGACAGGAAGCAAATCTGGGTTTTAGGCATCACTTGTTATTAACCAAGGTCATGTCTAATAATATTCAGAATTTAGAGTGATTTGCCTTCTTGTTTTCTTCACCCTGATCAGAATCCCAAGCTTCCAGTTTGGATATCAAAGATTCGAGAATCAAAGGAAAACTGACAATTTCTACAAAGATGTCGACCAGGCCAACATTAGAGTAACTCTACTTCTGCTCTTTTTTCTAGGTATAAAGATTTGGCTGATACAGCAGCAGGAGAGAAGAAGAAGCTGAGTGCCAAGGAGAGATGTCGTCTTGTTCTTCAGCAGTGTAAATTACAAGGCTGGCAGGTTTGTGACCTACAAAGCAATTAAAATGTCATTCTTTAACCAAGCTAGCTGAGTCATTTCCATTGGTGGCAAGCCACCACATCCTTTGCAGTGGTGTATTTTTTTGCCATTTAATGTATGCTTGGGTAAATTATCAAACTGATTCTCAGAGTTTTATGAGTAACTGTCAAGATCATTGTGACAAAAAATCAAAGTATTCTTGTGAGAAGAAAAAGATTCAACTTTAAGATTAACTATGCACACTATGTAAATTTTTGGACAGATTTTTGAAGGTATTTGCTATATACATTTTAGTGGTTGAATGGTTCCTGAATAACCTTACGTACTTTATTTCTTTAAAATCCTATACTAAATGCTCTACTGTCACAACAGGCCAGACTCAAACCAGCTAATTAGGGTTTCCCAGGTAGTCAGTGTATTTGTAGGTGCCAGCATGCTGATCCATAGATCCACCAGAGAACCTGAGGTTGCCATACATCAAGTAAAGTTAAAAAAAAAAAAAAGTGCCAAGCACTAAACAGGAGACTATCAACTCCCTATCTTGTCTTCTTATCCTGTTTATATCCTAGTTAATTCTCAACAGTATGAAGACTGCAAGGTGGATGTCTCCATTTGTTCAGAGTACTCAATTATCTGCTTTGGATAGCTTTGTAATTGCATAAGACTGATTTCTTTAATATGTATGTTTTAAAAAGAAAAATGTGTTTCTTTGTGTAGTATAGAATCTGTTGAATAGAAATGAAGCTTTCTGTGGCTTCACATACAGAGCATTCCTGCAGGCAGTGTGAGCTTCAGATTCAGGCCTTATTCTGGCCTAGCAGGACTGAAATCCGGCACAAGGGAGCATCCAGACCGATTCCAGGGACAGCTGTGGAGTTAAGGGATTGGACAGGGATTAGGGCACTCCTGTAGGCTTCTTCAGTTTAAAGGATGAGGTCTTCTAATTAATGTATGACCTCTGAGTGTTAAGATGACCAGAAAAGTTTCTGCAAGCTGTTTATAAAGGCCAAGGACTAAATCAGAATGTGCGCTATGGATATTTCTCAGTGGCCCAGATTCCTTGGTAACAACAGGAACAAAAGTAGGCCCCCACTAGGCTGGGAGCACACATACATGATCACCTGCCCTTAGACACATAAGAAATTTTTTATTTCATCAAAATACTGTTTAAAGCTGCAGTTTAGTTACCAAACAAAGCAGAGGGCATGTACAGTCCCTCTCCCTCAATAGAAAAGACCAAAAGACTGGAAAAGATAACAGTATTAAATTAGACTTGCTTTTCCTACCCAGGTTTTGTAAGTTTGCTCTGATCTATGTTCTGCATCATTGCCACAAGGTTCCCTATTAAAAAAAAAAAAGAAAGAAAAAAAAAAGGAAAAAAACAAAAAAAAAACCAAAACCAATCATTAACATCTAGAAACTGTACCTTCACTTACAAGTACCTGGAGATGAGAGAACCTCTCAGGTTTGGAACTTATGTGGGGGTACGAGCTAGACATTGGACAAAAGATGTCTAACAGTAGTTGCATAGTATGCTCCAGTCATGAAACACAGAGCAGGATGCCTAACAAGTTTGTTTCTCTGGAGAAGAGCCATTGTTACAGCACAGAAAAAAAAGCAGTTGGTCAACAGTGAAAGCCTAGAGCTCAAGACTAATGATTGTATTTAGATAGGCATTTGAAAAAAAGCCTGAAACCTTGGAAGACAAAAATTTTAAAAAGAAATTGCAAAGCAGAATCCTTCCATCATGCAGAGGACTGAAACTTGTGATCTCAACCAGATTTTAGAAGTTCTGACTCCAGAATCTCATTAACTCCAGGAGAAGTCAGGTGTGCAAAACTACAGCAGTGCATAATGCATTATCCTTCAGACCAGACAGGCACAAAACTCTTCAGAGACACTGATAAGTTAAATGGAAAAGGAGGGTTTGGGGGTGAGAGTTATACCTTTGTCATTCAGTGACTAAGAAGCACATGGCAACAAGCTACAAGGAACAAGGTTTCAAAAAATGAATGACCTTCTTTGTACACTTTTTTCAAGCCACGAAGAGGTATAAAAACAAATGGAAAAATGAAAATCATAGAAGAAAATTTAAGAAGAAAATTCACTCCAAGTCTAATTTCTTAAGTGTCCAGTGAATACCAGCTTGGTACCAACTTATTTTGTATAGGTGATACAAAACCACATACCCAGCTATCAGCAGTAGTGACTAATGTCTGTGTCACATAATCTCTCTCTCAATTATCTTTTTGATTCATTTGACTAATCACGAAAGTTGAACTTTAAATAACAATCTAAATGAAGAAGCTTACACAATCTGCATTTGTCATGAGTGCTCTCCTCTATGCTTTTACAGCAGAGGACTCTGAAAAAAAGAAAATATTTAAAAGGTAGAAAGAGGGAGGAGGAAAGGAAAGAAAAAAAGGAATTAGGAAGCAAGGATGATGTCAGCTAGCAAAGTCAGAAGAAAGGAGTCATCTGTAGTGCATTACTAACAACCATCCAAAAAGCAGAGGCTTACACATATAACCAGTTTATTCAGCTACTGTTGCCAGCAGTAACTGCTTCAAATGAGTCACTGCTGGAACTAAAAATCTACTTGTTGCAGGAGTTAATGAATAAATCAAAAATTGTCTTCCCCAACATGTTACATGTGCTTCCCTGAAGACCTGTTGCAAATTCAAGTAAAAAAATGAACCAAAAAGATAGCTAACATCCTCTCATCAAAGATGATAATATTTAGGAGAAAGGAAAACAGATCTGAAATCAACCTCCAGCTTATCTTTCATCATCAGAAGATGAAGTTGCCAACAAGGCCAAGAGCAGAGGGGGGAAAGAAAGATCTGGACTTTTTAGCTGAGTGAATCTGGATACTTTAAACTTTCTTCTGATAATGTACCTCACCATCCCATTTTGAGAAAGGTGATATTAACCTGGGGGAGGGAAAAGTGTTCTGAATTAAAATCTCTGAAAATTAATTAAGAAAATAGTATCTTTGCATTTATTTTCTGCTTGACAATTTATCTTTTCCTTCTCATATAGACTATATTTGATGAGCATTTTATTAACCTACAAGGCAATAAAGCTCAGACCCTACTCACAGAACATGTTCTTTCTTCTCTTGTAAATACTGCAGTCTGTTTTCAAATAGACAAAAAGTGCAGAAGATCCAATACCAGGGTCTAATTTTAGTTTATTTTCTTCCGTTTAGCAGAGCATAAGAGCAAACAAGAGTTGGCCAATGTATTGTGCTTGTTTCACCAGATTACATGTTAGAAGCAAGTATTTATTATCATAGAATAATTAGGGTTGGAAAATATCTCCCAGATCACTGAGTTCAACTGTTCACTGAACACCACCACATCAACTAGACCATAGCACTAAGTGGCATGTGAAGCTGTTCCTTGAACACTGCCAGGGATGGTGACTGCAACATCTCCCTAGGCAACCTGTTCCAATGCTTCATCACCCCTACAGTGAAAAAATTCGTCCTACTGTCCAATCTGAACCTCCTCTAGCACAGCTTGAGTCCATTTCCTCTTGTCCTGTCACCAGTTGTCTGGGGGAGAGGCAGAGCCCCACCTTGCTCCTTTCATCGTAGCTGTAGAGTGATAAGGTTCTCCCCGAGCCTCCATTTTTCCAGGGTAAACAATGGAAGTTCCCTCAGGTGCTCCTCACAGGAGCACTCCAGACCCTTTCCCAGCTCCCTTGCCATTCTCTGGACATGCTCCAGAACCTCAATTTCTCTGCTGGAGTAAGGAGCCCAGAAGTGGACACAGAATTCAAGATGTGACTTCACCAGTGCTGAGTACAGGGGGACAATCACTTCACTGGCCTTGCTGGACACACTATTCCTCATACAGGCCAGGCTGCCATTGGCCTTCTTGGCCATCTGGGCACACTGCTGGCTCATGTTTAGCCAGCTATCAACCAGCATCCCAGGCCCTTTTCTGCTGTGCCACTTTCCAGCCATTCTGACCCAAGCCTGAAAGGCTATTTGGGGTTGCTGTGGGCAAAGTGTGGCCTGACATTTGGCTTTATTGAATGTCACACCATTGGTCTTGGCCCATTGATCCAGCCTGTCTAGATCCCTCTGCAGAGCCTTCCTGCCTCCTAGCAGATCAACACTCCAACCCACCTTGGTGTTGTCTGCAAACTTACTGGGGGTAACTCAATCCAAACCCTTGATAAAGATGTTAAACATGACTGGTCCCAATATTGAGCCTTGGGGAAAGTCTCTAGTGACTGGCCACCAATTAGATGTGGAGCCAGACACATTTCACACACCAACCACCACTTTGGACCCAGCCATCCAGCCAGTTTTTAACCCAGCAAAAAGTGCACCTGTCCAAGCCATGACCTGACAGCTTTTCCAGGAGAATGTTGTGGGAGACAGTATCAAAGGTTTTACTGAAGCAGAGGTAGACAAACAGCCTTTCCCTCCTCCACTAGACAGGTCACCTGGTCATGAAAGATCAAGTTGGTCAGGCAGGGCCTGCTTTTTCTAAATCTGGCTGCTGATCCCCTGATTGTCCTGTAAGTGCTGCATGGTGGCACTCAAGATGATCAGTTCCATAATCTTCCCTGGCACTGAGGTCAGGCTGACAGGCCTGCAGTTTCCCAAATCCTCCTTCAGGCCCTTGTTGTAGATGGGCATCACACTGGCCAAGCTCCCCTTGCCTGGGCCCTCCCTGATTAGCCAGGACTGATGATAAATTATGGAGAACGCCTTAGCAAACTCTTCCACCAGCTCCTTCAGCACCCCCAGATGGCTCCCATCCAGTGCCCTCTGAGTGTCTGAGTGGGACAATAGGTCACTAACTACTTCCTCCTGGGTTACAAGGAGTCTGTTCTGTTCCCTGGCCTTGTCTACCAGCTCAGGAGGCAGGTTGCCTTGAAAATACCTAGTCTTTCTGTTGAAGGCTGCAGCTAGGAGGGCATTAAATACCTCTCCCTTTTCCTCTTTGCATCCAAAAAAGGATGGAGATTTTCCTTGTGCCTGCTTTTTTGTTATTTATAGAGACAATTTTTGTTACCTTTCCCAGTGTGGCCAGATTGAGCTCCAGCTGAGCTTTTGCCTTGCTAAATTTTTTTCCACATGATCTAGTGACATCCTCGTACTCTTTCAAAGTTGCCTGGCTCTTCTTCCAAAGGTTGTAAACTTTCTTTTTTTCCCTGAGTTCCAGCGAAAGCTCCTAATTCAGCCAGGCTGGTCCTCTCTGCTGACTTGTCTTTCGTCACGTAGGGACGGAAGTGTTGATAGCTTTATGAAATGTTGCTGTTCCTTGGGTAAGCTGAGCTGGAGATAACTGAACTAGGACAATAAAATAGTGGTTTCATTGAGGCTGACATACCATGCAGTTTCAGTCATGCACTTTACTTAAGTACTGGAATTATGAAAGTGCAGAGCTACTAACGAAAGGCAATTTTTGTGCCTTGACTCTGTGTGCAGTCTTGATAAGGTATTCTTTCAGCTTAAATATATACTTGATCACTACAAGCTTAGCTTCTTGCTGTGACTTTTAAGCACATCGGATGTAAGAGAAAATCAGATTGCTAAATCAAAACAAACTATTTCTACTCCGGGCAGAGAGAAAGTAATGGACTTGTTTAACCCCTGGAGAAGTGAGAGAGGTGATATTTAATAACTTTAGAGTTAAATTGAGCAGAAGTTCTGGCTGGTCCATGTAAAGCAGGAGAATCTCCTGTCACCCAGAATATGTGAAGGTCTTTATATTAGGAAATCTCCATTTTCAGTGCTGTGTTCATTTATTGTAGCACAGTGATGCATTAGCTAAGCAAAACCTGCCATCCCAATGTCATGACTTAATTTGCAAACATTATCATACTTTGAGAGAAGTATGGGCACAAACAGTCCTTGGCTCTTTTTACTGACATAAGGAAACTTTCATTTGTTTGGATTATCATTCCTCACACTGTTAAGCTTGCAAATATAAATCCAATAAAAAAGAGTTAGCTCATAGCTTACTGAGCAAAACTTGTAGCTCTACATTTTGTTTAGCTAAGGTCAGTAGTCTGCAATTAACCCTTCTGAGTTACTTCAGATGGAGTTTGCCGAAATGCAAACAACTACTACCATACCAGAAGAAAAAGAAAACATCAATTTAATTTGCTTTTACTATAAAGTGCATCTGTTAAACACAAGCACTGCAAAGGTCAGACTTCACTGAAAGTGAATATTTTAGCCTTTGACTGCTAGAAATGCTTATCTTGTTAAAAGATAGCAATTCTTAAAAACTTCTAACTTTGTCTTAGTTTATCTTTCCAATATTTAGCCTGCTTCCTCTAACCCACAGTGATTCCTTCCTATAAGTAGCTTTGAATTCTGAACACAAGAGATCACTCATTTGTCAAAGTCTTAAGTTTCAAATGGGATGATCCAAAGACTCATCAGGTATGAAATAAGCAGTGCAGGAGAGTCAGTTGGAATGTTTTAATGAAGCTCCAAATGAGGCAGTTGCTTGAGATGGATGCTGTGTTAGTGCCAGTTCACACTTTCACAACTACAAACATTGTTGAAGGTGTTTCAGGAGCCAGCAGTGTTTGTGGAGGAATGATCTTTGCCAGTGTGGAGCTGTATTATCAAACTTGCAGTCATGAGTGTTAAAACAGAGAGTAAGTCCTCAATGTAGAGAAATCCCACAAGTCCATTTAGAGATTTTAAATTCTTCTAACCCTTCTAGAACTGCAAAGGGAAAACAAAGTCTGATCCACAGTTCTTACCAGTCAGAGGCAAAATAGTATTTTATTACTGTTCTATGGGTGTTTCATTTATTGAATTTGATAGAGCTGTCCTTAAGTATTTTTAAATTTTAATGTACCACTATATAATATTAGCATACTATGGTCCTTTTTGGGGAAAAGTATATTTATGATTAAATAGCAGAATGTAGGACATAAGTGACATATGATTAAATCAGAGGAATGAGCAGAAGTGTATGAAATCATACATATGTAAATTTTATGCTTAGTTCAGAGGATCTTTTAAGTTATTTTTTAAACAAAACTGTTTAGTTTAGCTTAAAATTAAAGTGGTCATGCTATACAAATTGTTTTGCACCTGATATGCTAAAGTACTGAAGTACTTTGCAAGCAATCTAATATATGTAATAATATAGATTCTTAACTTTTTTCTTTCTCTCAAGTAGGAAAACTTTAGACCTCATAAATTGTATGCCAGTTCATTCATTTGTTATTTAGTAATTTTCCCTGAAGTAAATTTCTTGTTTTGAATGTCTTACTTTAAAAGTCAAATTTCTTTTAGGCAATAAAAAACCACAATCCCAGGGGAGGGGGTTCATACTAACCGAAATTAATAAAACACAAGCATCTATTTTTCCCTCATAATTTGGATTATATCAGTACAATTATATTGTCCCATTATATTTTTGTTTCATCCTGTCACTCCGTTATATATTGGAAATAATTTGCTAGTTGAAGAAACTACCAGAGAGTGACTTTCAACCTCATCAGTACTGCCAAAAGACTGGCCTGGGGCAGACAGTGCCCACAAGCTTACTCAGTGACTTTGTGGCACACTGGACAAATCCTGCTTCCCTTCAGCCAGGGAACAGGACAGATGGTTGACTGTGATCTCAGAATGCTCACAACCTCTCACTCTTTTAGCACAGAGCTCTATTTTTAGTTCATATTTCTATGAAAAATATATATTTTCTCCTCTAGAATATATTATTTCCTCTCTCCATCCATCTTTCAAGTTTTGTTTAGGATTACTTGTCTTGCTAACTCAATTTTCTTTATATCTTTTTCATCTCAGATCTGGATTCCATGTCCTCCTCTTCTTCTCTCCCCTCCCACCTTTCCCACCTTTTGACACTTTTCTAGATACTTTCCTTCATATTTGGTCCCAGTCTTCATCCCTTATTTGTCTGTGATTAGTTTTCCAGTCTCCTGCCTTAGGGTTTCCTCTCTGTGCCACTGCTCTCCCTGTCACCTGTTGCCTGTATTTCTCAATCATGCCAAGAAACCCTTTCCTATTGTGTCTTCTGTGTTGTGACTGAGGGGTTTGGCTCAGGTTAGGAATGAGATCATAGAGCAGGCCTGGAAGGAGGTGGGGAGGAGCAGATACCACATTTTGGTGTTGTGTCTGTTACTAGAATTCTGAAAACAACGATAAGTCTGGTAAATACCAAGATCCCACGAGACAAAACTGGGGTAGGGTTTCCCCTACTGAGTGTTTCTTACATGCATCTAATGTATCCTAATCCTTTCCTTTCCTTTCCTTTCCTGTCCTTTCCTTTCTTTTCCTTTCCTTTCCTTTCCTTTCTTTTCCTTTCCTTTCCTTTCCTTTCTTTTCCTTTCCTTTCCTTTCCTTTCTTTTCCTTTCCTTTCCTTTCCTTTCTTTTCCTTTCCTTTCCTTTCCTTTCTTTTCCTTTCCTTTCCTTTCCTTTCTTTTCCTTTCCTTTCCTTTCCTTTCTTTTCCTTTCCTTTCCTTTCCTTTCTTTTCCTTTCCTTTCCTTTCCTTTCTTTTCCTTTCCTTTCCTTTCCTTTCACCTTTCCTTTCACCTTTCCAAACCTTTCCAAACCTTTCCTTTCTAAACCTTTCCTTTCCAAACCTTTCCTTTCCAAACCTTTCCTTTCCTTTCCTTTCCTTTCACCTTTCCTTTCACCTTTCCGAACCTTTCCGAACCTTTCCGAACCTTTCTCACAAATAGAAGAGCTGTGAGGTTTGGACAGTTTAGGGAAAAGGAGTGACCATTATTCTGCCCTTTCCCAGAGACCTCAATGACAATTTTTCTCCCTAAAGTCCAGCTCCTGACAAGAACCTGTGCAAATGCTTGATATCACTTGCCTGAATACCAGACTACTCACATACTTTATATTAAGGCCATAAATAAACTATGCTAAAATGTAGGTTTATTCAGGACATACCACAGTGCAATGTCACTAGTTTGTGAAGAAAGACTATTAAAATGTATGAAGCAAAACAGAGAGAGTAAACCTTTAAAAATAAAATTTCAGTCCTTAAAAATCAGTGCCCTGTATTTGTATTATAATATCTTTGTAGACACATGCACTGCAAGAAGACACATTTTACAATAGTATTAAGGCTTTTTTCTAAATTTCATTAACACTCTGTGAAAATGTGTGTCATTGTGTAAAATATCATTAGACTATAGTTCTCTGTCTTTTGTAGGTAGCTATTTTGAAAGTACTGCCAGAAACACACAGCACTCCCACAAATTGCCTTTTTTTAACTAAAGAACAGCTTTACAGATTCCCTTGACACCTATTAAGTATGAGCTAATACTGCCTCCATGCCACCTACACACCATCTCAGCATCCATTCCATAGTTTTGAATGTCTGTACTTCTACATCCTACACCTTTTCTGTAAAATTAAGGAAGAAAAAAAAAAAAAAAGAAAAAAAAAAGAGAGAGAAAGAACAGCTCCCTCCCATTCTTTCTTTTTCCTTCCAGGAAAAGAAAAAACCAAACCCAGCTGGCCTGTAGCAGCAATTGAAGCTTTTGTAGTCATCAATGACAATTTTACTTAGTCTTTAAAAAATGTGTCATTTTGAAAAAAAACCATTTTAAACCCTAATGCTTTTCTAATTAATATAACTATGACTGTAATTTACAGATGGTTTACTTTTACAGGAGTCTGAATGACATTAAAATTTCAGACTCAGATGAGAGCACTTTGTAGTCCAGAAAAAATATTGAAAAGTGAGTGTTTTAGTGGAAAAAACATTTGAACCTTTTTCCCCCTAGGCAAGCAGGAAACATTTTGTGATTAAAGAAGAGACCAGAATGAAGACAGGTGGCAAGCTCAAAAACTGTTTTGATATGTGACATGTGAAATTCCAACATTTTTCAGCATTATTGCTTTCACTGAACACCAGAACTGTAAAGAGGGCAGTGAGACTCTCTTGTTCTCTTGGTCAGCCTTAGAGGCTCTCAGGTTTAATTCAAAGGCTAAGCAACAGAGATTTCTATCTGTACTAACATAATCAAACATGTAATAGCAGTTTCTGCTACACATGCTTCTGTCTAGAGCTCTGCTCTCTGTAGACCTGGCATATGATGTAAAAATCTATAAATAGCTTTTATCTGAATGCAAAAATGGATTTGTATTGACATTTTGTATTTCTTTATTCACTTAAAAACTGTAGCAGGCTCCTACTAATGAAGTTCATAGCATAAGTGATGCCACAATAACTCCATTCATGTTCTTCTCTGGGTGTAGGATGAGAGAAAAGGGCAGTAAGGCTTTGCATGTCCTCTAGATAGCTTTGTGACTGCAGAGTCAGACACTTGTAGCTAAACCATAATAAGCTTCAGCAATTGCCTTGACTGTGATTTTGTGACTGCACACTGCACAATAAATTGCAACTCATTGTTAAGTTACACATTTGAAATATCTCCTAAATGTGACCAGCCAGTGTGTCAATAATGAGACTAATTGAGAATGGGGTTGTTAATTTTGCCATGGGCATTAGTAATAACTAACATGGGCACTAGTAATAACAGCTTTTTTAAGGTTTGAAAGTGTAACTTTTCATCCCCTTTTCTACTGTCAGAGTATCAGTATTGCTGTAGTAGGGGGAGAAGACAGAACTCTGACTAATTAAGGATTAAGGACAGAAATAAGGAAAAATGGGATGATTTGGCATAGGCCTGAGACAGGAGGAAAAAGAATGTGTGATGTAGAGGATTTGTGGAAAGGAAAGGTGGAGTATAAAGAAAATTTAATCAGAGTAGAGGAATATAATTTTATTAAGTATTTGTTCTCAGGCTTTGTCTGAGAGCTGCTCAGATGAAATGGTAATTATAATAACCACATGATAATTTAATTACAGTTAACTATATGAATAACAATTCAGTTATTTTTTACAGAGAATTCTGTATTTAAGGCAATGTAAGCAAGACTATGAAGATGTTAGTAGCCAAAACTAGTAATAACTCAGGCTCAGTATGTGGTTTGACAAGATAGATGGGGGAAAAGCTATTCAATGAGCAAAGGGTTAAGATAACCAGGTGAATAGAGAATTTTGAAAGCTGAGGAAGAAAAGTAAAAAATTTTGTTGGAAGTCTTCAGTCAAGAAAATGAAGATGAGAGTATGGCCCTAAGAGCGGCATGTGACTGCACAGTTGGATCTCGGGGAGATTGCCTCAGATTAACCCCCACACAAAAAAAGCCTATTCCCTATTTCTGAGATTCTACAATGGTGACACAAGTAAAATGTCTTTTGTCACCTACTTCCACACACTTTGTGATAATTCAAAAGCGACTATTTTATTGGGAAAAGAGAGACTAACAGAAAAAAAAAAATTGTGAAAGCATTCCAGTTTTGCTATTTGAGTGCATCTGATTTTAATTAAAAGACTAAAAACTGCACCATCATTGTTAGCTCAAATTTCAAGATTACAGACTTTTTAAAACATTTGATTCAAAATAGTTACTCTCTACAGTAGCGAAAAGGGAAGTCAAGGGACAAAAATTTGCCACAATAATTTCTGAATTTAGTTAATGGAGTTTAACCATGAAATATATGTCCTGGCTTTCTGTTGTCCAACCCTGCCAGGACGTGCATCTGACAGTGTTTGGATTAAAAACAATTTGAAAGGGTGTGCAATTAACCCTCCAAATACCTGTCTCTCAGATCTAAAGTAAAAAACACCAATGGAGTAGGATGGTTCAGTAAGAAGAGAGTGAGCTTGTAAACTGGACACAAACAAGCGTTGGAATAAATTTCTGCAATTTTAGCCAGACTTTAATTAATTAATCAATATGCCTATTAGCCATAAAAAATTAATAGTTAGGCAAAAGCTAGAATCTTCTAGGGGAGCACAGTTTTCTGGCACTGTTCCTTTTTTTTCTATGAAGTGAAGAAAATTACTTCAACAAATTTCCTGAGGAAAATGATTGGTTTATTGCTTGGGATTTTTTTCCAGTTACTTGATGGTTTTTGAGTTGCTAGGTTATATGTGGTTTTTAAAGTCTATTAGAAATTAATGGTTTTGAAGACAATACAGAAAAGAATTTTACAGGACTGTTTCAGCTTTTTTAAGGTTCAGAAGGTATCAAAAGAAAAATATTTTTTTTTGGTCTAACTAGCTAAATTTGCCTCTAAAGGAGTAAGAGCATCTAATGATTGTTATTTCAAGAACTAGATTAATTAAACCAAGCTACTACACAACACTAGAATCAGTACTTAGGAGATTATTTTTCACAAATTAGTCCTTCTATCTCTGATCCTGAAAGGAGACCCAAAGCACAGCTTCAGTAAGCAAGGCTGGGAACTAGGATTCATAACTTTACTGGATATTAGGAATCATTGTCACTAACAACAGTGAATTTCTCCCATCCTCCAACTTCGGCTAAGTTCTTTCTGTTCCACAGATGGCAGCTATCTCACCATTTTCTGTTCCACATGGGTTTGTCTTGTCACCTTTCTCCATGCACACACCCTTCTTCTTTGTAAGAGCTAAACCTTATTTTCTATTATGTTGTCTAACACATTAGAGTAATTAGATTCAGAATGCTTTTTTCCCTGACTTGTATTTAAATTGAAGATTGTACTATTTGTTCTGGATATATTTGGAACTGAAGTGGAACTATCTGTCTGACAGCTCGTTCATCCTTTACAAATACATCTTTTATTCAACCAAGTGATAACTGCATTT
Source organism: Dicaeum eximium (assembly GCA_013396995.1). NCBI lineage: Eukaryota > Metazoa > Chordata > Aves > Passeriformes > Dicaeidae > Dicaeum > Dicaeum eximium. Next base: position 198,136 of record VWZP01006280.1, read on the forward strand.
CTGTTACAGAATTGGCATTGTATTGTTCCTAAATTGCAGATATTATTTCAGCCCTTTGCTGGATTGTTAATATGTGATCTCTGTTTACTTGTCATTGTTTTGGCCTTATTTGTTGATGATTTCTCTGCTGTTTGTATTCTAGATAGGACTTCGGAAAGTGTTTCTTAAGTACTGGCAAGCTGACCATCTCAACGATTTGTGCCTTCAGCTTCAGAAGAAAATTATAACCTGCCAAAAAGGTAACAGTCACAGAATAAGTATTCCTGAACTGTTGCTTTGTACACAGAGCAGAATACTGCATAGCAAAGAGATTTTCTCCACCTTGAATAGTTGCTGTATTTCATACATTTCCCTACAGATATACACAGATTTTTGAGATTATATTAACATTGGTGATTCTTGCACTTTCTGTCGGTCAAACATAATTTTATGACAAAATCTTGAATGCAATTAAAACTTAGAGGATCTTGAATATTTTCTTTTTAGAGTAAGTTCAGTGATTTTTTTCAAGGCATTAATATCACCTTTACTTACCTTCTGCATATCAAATGTTGTAATAATAATACAAAATTGGAATATTTTCAAATATATCAACACTAAAAACAAAGCTAATAAGTTAGTGTATTTTGTTGTCTTTATTTTCCCCTTTTCTTACTACTTTCTTGTTTGACTGCTAGATTTTTATGTTTAGGTATTTTTCCCCATTTTATGCCTGCATTTTTCCTAAGGTCACTGACATTTTTTGACATATTTTTAAAAGGAGGTACTATCCACTGCCTCCTGATTTCCTGTTACTTATGCTCTATTTCCTATCAAAGTCTCAAATAACTGCCAAAAATATGACTATTGCTTTGTTTGAAGAAGCTTCCTTCACACCATCCGTTATTTACCTAATTGGCTGATGTCTGCAACAATTCCCATTTTCACCTATTTAAAGGAAATTAAAAAGACAAAATCTTATCTTTTTTTTGTCAGACACATAATATTGCAGACCTAAGAAATACAAAGCCCTTTCATTTTAATTATCTGTTCCTCACTGTAAGCATGTAGTGAAAAAGAGGAAGTCAAGAGAAAACCTTAAGCAAGTAAAATCCAAATGGTAACAGTTCAGAAATGAACATGGAAAATGACAGAAAACAGACACTACAGTTCAGCTGAGTTTATAACTTGGGCATGATTTTTTTAATGCAAATTACTCTATTATATTTATGCATTTTGAAAAGCAATGACAGTTTATCCTCTTTCCCTTCTTATGCTGACTTATCAAAGAAAGGAAATATTTACCTTTCAGAATCCAATTTGCAAACAGAATGCTTCAATGTAACCCTACACCAAAATTTGAAACATCCTAAGATATGTCCATGTTTTGCAGAAGTAAGAGAACAGATCACCAAAGCCAGCCTGAAGAATGAAGATAATAGGGCTTCTTGGCTCCTTACAAAATATTTTTCTTGGTTTTGCTTCTATCTTCCATAATTAGGGTAACTTGAAAAGTCATTTTTGCCAAAAGTGTGTGTTTAAAGCTATGGCTCATCTGCATGCTTGTTATGGTCTGGGAAACCTGAGAAAATCAGAAACTTGGATGAGTAATCTGTAGTTAGACATCAACCTTATGTCATCAGCTCATGAAAAAAGCTGCCTTTTGCACACTGGTGCAATTGCAAACTTGTAGAATTAGCATGCTAAAGAGCTCTGCCAGATTTGGAATAGAATAGGGTACCAGTACATTGTTCTTATGTTATCCTAAAATTGGTATCCATACATTTTACACTGACATAGTGATGCTTAGTGAGTAATGGTGTCAGTCCCAGCGCATTTCTATCCCCTCACCCTTTACATGCAGAGGACTTTGGAAGTTAGATCTCTCCTGAAAACATTCTGAATAATAGCCAAACTAGTCAATAATCACAATATAACAAAAAATAAATCTGTTAGAAAACACCCAAAGGAGGGCTTTGAAAATGGTGAAGGGCCTTGAGAGGAAGCTGTACATGAAGCAGCTGAAGTCACTTACCCTGTTTAGTCTGGAGAAGAGGAGACTGAGGGAAGACCTCATTGCAGTTACAGCTTCCTCATGAGGGAAAGTGGAGGGGCAGACACTGATCTCTTCTTACTGTGACCACTGACAGGACCCAAGGGATCATCATGAAAGTTTGGGGTTTGTTGGACACTGGAACAGGCTCTCCAAGGAAGTGGTCACAGCACCAAGCCTGACAGAGTTCAAGAACTGTTCGGACAGTGCTCTCAAGCACATGGTGCAGCTCTTGGGGTATCCTGTGCAGGTCCAAGAGTTGGACTTGGATGATCCTTGTGGGTGCCTTCCAATTGAGGATATTCTGATTCTATTATTCTAATTTCTGTATCAGGCTTTAAATGTAGCATCATATACCTAGATAAGAGCTTAGCTTTAAGGGGAAACAGGTCTTGCCCAAAGTTACTATCAACTCCTTTTACTTCAAATCTAACTAGCAATCTCTCCTTCTAGGTTCCTGAAACTTATCTTACACAAGCAAAGAAAGGGGTCAAACTAAATTGAAAGCATGTGTAGAAGTGCTTTTACTTAAAAATTGTATCTGTGTGTTTAGAGACTTTGCCATATTTTTTCTGCATGTATGAGAACTACATATGATACTTTTTGACCTGAATCACTGTGAAAATTGTTTTTACCCATAGAAAGGGCACTCATGCTGAAGTTCTTCCATCAGAGCTCATGCAGATGAGGAATTAACCTGAACACATTGCATACACAATAGTTAATAAATTTTTCACATAACCCAGATCCATAGTCTATTAGAATTTTGATTATTCTAATCCTCATCCTTAGATGAACGCTAAAGTACTAGATATTTTTTCTGCCCTGTGGGTGCTAACCTCAATTGTTTTAATTTGCATAAGTGAGAATTATTTTAGATCTACATAAATGAGGAGCAAATTCACAAGGCAATCATAGTACCCAGTACCCAACGGTAGCAGACAAAACTAAGAAGTAAAAGTCTAGGATCTGACAGTTTCATTTCACAGCAGTTTTTTAGGTTATAAAATTGTTCTGTGTTTAACCAAAATCAAAATCTTTCAAATGTTCTCACAGAGAAGGAAGTGTGGAGAAATGGCTGTCATTTAATGAAAAAGCTGAACTGCTCACTTCATGAAAATGTGTGCAAAAGGGGGATGTCTATCTGCCAACCCTTCCTAATAAAGCTGTGTTGAATGCTTCTTCTTCATTTTGGTGAAAGTGCATAATTCAGAGTAGCTGTATGGTCTCTAAATGTTACAATTAGCTCTACTGGATCTCATTTTACTGAGCCATTCTAGCAGGCTACTCTAAACTGCTCATTCATGCCTGTTAACAATCTTATCAGAGAACTGATATCCTAATTTCTTTATTTTAAGCAACCTTGGTGGTGTTACCAATCTTTTTTTCTTTTTTTTTTGGTCAAGTTAAAGCACACACAGATACACACATTTGTAAAAATGTTACTTTAAAATGCAGATTTTTTTCCCCAAGTCACCCAGGATTTGATGTTTAACTATTTTTGCTCTGCAGAAGATAGGTTTAAAGAGAATATTTTAGGAAAAAGAATTTTTTTTATTATTAAGCTCTTTCAACATTTTTATATTATGAGCAGTGAACTCAGATAATATTCTATGCATGTATTCATTCTTTTTGCAAAGGTAACCCTTACATTCAGACTCAGTAACATCTTTTTTATGAATACTCTCATAAAATTGTCAACAACAACTGTACTATTAATTTCCTTTTCAAGTAAATTGCGTAAGTGCATTTATTTTGGGGTTTAAAGAAATCAGATTTTATGGAATGTCATTAAGACATTGATTGGTTGTGAATTTAAAAGTATAAGCCTTCAAAGCTATCTATCATAAGTTATTATTAGAAATTATTTCAAAGTATCTGAATTTGAAGGTTTTCAAACCCAGTGAATTTTGGATAGAAGCAGTCTTAGTATGTTAACATTAGCCTTTATTATATCTTGTCAGCTGGGCATTGAGCATCTCTAAAAAAGAAATATTTTTTTTTCGTGTCTAAACAAGGTACTAGAAGATGATAGAACATACCTTACATTACTCTATGCTTGGTGCTTTAGCTGTTTATTTTATTCAATAACATCTTATATTCATAGAAGACTAATTTTTCTCTATTGACATTTTCCCTTTAGATTATTTCAGCTTGACTCTCCATCATTTAATGTTCTTCTGCAGTAATCCTATATACGAAATTTAACTATGTTGTTGTAAATACCTAATGCATTTTAACTTTTTTGTCCTGCAATCAATATTCACAGTATCTTCCTCCAAACTCAAACAAACATCTTACACAGGCTATTGTCTGCTAACTTCACTGATTAAAAACTTTCAGTTGACCAGAAAGAGAGTAACCATAAGAAGAAGTGATGAAGTTTGACCTGGTTTTGGTACATGTAAATTGATGAAAACCAAGAGTATTTAAGGCAACAGAGAAATTATTCTAAAACAGGTTCTTCCCTATAAGATACACAGCAGTGGTTCTACATCAGAAACATGATCTTGTGGAACTTAAAAAAAGAAAAAACAAATACCCACTCAAAAAAAAAAAAAAAAACAAAAAACAACAAAAAAACCCAACAAAACCCACAAAACTAAACAACCACAGTACTTTCAGTTAGCATATTTCTTCCTTCTAAGCCAAAACATAGGTTCAGAGAATATTGACACCACCTGTTGCAGGCACTGGGATTAAAATGGTGCCAAATTTATTATAGCCACAGAGGCCCCTGTGCCTTGTGTTTGTGATCAACTGTACTTCAGAAAATCCAGGGTACTGGGTGGTATTTGGGTAGGATTTGTTGTAAGGAATGTACTTACATAGGAAAGTGATACAGAAAGCTATTGTAGGAGATGCACTAAAATCTTTTCCCAGCATAAAGATGACAAAGAGTATGAAGAAAAAGTCTAATAGATGCATGAAGTTGATGCAATGTAGATGAAAACTTTTAACTGAAAAATGCAGATATGATGTGACAGATACATTTGAGAAATTTGCATTAAATTAATCTAATTGTTTTAGCTGAAAGGAAATGAGCAGTGAAAGGTCTTTAAGTCAAAGGAAAAAAATCTTGTGTTGGTTGTGATTTTGGTGGGGTATTAGGTGCATTGAAACAATTGGAACAATTAGGTACATTGAAACATTGAAACAATTAAAGCTTTAATTTTTTTAAAGCTGAATAACAGCAATCATTTAATTCCTTCTGCATTCACTGCAATTAATTTATCCAGGCTTTTATTTTGAAACAAACTATATTTTGACCTTTGCAGTGTAAATGTATGCTTTCACAATCTGTAGTATACATCTATTTATCTACCTTACATTACGTATATGTAAGATGTATACTCTTCATTACATCTATGTTGTAATGTAATAAAAAATAACATGCTGTGAAAATAAACATTTTGATTTCTCATAGCTCAAATTTATGAATTTACTGTTACTACTTTGTTTTAAGCACTGGCAGTAGAAAATTGAAATAGTTCCATTTTACTATGCTATTTATGTACCATCAGATTTCTTTCCTAATTTGTATAAGATATCAACTGAACTTGGCTTGCTCATGTTTACAGCAGAACACACAGTGATATTAAGTTAATTCCCCAATTACTTGTCTTTCATTGGTCCATATTTTCTCCTTCCACTGTGGTAGTTGTAAGAGGATTTCTAGCTCGCCAGCGCTTGCTACAGAAGATGAGCATCAAACAGCAAGAGGTCACCTCAGTCAAAAGCTTCTTGCAGAGTGCTGAGGATATGGGATTGAAAACATACGACGACTTGGTGATCCAAAATGCCTCTGACATTGCTCGGGAAAACGACCGGCTCCGCAACGAGATGAACACTGCCTACCACAGGGACAAGGGAGAGGCTAGAAACAGGCCAGAAGAAGGCCTCAAAAGGTAAGATGAGAAACACCTGCTGTGAAGAATTAATGAGTCTCTTCAGGTTTTGTAAATTCCTTCCCTGCTTAGAAGACAGTAGAAATGACTGAGGAATTGCAAGAAGATTCTCAAGTATATGCTCATCCCAGATCAATATTAGGTCATATTTTTTCCCTGTATATCAGGCAATTAAGTCTAGAAACTTAAGGAGGCTACTGTATCCTATTCAGGTGGCACTGAGCTTAGAGGAATTTATTCAAGTCTCTGAGACACTTATTTTTTACAGAAATACTTCTAATTCCATGATAAATAGATTATAGCTTAATTTCATCAGACCAAACAAGCAAAAGAAAAATTCCTCTGGCTTAAAATAACAACACTGAGAAATTACCAAGGTAATGAAAAACAGCTAGGGAAGTGTTAAAATACAGTAAAGTCCAGTCTGATAAATCCTGATTTCTCATTGAAACAAGTAGGCTGATTGTGAGGAGGATGCTTTTATTTAAAAGTAGGCAAATGTTGGGGTTTTTTTAACTCATCAGAATTTTCAGGAGTACCTATTTTACAAATCCAATGAATGCTGGAGAGCCATTCTCTAGGAACTAAGTCCCTGATTCCTCTCTTAGACAGCTGAATGGGCAGAGTTAGCATTTGCAGTTAATCGGTATGTGTCAATAGAAAGAATGTGTCTGTAACTTGCTGGACATATAAATGTTTATTTTTCCATAGGAACTTAATTTTCATCCGGAACAACTCCCTTTGCTATCATTGCTTTTGTCAGTGACTTTAATAAAAGTGAAAATGGCAGTGCATCTGCTTAATTAGCTTCAAATATCCCAGTGATTACATATTGGAGGAAATGCCTTTGTAGGAAAGACTGTAATTAAACATTACAGTGAAAACAAATTATCCATTGAGCACTATGCTTTCATCTTTTGCTATTTCATTTACTACATGGGCAGCTGGCTATATCCTGTGCATGAATTTCAGCTCTGATAGTGATTTGCCATGCAGAAATACAATTTAAAAAGACAAATGCTTGGGGATTTGTTTGAAAAATGGCAGTATAGACATCTTCTATCTAATACATTATTACTCTAAGTTAAAAGGGTCTCAATGTTTTGATTCTTGGAGGAATAAAATGTTAGAACAATTTGTATTAAAAATCAATTTGTCAGAAGCAGCTGGGAGGTGATTTCTCAATATCTATTCAAATAGCAAAAAAAAAAAGAGGAAAATTGAAAAACAGAATTGTAATTGCAACAAGTAAACATAACATAACAATAAGAATTATTATTAAAAGTAATAACTAATAATTAAGTTTAAACTGGAAAACATAGGGATATCTGGGTGGAATTGCTCAATGCAGCCAATGTAGCTGGTTAAAAAGGTCATCTAATATTTTAAAGATTTGCATTATCTAAATAGAATTTATAGTTGTCTTTTTTAGAAAATAATGATAAAGGCTCAGCATTTGCTGCCTCAGTAACTTTCTATTAAAATGGATTTCCCAGAAATTATCATTCAGATTAAAAACCCAGCTTTTGATTGTGTGTAGCAATCAAAGTGTGAACAATTCATTCAGTGAATGTCTGGTCAACAGTACGAGCCTGCTTAAGCAAGGCTGCATTTGTGTGCAAAAGGGCCGGTGTTCTGATTTGTCATGAAACAGGAAATGGAAGAAAGCTAGCAGCTTGATCTGGATTTGTTTGTCAGAAGATTACTACACACATCCCCTCGACACAGCAGGGGAGTTGTGAGATTGTTTACCAAAAAGCTGTTGTTACATTTGCATGAACAGGTTCATTGTTACTGCTTGAATAATGCATCTGGGCCTCTCTCCCATGTTTTCAGAGCTGAAGACAAGGGTGGGAAGGTCTCTGAGGACAGCTTTGCCGGCTGTTGGACGTCGAAGCACTTTCACTCCAGCTCCGTCCCTGTCCCCATGGCAGTGGATGGCTTGGTGCACTCTGCGGCTGGCTCATCCATCAGATCCCCCTCCCTGCACTCTGTGTTCAGCATGGACGACAGCAATAGCCTGCCATCACCAAGGAAACAGCCTCCTCCCAAACCAAAGAGGGACCCCAACACACGACTGAGTGCCTCCTACGAGGCTGTTAGTGCTTGCTTGTCGGCAGCTTCTAAGGAAACCGCTAATGAAGGTTAGACATAAAGGCAGAGACAGTCACAAATGTTACTCTGAGTTATTGATTTATTCTACTCACTTTGATCCTTTTAAACACAGTCAAATGCTTTTGAGAGGTCCTGCTTCCTTGAAATATTTCAGTGGCAGTAAATAAAATTAGCCAATTTGGCATTTCTTCCCAAATCAGCAAATAATACTCATATGTTCTAATTGCCCAGTTTGACGACAATCAAAACCTATTTGTAGAAATCTCTCTAGAAACAAGTAGTGTGTCAACATGAGCTATTCTACCCCACTGACCATTTTATTTCACCTTTTAAATTGTTAGAATATCTTGCATCACTGAAACAGAATGCTCGAATCTTGAATTTCACTGACTTAAACATTAAACTTTTTCCTACATTGTCTCTATGCTCACATGAATAACTTATGCATTCAGTGCTTGTTTGTTTGGGAGTTTGTTTTTTTTTTGCCATAATTTGGTTACAGTGATTTTTGTTTAGAGGGAAAGCACTGCAAGTGTCCCAGAGTGTCTCGGTGCATTATGGTGCACACAGTATTGTTTTGAGTTCACTTGTTCTATTCCCCTTTACCTTTGAAATGAATGGGTAGAAGATGAAGGAATGCATTCTGCTTTCCTTGCTATGTCTGACTTGTCATGTTTTGTGTAAATGATGCTCAAGGTTTATCAAGGAAGATCCTTCAGGTTGGGTTTAAAGATCTCTATAACCCCCTAGTCCTGCATACAATGGATAGAAATCTTTGCAGATCCCTCTCTCAAAATAATTACTGTTTTCATATCCAGTTCATTAGGTGAAAGTCCATTTTTCTCAACCTCTTCCTTGCTCATTCAAGCTCTATGTAAGGAGACATGAACCACGCCAAACATACTTTTAAACTAATATGGTTTAAGGACGTCTGTAGTATTTTAATTTTTCTGTGTCCAAATCTGCAAGAGATTTAACCAAGAGGTTCTAGCAGGGGTGTTTTGAAAGAAGAAAAATTTATATATGTATGTGTGGTCTTAACAGTAATGCTTACATATACTCACAAAACAACTTTGAACTTCTTATACGTATGAAACAATAGGGCAAGTTTCTCTGCCATATATTAATTTTCCAAGAATTACGTCAGTTTCCTGAGTTTTTGTCCAAAACCAGCTCTGATTTATACCATCTAATTTTGATATAAAAAGACCAATCATCTAGGTATCTAGTCTCTTCACTCCATACATGCCTGGAGGCTATAAAGAGACATCTAGTTTAGTTAAATGTATACTCACTTTGGGATTTGCCCTTAGGCTATGGGATTCCCTAAAGTTATAAATTATTTCCACACCTGCAGTACAAAAGAAGAGAGGGGCATAATATCATCCTATAATTAGAGTTTTGGAGATATTACATAAAAGAGGGATATTTCAGTTACTGGCAATCACATATGAGTCAAAGTGGTACTGTGCTGACTTCTAGTTGAAAGGATGCCCCTCTACCTTGGAGCAACAGGAGAAACAAACACATATTTCCATGTGTTACAGATCTTGCAGTGCACACTTGGATTCAAAATATACTTCCTCAGGTGTGAGTTCTCATCTTTTAGTGGCAGTAGAGATTACCAAAGCAGATTATATGCCCAGATAGCCAGAGCCTGTGGGTGGGTAGCTGAAAATTCTGCATTTTATTCCTAGAAGTATTTCTGCTTTTGCTTAGAGTCCTGTGTTTGTGACTGCTTCTCATTGTAGAACTAAATGGGCAACATTTGAGGTCTTAAAGTACTAGACCAGTGTAAGAAAAAACGGACTTTACCTTTTTAATAACACAGACCTTTTTCATTTCCTAGTACTGACCCGTCCAAGACCACACAGTGATGACTATAGTACCATGAAAAAAATACCTCCCAGAAAACCAAAGCGAAGTCCAAATACAAAACTTAGCGGTTCTTATGAAGAAATACCTGGCCAGAAGCCCGGGGATGTAAAAAAAGCAAGCACAGTAGTTAAAACAGGTGTCTATGACACTGTGGCAGTACAGAGAGCAGCTTCTACTGATGGACCACAACATGGTGTGTTGAACCTCTTTATGTCACAAGAAGAAGAGGAAAATGAGCCTGTCTATATTGAAATGGTAGGGAATGCAGTGAAAAGCAGTTCTGCTGAAGCAGAGAGTCCAGAACAAGGAGAGTCTGTATATGAAGAAATGAAGTATTTTCTACCAGAAGAAGGAAGCAATGGTAATGGAGTAATTCCAGTAGTGACTGGATCTCCTCCTCTGTTGTTGGAAAGCAAAAGAAATGTTAACATTGAAGATGGAGCACTGGATGGAAACAGCCAAGCAGCTTTTATCTATAAAGACTCATGTGACATTCCAGCCCCTTTCCCTAACTTGCTCCCCCACAGACCACCACTTCTGGTATTCCCTCCAACCCCTGTCACATGTTCACCTGCTTCTGATGAATCCCCTTTAACACCACTAGAGGTCAAAAAGCTTCCTGTTTTGGAAACCAACCTAAAATACCCTGTGCAGTCAGAAGGCTCAAGTCCATTATCACCCCAGTACTCCAAAGGCCAGAAAGGGGAGAATGAAAGACCAGTATCTCCAGGCTTGGTTGTGTTCAGTGTTTCCACCAAAGTGACTCCTCCTTCCACACCACCTCCTCCACTGCCACCACCCCCTCCTCCTGTACCACCTCCTGCTTCCTACCGGGCTTCCACACATTTTGCATCTCCTCCAGAGACTTGTGCTAGTTTTCTGATTAATGCAGGGAAAGCAGGTACAAATTCAGATCAGTCAAAAGTACCTCAGAGAACCAATCCTGCTCAGCTTGGATGCTCGTCTTCTCCATTCTCCAAACTGCCTTACTCCCCAAAGGTGGCAAGAGCGGATCACAGGAAATTGAACTCAAATTCATCATTTTCCTTTCCATACAGCCCTACCAACTCGAGGTCATTGACCAGTCCCCTTGATGAGTTAACTAGCTTGTTCAACTCAGGAAGGAGTGTACTACGAAAATCTGCAGCAGGACGTAAGATCAGGGAGCCAGAAGGTAAGACAGTTCTCTGTGCTTCTGTGTTGTGTATTTTTTCTGCATCAAAACTTTCTTACCTTGGGAACTGATAAAGTGGGCAAAAATGCAGAATGAAAACCTTGATTGGTTTGGGGTTTTTTTAAAGGTCTGTTATAGTCATAAGAAACACATATAGAATATAAATTGCATATAAAAACTATGTCTTCAGGTTTTCTCTGAGATATCAACTTTTCTTTTACCAAAATGTTTGTATGAAACAAGTTTAAATGTTCTTTTAACATTCTAGCTGTCTCAGTAAAATAAACACAGATGTTACATTGTGTGAAAAATGACTTTATGTTATCAAACTATAAAAATACTTTGAATTAAATATATGGCTAGGTGGCTGGTAGATGTGCTTTACTTTGAAGACTGTGTTTTAAAGTTTGGTCATTTCATGAAATTCTGTATTTGGTGATTCAGTCTTTATTATTCCCCTAAATAATGCTTAGGCGGAGAGTCACAGTGAACAGTATTTAAAAAGTTAAACTAAATCCTGGTTCTGCATCTCAATAACAACACTGACTCCAGTCTTCACATATACTTTTCTGATTAAAAAAAAAAGTTTCCTACTGAAAATATTCAATGCACTTTATATAGAAATTTCTCCCCGTAGTAACATCTCCTATACACAAAATTTTGTGAATTTAAAATTTAGAGTGAGAAAATCTGTAGACTGTTTTCTCTGCTTCTTCACTTCTATCTGTCCTAACAGCTTGCCTTAATCAAGAGCTGTGTGCAGCATATTCAAAATAGGCAATACATAATCACAGAATTACTTAGGTTTGAAAAGAACATTAAGATCATTGAGTTCAGCTGCAAAACTAACACTTTCCATGATTCCAACTATATCATAGTTTTCCCAGCTTCACAGTGTCTTCCAGCTGCTCTTGTTTGTTGCCCATGCTACATGCCTTGGTGTAGAGGTACTTCCATTGGCCTATTGGTGTGCCACCTCTTTGGGAAGAAGCCCAAGTTGTATTTTTGAAACACAAAATAATCTTGTAGAGAACAGGATGGATTCTCTTATTATTCATTGTCCATTTTCTTAGGGACCTACTGCTCCACTGATTTTAGTATCATATCCTAATTTACACATCTGTGCTATAACAGAAGCAGGTGTTTGTTCTTGCTCTGTATACGTGTATGTCTATCTGCTGCCCCTTGTCTCTATTCCTAAGAACCTTGGCAGCCTTCAGCCAAAATTACTTTCAACCAAATACAACAGGGAGATAAAGGTTTCAAAATCAGCTAAGTTTCTATGAGCTTCATGAAAGTTAGTGTCTAGGTGGAGACAAGAGACATTCAGCTATCAGAGAAACTATGGTGGACAGAATTCTTGTGAGTCCTCCAGACCCTGAAAAAGCTTTAGCTGGACCTTGCTTGTTCTTGTATGCCAAATTCAATCCCATATGTTGAATGAGCTATGAACTGAGACTTCATCAGTTCTCAACCTCAAGAGAATGGTTTTTTTCTTTATGCTAAGTATTCCAATTGATTAAATTGGTAAAGGAGCTACTACAGTAGTTTTGCTTGCTTTGACAAAATTACTCAGTAACATTCACTGCCTATAAACATTTATAGAATGTTTTCTGTGGGTTTTAAAATGGCTTTGTGTTTGATTTTGTTTGTTTGTTTAAGTTGGGAGGATTGGTTTATCATCTAGTTTATGTACTTTCATCTGCTAGGAAGTAACTATTAAACTATTAAGAATTAACTATTAAAGTTAATTGTTTGGATGTATCTTCTCAAGTCTCTCCTATCTCTCCCAATGTACCTGGTGAGAAAGAGTTGTAAACCACTCCAACCAGGTTAAAAAAAAAACAACTTTACCTTAAAATAAAAGCTGCTTTGGAATGGAAGGTTTCTTCAAATGCAATGATCAACTAAACGTGACCAGGATAGAGTTCAGCTTGGGTCTCATGTGGGTTGAAGCTAGTGCATTAACAGAGGGTACCATAAAAAAACTCTAAATTTACCTTTCACGTGGAAAATGTACTTCTAAATATTTCATCAAGGGAGCACTAAGTATGAAAGATCAAAGTTCAAGAAAGATATACGATAAAAAGCCTGAATCAATATTTTATGAGGTAGGAAGCTACTGTATACTAAGTGCAGTTACATATGAATAGTATAATGATAAGTACATGGATTGAAAGTACCTAAGAAATACAAGTGAACACATGTATGTGTTTTTAAAATTTGCCTTTCTTTATGTACATCAAGTGTTCATTTATTTTCTTGGGTAACAACTGGAAAAAAATTTATTTAACCTTTAATGCAAGGTAATAAGATGGCAGTCATCAGAGTTGACTCTTTACAAGTTGTGTAAAACTAGAAGTTGTCATGTGCTACTTCTGATATTTTTATCACCTCTTGCCTAATGCACATTCAGTTCCTAGAAGACTCCTCCCATTTTTTTTCTCATTTGTAGTATTTTATTTATCGGCAATGATATGGTGAAAAAAACCAACTCAATAGAATTTCATGAAAGTTGAAGACATGGCCTAGAACAGCACTCTATAATGTGCAGTTTCCTTTATTTTCAGAAGTTATAACCTACCAACAATCTTAACTAAAACTAGAAAGTAAAATTGTGGGCCATTTTGAAGTCATGGGGAGTTACCTATGGGAATCAGGGAGTTTCTGTACGGGGTCATCAGCCTTGGAGACGACAGCCTCCTCGCCAATATAAGAGCAATACGGACAGATCCCCCAGCATGCCTCCCTCTCCCCTGGAGAAGTAATTTCAAGGCCTGAGAACACTTATGTCCTTTTGGCTCCTGACCTCTTTGTGAGAAAACCTTGTCCAGAATTACAGTACAACACATTTTTGGTTTTCTGATGTGCTGAAGAGTTATTGTGAACTGAACTGAGGGCATTGTCTTTCAGAAGGGCAACAAAAAAAACCCAACTCAAATGGTAACAACTTTCTTTTCTTGGTGGTTGAGCCTGGCCTTTTCTTTTTTATCAACACTAGCCACTGCTGATTCAAACAATGATCAGGATCATATAGTATGCAATTTCATGCAAAATACTTCACACGTAACAAGCGAAGTTTTTTGCTTTGCAGGTCTTATAGTTCAAATAAACAAAGCTGTAACAGGTGAGAACCTAGATAAGGTGATTTCTCAAAGGTTGGAAAGAGTTGTCATTGAAACTGCAGCTGTATTGTTACACAGGGATTTGGTTTTACTCCATATAAAATGAGACTTGAGTGCAGATAAGTGATAATCCACACATACACACACAAATCTTATCTATTCTCTGTGATTTCTGGAAGTGAAAACTTTCATTTGCAAGACAGATTGAAACTGAATGGTTGTGTGCAGAGCCTCTACTCAAATAGACAGGACCTGAGATTTCAAAGTAGACCTCATGAAACCGAATTCAATCCTTTAATCACAAAACAGCACCCCTTAGCAATATCCCAATATCCCGTAGCAATCCCTTAGCAGATATCCCAATATTTTTGACAATTCAACATATAAGACATACCTTATATAGGGAAGAGACAATCACATGTTTAAGCATTTCATAAGAAATATTTATGAGCAAGGACAAAATTTTCTGTTGCTCAGTGTGGAGGAATGATACTCAGATTTGGCTAGGTTGTGATGTTATTTCTCTTAATTGGTACAGTTGATATTAAATTATTCCATGCAAAGGGGAATCATTTCACCTTCAGAACAAAAGGTAGAATAAATCCTAACCAATCACCCATGCATAGATTGGCAGACTGAGTATTCATGAGGATTTTGAAGGGGAAGGAGCAAAGGAACTGTGATTTTACCTTAACCTGGGTTAATTTCTTACCATTAGTCTATTGAGATGAAGGTACAATGTTTTCTCTTTTTCCTACTTGTTGAGAAAAAATTCACATAGATACTTGACTTCTGTGTCTGAGCAAAAGAAAATACACAGGTTTGCAACCCTACACCTAGGTCTCTAAGAAGTAAAATTAGGAAGATATTTCCTTTATATACATCACCAATGTATAGGTGTCAGGTTTTGTGAAGTATCGTTAGTGTTGCAGTACAAGTAAATATGTATATTCAAGTCCACCCATTCTTCAGTGACCTATTCCTTTCCAAATGGTTTGGTAATAATAGCAAAGGTGTGGAAACTTTAGATTGTTAATGATTTATTGTTATCACTACTGTTATTGTTTGTCCAGTATCCTTGACATCCATTCATTATGTGGATCCTTTCTTCACTTACTTCCTAAATGACACATTTTCAATATGATATGTGAAGCAGGTAGGTTCACATATCAGTGTCTTATTCCACATTCTCCAGTTTAAGTCTTGAAAGGCATAGGAAGATAGTTAAACTGACAAATAATACAGATATTTAGATGTACCTTGGGACTAAAGCTTGCCAAATACCCTCTATTGAGATTGACTCAAACTTGGAGAATAACTAAATGTAATGTATATGTGTGAAAAGTACTGTCCTGTCAAAGGCAGGTATCCCTTTCATAGCTAGTAAATAATTTTCCCTCATCATCAGGTAGAGCAAGCTATTGTGCAGCTAACTCTCAACCATGAATTGCAAATTAAATCCCTACTTGTGCTTCTGTGATAAAATCCCAGGCCTTTTCCCTCTAAGCCACTCAGTTTTTTGTCTTAAGCAACTTAATAAAGATAATACTTGTATCTCCATCTCTTTCCTATTTATGCAATGAAATAGATACACTTCCTTTGTAGCAAAAGCTAACAATTTACAGCCATGAGTAATACAAAAAACTGTGTTTTCAACTTTTATCTTTTACCTGTAAATGCTGGAGGGATGATTGTATAAGGCATCAAACTTCTACATCTTAAAGTAAAATTCTCAAATCATTAAAACTTAGTCAATTAAGCTTCATCACACTTCTCAGAAAGCGATTAATATCTTCTTACATAATTGCCTTAATTAATAGGGAGTGAGGGTGACTTTCTGTGACTAATTTTCAGATCAGATCTCTAAACACAGGGGAGTCATCAGGTCTGATAAAATATGTGGAGCTGGAAGGGACCTATCAGGATCATCAAGTCTGATTCTAGGCCCTGTGCAGGACACTTCAAGAATCACACCATGTGCCTGAGACTGTTGTCCAAACACTCAAAGTGAAAACAGACTTGGTGCTGTGACCACTTCCCCAAGGAGCCTCTTCCAGTGCCCAACCACCCCCTGGGTGAGAAACCTTTTCCTGATACACAATCCCCTCCCTTGCCCAGCTGGCCATGCTGTGCCTGATGCTCCCAGGACAGGGCTGGCCCTCCTGGCTGCCAGGGCACTGCTGACTCATGTTCAACTTGCCATGGACCAGGACCTTCAGCTCCCTTTCCTGGCACTGCTCTCCAGCCTCTCCTTCCCCAGTCTGTCTGCACATCCAGGGTTGTCCCATGCCAGGTGCAGAATACAGCACTTGTTAAACTTTGTAGAATTGTTCATTGTCCATCTCTGCAGGGCCTCTCTGCCCTCCAGGGAGTCAACAGCTCTTGCCAGTTTAGCATCGTTGGCAAACTTACACTTTCACTACAGGCTACTTGCAACTCTCAATCTGAATCTCTTCAGTGCAGAAAAGTGAGAGGAAGCACTGCTAGTAAGAGTTCAATGTGTCTCATTATAAAAATGCCCTTTCTTGGCTAGCCACAGATGCCCTATACAGAAAATTACACAGGAGTAGACAGAACTGCTGTAGACTGAACAGTTGCCATTCAGCCCATGCTAGGTGATTTTTCTGAGAAAATAATTGTGGTTTCAATTATTGCAGCAGAAAAAGGTGAGAAGAGTCTAGAGAAAGTACACTCAATTCCTATTTTCAGAATATCTATACAGCCTGTACAGCCTGAAAGATACCACCTTAATGTGCAGTCTTCTCCTGATCTATAAGTCTGCCATTGTCTGGATAATGTATCACAGAAAAGACCTGTTGTTTCTAGATAAACACAATGTACCAAGAATAATTTTCCATTTCAGAATATCTGAAAACTACTATATTTTACTGCTGAAGACTGTTCTTCAGTGTTCAGCACAAATAGGTTTCTGTTATGACTCTTTTTTTCACTAAAGCATTTAAATTTCTGGTTGACTTCACTGTTTGCTGTTACAGCCTAAAACCACGTGATATGGAATTTGCTTTGTTTATCTGTTCCAACATGTGAAAGAGGCTTTGTGTGTGATTACCATAAAATATTAACCCTAAGATTATTAGAAGAACAAATCAAGTCAATTTTCAGGTGAAAGAAAAAGGGGTAATGTCATAAAAATTAATATTTATTTTATATTTTATGTGCTTGTATTGAAAATCAAATCAGACCTTTATCACTCCTACTTATATTTCCAAAAGCTGTATCAGTGAAATAGAGGTTGAAGGAGACTATGCAGGCCCAGGATCACAGAGGAAAATATCACTGCATTTTTGATTTCCAAGGACCTTACACTGTAACTATCTCTGGCTCCTGGAAAGGGATCCTAGAGTAGGCAGCAGCTTGGTCTGACCCACTGCAGGCTCTCTCATATTCAAACCAAGTCACTGCTGCAGAGGAGGAGTGCTGAGGAAAAGTAATTGCACTGACTTTTCTGTTCCTTTTGTATGGTCCATTTCTCTTAAAGTAATGACTCTGTTTTGCATCCTTTCCATTGACCTAGTTTTACTTTGTGTCCCCTTCATCCTGTCTGATACTTGAGTACAATAACTGCACCATACTGGTTCAGCTTAGTGCATTTCAAACCTGAAGTTTTTGATAATATCCCACTTTTAATTGTGACTTGGATCATTCAGGTAGACATTTACAGGATTTTTATTTTCATAGCAATGTCTTTTCTTCAACATCTGATGTGACATCATGGTTCCAAATTCAGTAGTGGTTCAGAAAGCTGTCTCTTTACCAACAGTGTTATGGGCTTCTTTAAACAGTTAGAATTCTATTTGTAATTCACAATGCAGAACCACAAATTTACTTTGTTAATTGCATCATTAATTGTAAAATAATTGTGAGAAATTTGCCATATCTAAGAGAAAGAAATTGATTTGCACCACATTTATGTTCCTCATACCAAAGAAGAATGTGGGTATTTGGCAGTAAATGTCATGTCACTTCATTTTACAGGAATTCTGGCATTTGAAACATAATGAAGAATGAAATATGGACACACATTTTAGTGTAGGTCTCTAATTAAATTCTCAGCTTGAGTGAGAAATCTCTTCAGAAGTTTTCAACTTCTTTACATCCATCTCAGCATTAAATTATCTTTTGTAAAGAACCTCAGTAGACAACAATAATTCCATTTCACAGAAAATGCCAAGACTGTGACATTTATATTTGTTTTAGGCAGAAATTAAAATCAAGCATTGCCAAATTCTGTGCAGAAGTAAATACTCTTTCATGTCCAGGCTTTCAAAAATGTTTGTTAAAGTACTGAAATCTGTGTCAAATATAGTAAAATGCTTCTTACTGAAAATGTTAACAATTAAACATGTTGACCTTTTTTTGGGCCTAGATAAGTTCAAGAGTAGTCATTTCAACATTGGTTGGGTTGGCATTTAGGGGTATGACTGTTTTACAAACAAGCCAAGCTACTTCTCAACTCCTTGGCTCAGGTACCCAAGAGCTGCGCAAACTCCAGCCCCTCAGTGATGACCCGAAGTTATTGTCAGCACTCATGAAACTCTGCAACTCTATAGACCTGGACGTGTGGATTATGTTCCAGTTCCAGCATTGGAATTTTGTGGGGCTGGATGGAAAAGCAAGAAAAGACAAATTAAAAGAGGCTAATAAAAAGCCTTGATCATAAATGTGAGGGTACTCTGACCCTCATGCTCTCTCCACACTGCTACACTCTGACGTGAGAGAGCAGTCAAGTGCTCTGAAGTGGAGTTCTGGAGGTAGGAGTAGCATTTAAAGCAGTTAAGGACATCTGCCTTCTTCCTGACACCACTAGTGAATGGGAAAATACAGAAACCTTAAGTTCAGTGCTTTTTTGGCTTGAGTTTTCATTCTCTTTTAAAATGAAAGGCATGAAAATTAGTTTTATCCTTTGTGTGGTGAAATTTTAAAAACAAAACAAACCTTATTAAATTAGGCCTTTTTTACGTTTCATTATTTCTCTTAGTTCTTTCCTAGGGGCTGGTTGCAGAACAATCCTGACATACTAGTAGTATTTAGTGACAGTTTTAAGCCACTGATTATCTGTATTTCTGCACAATGTGGATGTTTATCACACTGCATTTGCAGTATCCATATGTTCTTGCTTTGAGGTTAAGGACAGTGTCATTGACCATCACTCTATCCTTTCAAAATGAACTTAAAAACAATCGAAATAGATATCTAAATTCATTTTTTTCTTTAGAAGCTCACTTGGAAAGCAAAATATGAATGTTGTCTGAGAAGTTTCCCAGAACAGCTGTCCCTATTTGGTGGGCAGGATTACAGTACAGGTGAACCAGCAATATTCCTTGGATTGCTCCTCAGGATCTGCTCAAACAATTTATCTGCTCAGTGCAGTCACTTATGCCAAGACTTCTGCACTGCAGTCACTCGCAGAGTTGGTATGAGATATCCTGAAAAATACCTGTAAAAGCATTATGGGAGAAGTAGATAGAACTGATGTGATGCTTCTGGAAGTAGTAATCCCCTATCTTGTTTGTTTGTGGGTTTGTAAGTTTATTTTTACAATATTTGAAACTGTGTTTGAGCGGAAGTTTGAGACAGTGTCTCATCACATAATTTCTTTCAACAGCAGCTAAAGCCCAGCATTAAAGGCTGTTCTGTAGCTGAGATACCACACAGAAACGTAAACAAACTTAAATATCTGCCTTCAAGAAGAACTGCTGTATCCACACAAACTTGAAGAAAACTATTTAAAAAAGGGAAGCTGTGTTTCTCAGCAAATTGCTTCCTCCTTTTCCAGCCCACCAGCAGGTTTTTAAACACACAAGTACAAAAAAGTAGACTCTTTGGTCAGCCAATCAACACACCTAGCAGTAAATAAAACTTTTTAACAGAGTTAATAAACTACTTGCTTTTCATATTAGACTTGAAAAGATGGGGAACGTGAGGATATGGAGGGAATAAATGTTTCTTCTAAGGCAGGACATTGTCCCAAGCAGTGCTCCCCTCCTTCCTACCCTGTGTGGTTTGTTATGGACCTCAGAAAGGCCTGCAGAGATCACTTCCTAGAGAAGATGTGATGAATGAAATCCCTAGTCTCTGAAACACATGCACTGACTGGAGTCTAGCTCACTTGCTGCACTGAAAAGATGTTCCATGTTCTTGCCCAGATACTATCAGGGAGGACAGGTGGCAGCCTGTCCAGACATTCTTCATCCTTTACCACTGTTTGAGAAGGCTGTTTTCTCCACTTCAGAATGATATTCTTAGTCTTATGTTGGAAAAAAAAAAAAATTCAAACCATTCCAGAGTCCTCCAGACAGGGAAAAAAGGCACTTATCTCTCATCCACCAACTCTGAGAGTTTACCTGATCCAGGATGTCCCTGATATTGCTTCTAGGAAAGAGGGAAAAGGGTTTGTAGCTCGTAATGATTGACACTAAAATAAATGTAAAATTAGAGCACTGTCTTTCTACCAGCACAAGTCCATCAGAGAAGAAAGCAGAAGAAACCTTTTTGTTCTAGGTGTGTACTTTCCAGAACTGGGATTTACAAAATTATAATTGAGCTGATGGCTCTTAAGGGCTGAACCCGACCTAGGAGTTCTTGCAGCTGCTCCTGCAACCTCTTTCTTACTACCAGCCCCTGAAATTTGGCTGATTGGTATCACACTAACACAAAATTCTTCAGAGGAGCTCTTTCCTCAAGCAGAGTGAGTTTTGTCGCTTGATATTCTTCATGGCCTGTGTCTTCTCTCTTTGCTTTCCAGTGTTTACACAAAGCTTCCACAAATGCAGCTTCCCAGACAAAATAAGTTGCCTGTTTCTGTATTTACCTGCTCCATCAAAGAGTGTGGCTTCTGGAGTAGCTTGTAACACCATCTGATAGCTCCACTTACACAGCTCAGAGAGAAAGGATGCTGGAAGTACAAATTCACTGCTGCCATCCTAGGGGCATCACTGGTGGGGGGAGAATCCTACACAATTGATGCTGTAAGGGATTTCACCTTTGTGAGGTGAAATAAAACAATGAATAATTATTGCCTCTGATGGCAGTGGCAGCCAGCAGCACAGCTAAAAGGGTGAGACAGGCAGCACATGCTAAATAGGCTGGGGGAATCCTGTCTTGACAGTTTTCAGCCTGCTCCATTTCATAAGATGCAGCTGTTTGCCTCCAGCTCTCAGCAGACAAAGTAAACAGTCATGTTACAGAGGGTCACGGTGTGTATGAGTAAACTGAACTACTCTGAAGCAGTATCCATTTATCCAGCAAAAGGACACCCAAGACAACCTGTGCTGAGGGTAGCTAGCAAATGCCACAGACAAAGAATGTCTCAGCAGTAAGTCAGAGCAAAACAGGAAACACCAAGTGTAATTGAAAAGGTACAACAAAACACGGGGTAAACATTTGAGCCAAAATAAAATGGCCTGTTCTTATTTAAACTTCCTCTCCCTTTCCTTCATCAAAAAATATCTGCAAATTTTCTGAAATAACCATATTATATTTTTTTCCCCTCACTTCACAACATCCATTTGTCACAGTAAATGTAAAGAAATATCCAGGGTCAGCCATTAGGATTAGATGTATTCTAACCTTCCCAAGAAAGAGTGAGAGCACAGATCAGAAATCCCTTCTGTCTGTAATGTCTTGACTTTCAGATGCTGGTTAATAGGGTCTATCAGTTCTCTCCTATTAACATGTTTAATGACAAGCTGCTTGATTTGAAATTTACATTTTGCTGGATACCAGCTGTAGGTTTTAAGGAAATTGAGCTATTTAGCTTTTACATTCCATGGTAGCACAGGAGGTACAAAAGGCTTCTCCTCCTGTACTACATGAATTTATCTGCCAAAATTTATGTGTTTTCCTGTTTTCATAGTTGCTGATACAGAATGTATAACTGTGGATCTTGGTACCTAAAACTGTGTCTTGATAATTAGGGACAGAAATGTTTTCCATGAATGAGGAAATAATGTTTGAATTTATACTGAGATTGTTTCAGCTGTAGGACTGAGATATACCCTGCCTAGCTTGTGACACTGAATTTCCTCAGCTGGAAACTCATCATTAGCTCTCTGTTTAATTAAGGAAAAGAAATGTGTGCCTTGAAAGCATGGTCATGTCAAATCATACTGAGAGGAATGCCTGGCTTCATTTATACCAGAGCAGAACTAGGGAGAATCTGCTCTCCCTGTACAGTCACGATGAATCCTTTCAGTGTGGCTTCAGGAGAAGCTGTACAACAGCTCAGGGCTTCACCAGCCCCATATGATTTTGAGGTAGTTTTTTTCTTCCATATCTTTCCTCTTTTTTTCTGAGATAGATTAATACTGACCACTGATTTTTGATTGTTGTAACTAGTGCTGTCAAAGTGAAGGCCTGTATCTGTTTTACTGTTTTACTAAGTGAGCCAGTGGCAGGGAATGTCCTTGGAATGGCAGCTCACTCCTGTGCACAGGAAGAAGTGCAGAGCAATCCCCAGCGTTGTTTGGGACCTGGCAGGCTGGCTCCCTTCCAGACAGATCTGGGCATGGTTCGGGAAAAGACAGCCCAGGGACTATTCCCAGTAGAAGATTTGGATTCCTCTTTGCTGTGGAGGGCAAGGAAAGTGTAGTAGCACTGATATGGGTCTCAGCATTTGCCTCGGGGCCAGAGAACAGTTGTGATCACATTTGAATAACCAGGATAGACAAAGCAAGCAGTGCTGCACAAAGCATCCAAGGTAAGCATGAATGAGATTCAAAACCTGCAGAAAGCACTGGAGCCTTCTGTTGTTATTAATGAGTTTCAGTCAGACTGTAAATGAACACTAAACGTTAAAAGGAGAAGTACTTGAAAAAGAGCATATGGGGACATATATATCCATATACATTGTGGATATACCTACATTTAAAGAAAGGAGAGCAAAACAAAGGATTTGACAGAAAAGTAAAATACAACCCTATCAGATGAGTTACTGCTGGGCCTTTAATAACATACTGGTTTTCATATCTTGCTATACAAAAGGTCTGTGATGATTCCACCTAAATTCTGATATTAGTTGTCGATTTATATTTTGTCTTTGGACTTTATAAATTAGGCTAAGTATATTATTTCCTTGGAAAACTAATAGTCTCTCAAAATATTTCAGTTTTGTACTTTAATCTGTCATAGGAATAGAGCTAATACTGGCTCATTTTCTAATTTGGTGATAAAGTATTAGTTCAGCCTAAATACTACTTACGAAATAACCATGATGCTTAGGATCATACATTTTATGTTTGAGAAAAAAAAAGCTTTATAATAGGATATTTGGATGTCATAGCTCAATTAAAAGAGTTTAAGTCAATCTTTTGACAAAGAAGTTCTAGCATGTAGACTTTCAGTGTATTGGTTTCTTTAAAAGTGAGATAGTGATTTAAAAATTGGGGAGGAGGGAAGCAAATACATTAATTTCCATCATCACTATACTCTGAATTTTTTTTTACAAAATAAGTGCAATTCTGTCCCTCCTGTGCCTTATGACTTTGAGTTTTAAACTCAATCTCTTCCAAGAACACTAATGATGAGCAACTGTGGATTTCATGAGCTGCCTCTTTTGCATACTGTTCCTCTTCCACTTTTCAAATAATGCTAATGTAATTAATTGTGGATTTGTTGGAATATGGAGCTTGCTTGTAAGGAAATAACTGTTACACTTTGAGTTGTCATCCTCTGATTAAAAGCACTGTACATATGATTGCTCCCAGCTAGTAACTATGCTACAGCTGAGGGACAAATGGTGCCCTCAGTCCAAACATGCATACATCCTTTTAGTCCATACATCCTCATTAACTGCAAGGTTAGTCAGAGCAGGACTTTACTAAGTCAGAGATATCTTTTTGGCAAAGTCAGTCTACTGAAATAGTAATTCAAATACTGTTCACTTTTGCAGACCCTAGATTTTCACTTAAAGCTTGTATTCCTCTTATAATCATGAACTTCCACCATGCTCCTCCAGCTGCTATCTCTTTGTAGCTAGTCTCTTGCAAGTAGGCATGGATGACTCTTCAGATAACATTTATTACCAGCTGAAAACTGTTAAAGATGTCATTACTCTAAAAAAATAGTATCAAAACCTGTTAAATAATCCATCCATCTAGTGAGAACAGCAGAGCATAAGTCTGAACAAAAAGCTAAGATTCATCATGTTGGTGAAGATGTAGATGTTCAAATGTGGGAATCATAAGGGTTTTTTTTTCCTGTGTCCTGAACTATTTCTGATAGTTTCAGGAAGTTCATAAGGGATGAGAGAGCACTGCATACTTGTATTTGCAAGGTTTGATGGCAACAGAAGCATGTCAACATTAATGTGGAGAAAAGTCCAAACTTCTGTGTTAGGTGACTAAGAAAACATGAGGGGAGGGTGCATTTCAGACCAATACTTGACAGATAAAATAGGAATCAGTAGGAATTCTAAATAGAAATATAGAAATAGAAATAAAATGTCAGGAGACACCTTTGTTATGGTCAGGGATATTTTTAATAGTACGGAGGCAGGACAGAGAGGGATACCCCTGCACAGAAGATAAAGTCAGGACCTTTTGTCATGTTTAATGAAAAAGCAAACGCAAAGTGCCGCACCTTGAGAAGTATTACCTCATACAATCAGGCTGTCTCAGCAGCCCTGGGAAGAGGGTGTTGGGGGCCCTGGGAGCTGGACAGGAGCTGGCAGTGAGCCTTGGCAACAGGGATAGCCAACTGCATCCAGGGCTGTGTCAGTCATTCCTCCACCCTGCACTCTTTGTTAGACCATCCATATCCGGGTACTGTGGCCAGTTTGTGCCTCCCACTGCAGAAAGATGCTGATAACCGGGAGCAAGTTTACTCCAGCAATCACAGAATCACAGAATTGTTAGGGTTGGAATTGACCTTTGGAGATCAGCCAGTCCAACCCCATGCCAAAGCAGGGTCACCTACAACAGGTTACCCTGGAACACATCCAGGTGGGTTTTGAATGTCTCCAGAGATGAAGACTCCACAAGCCCCCTGGGCTCCCTGGGTTCCAGTGCTCTGCCATTCTCAATTCAAAGAAGTTCTTCCTCAGAAGGTGGAAGCTGAAATTTCTTGTGTTTTAGTTTAAGGCCACTGCTCCTCGTCCTGCTGCTGGGCAATGCCAAAAGGAGCCTGGCACCATCCTCTTGACACCCACCTTTGAGATATCTATATGTATTGATGAGATCCCCCCTCAGTCTTCTCTCTTCTACACTAAACAGGCCCAGCTCCCCCAGTGTCTCCTCATAAAAGACATGCTCCAAACCTCTCATCATCTTTGTGACCCTCCACTGGACCCTCTCCAGTCTCTGGTCTATCTTGTCCGGTGGAAGTTTGCTGATGTACACAGTTAAACTTGTTCTACAGACTCACATGAATCTCCTCCAATGAAGAGTTGAAGATGCCTATATATAGGATATTAGTTCAAGTACCTTTATATAACCCAGATTATTTTGAAATAAAATATAAAGTTCTTTCCCACCCCCAAGATCAACTAAATAAGGCACTATGAAATATATTTTCTCTATATAGTTTTCTGTTCAGAAAATAAAGAGGTGCATTTCTTACAATGATTGAATACAGTGAATGGGATAACAAATTTCTGTCTAGATAGCTGTCCCCAAAGATATGCTGCTTATTTCTTCCAATTTAGTATGATATTCTAGCTCAATAGAAGCTATCCACAATTCTTTGTAGTATTTCATTTTACAGATACAAAGAAGAAAAGTTTGTTGTTTTTTTTCCAAGAGCTCTTCATGAATGCCCTGAAAAGATATCAATGTACATATGAAAAAAAAAGGCTTCTGCAAACAGCAATGCAAGACAAATTCTTTCTACTTGCTTATTCTCAAATGAATTACATGTCAGGCAAATCAATAAGTCTTTCGAATATCAAGAAAAATAAGGATCCCAAACACTTCCCCAGGTTTTATGTAAAAAGTGGCACAATAATTATGTAGGTGGATTATGATCTATAGGCAAGTGCACTGATTATTAACATCTAAAAGTGACATTTCCTTTTCAGACAAATTTAAAATGAGCTGTAAAGATGCATTTTGCAGTCAACTTGCTTGTACAAAAGCTAAATCAGGCATGCTCTTATAATTGTACCGTATGCATTTTCCATCTCAGCCTCTCCCAAGTCAGTTATTGTGGGTAGAGCTGGCCTAATTTTTCCAATACAAAGCACATTTGCCTAAAGATCCATTTTATGAAACAGTGTCACTGAAACAATCCAATCAGATCTGACAAAATATAATAATCAGGGAATGAGGGCAAGGGAGGAAGGGACAAAAATCAAACAAACATCAATAGTGTTTTATCTGACAGTTTGAAAATGTACTTTTTGACTTTTCAAGACTTTTTTTTTTAGACAAGAAAATATTAAGAACAATTCAGTGTTAGTTAACTAAAAGCTAAACAAAAATAGGAAAGACCTTTTCAATTAAATTACATATTTTGAGGTACACAGAATGAATTTATAGTTTTCATTTCATTAGGTTTTTAATGTTGGTGCTTTCCAAGTCAGATAGATTTTTTTTAGTTCAGGCATAAAAATGAAAAATTGTCAGAACAGTCAACATTAGGCTGGAAAATCTTCATGTTAAGTATCTATTACCTGGTGGAAAAAATACTTTTCCTTCCCCTTGAAAAATTTTCATGTGCTTGAGATTGATAAGAATATATCATGTCTGTGGGAAAGCTGAGGATGTTATTGGAAGTATGGATGAAAGCTGTAATGTTGGTTTTAACAGGTAGCCTTTTGACCTCTATTGGTTCTTGCTGTCATTATGACAACCAAAATCAAGGAATAACTCTTTCAGAGTTGTCATAGAAGGAACATTTCCATTTTAGAGTGTTACAGGAGGAGCTCTGCACTAGGGTCAGCCATAATACATCAGTCCTCCAGCTAAGGCCAGGCCTCAGAGGAAGCAGAAAGAGTTTGGAAGAGCGAAATGGAGAAAGCACTGAATTCAGCTTTGTCTTCTATGAATCAAACCTGACTATGGCAAGGAAAGAAGATGTATATATGTTCAACACACAACCCTAAAAAACGCAAAACAAAAACAAACAAACAGAAAATCCACAAACCAACCAAAAAACCCCCAACAAATGCAGAAAAGAGAGATAAATCCTTGAAAAAATGCATAACCTTGCCAGTGCAGCATTTCATCAGCCCTGTCACGCTGGAGTGGAGTGGGGACAGCCAGGGATACAGGTATTGCAGTGGGGTCCCTGCTGCTGTCCCCATCCATCTTCTCTTTCAGCTCTGAACGTGTCCCTGGCCCCTGAACTCCAGTGGGGAGCACCACTTGGGCACAGCCCGTGACTTGAGCCCTGTTTCTTGTGGAGCCCTGGGCTGGCAAAGCCAGGCAAGCTCAGAGGCAGCTCCAGGCACTTTGCTGAGAGCTGTTCTGCTTTGCAGACACGCAATCAGTCAGAGGAGAAGGAGATAAGGGCTTTGTTTTGCCCTTCTCTTTGAACAAATGCTAAAAAGCTTTGGAACTCCTACAGGATCAGACCTCCTCTTGATGTCTTGAAGAAATTTAGCTAAAAGGCTCTGACTTGAAAACCTGGCACTTTATAGAAAATGACAGGTGATGGCTGGAGAGCCCTGAGGCTGGTAAATAATGGCCACAGGAAGGATCTGCTGGGAGGAACATTGCTACTATGGTTTAATCTCAAAAGCCAGTTTGTTTCTTGTGGTAGGTGGTAAAAGAAAAGGATAAGATCACATTATATCTGTCGCTAGTATCATTTAGTGCAATGATGAAAGAGATTGCAGTGATGACAGTGCTATGTAAGCTCATGTGAAATAGAAGCCAAAATAGAGACAATACAAACACTTGGTGACCTATATCCACTAATATTTGTGTGGGAAGAAACAATACAAATGAAATTTTGTAATGCGTTTCACTCTCCTAAACTTTAAAAAGTTTCAGGTGGAGCAGTAACAAAAACAAACAAACAAAAACCTAAACCTGCAAAAATCACTTTAAACCTTTTACTTTTATCACTGGACCTGTGAATTTAGTGATTAATTTGATGAATTTAATAAAATAACTTGGTCTCTCTGTGTTAGTTTAGTTTTCATCTACTTACATGTGAAAGTCACTAGTTAAAAGGAGGCTGACAATCATTTTTTCTGTTTCTGTCAGGCGCTGAAACTAATCTGAACTTGAGGAGCAGGGAAGATCCAAATACATCAGATCCTGGATCAGAAACACAGGATAAAAATGCAAATAACCATGGAACTCAGTCATCTAATCCACTGACCAGTTCTGTGACTGCTGAAAATGGAAATTCAGTATCAAATGGTAAGTAGTTTTTAATCCCAAAACTCTTCTAACACAAAATTGCTGAAATGTTTCCTCGAATGAGCTTTGTAAGATATAGTCAGGCTGGAACCTTCTGAGTTGTGAAATATCTGCTTCTGGAACTGGCTTAACTTTGTATTTGTGAACTGATAAGTCCCTCTCCAATAAAAGCTGGATGTGAAGAAAATAAAACAACCTCTGTCAAGGAATTTGTAATTACTTCAGCTCCAAGTCTATAAGCAGCCTAAGGTATGGAGGGCTGAGATTTGAGATTCTGATCCTATAATCAATACAAATGGGACAGAAAATAGAAAATCAGGATCTCCCTTCGCTGTAGGCTCCTTACTAGTGAACAAAATTATGTTTATCATTGCAATACAGAATGGTACAAGAGCAATGACAGAATATCTTTCAAAGTTCTAAAAGCATTAATGCTGAGGAAATAACACTCCTCTGGGTTCAGATTTTTACTAGAAGTTGCTTTTCAATTTTGTATAATGAATATAATTACTCTTATTTTTTACTTTATTTTTGATAGGAAGAGTAGCACCTTTCTACAGCTCTGTGCTATCAAACAGTGACTTCAGCACAAATCTTCCACACTTTGCAGAGTTCTTAGTCTGAAAGAAAGAGCTTTTTTGCCAAATACACAAAGTAATCAGAAAGCCTGAAATAACCTTTTACACTGCAATGCTGAAAGCTGGGATCCTACATCACCCAAAACAGTGCCACATATAATTGCAGCAATAATGTATAGCAAACTTAATTTTGCCAAAAAAATTATGCCAAATTCAACTTACATTTGGTAACTTGAGAATAGTTGCAGGAAAGCCCAATCCAGATGGTGTAGTTTGTACTCCAGACTGAACCCCTGATTAACGTATGCTCTTGGAATTTTGCCTCTGGCCCAGCTAAACTGAGGCTTCCAACCTTGGACTGAATTAAACAAGGTCTTACTCAGTGCACAACTGTGGTATCCTAATATTTGCTTAGGTGTACATAAAGGAAAGCTCTTAGGACTTAATCAGGCACTCCATTTGTCTTTCCAAACTCTACCAAGCCTCTGCTTGCCATTTCTGTGACAAGGTGCTGTTGCTGTACATGGAAACTTTACTTATTTGATAAGGCCAATTATCAAAGTGCTTTCTACAGAAATAAACAGAAAATCATTGATAACCTGATTCTTAGCTCAAGGCTGTCCTGGGGCAGTCGATCCTAAAGTGTATTAGCATAGTACAAAATCAATATATTTTTCAGAACTTGCTGCTTGGCCTAAGAAAGTATTTGAATTCATTTGTGGTGGTCTAGAATTATGAAAATATTTTACATTCTACCTTTTATTTTAATTAAATGAATAGCACCTACTTTTAGAAGGTACTTTGCATTAAAATTTGGATAATTTTTTATTACTTTATTTGAGATGTATCCAAATTGAATACATGTAAATAAATTATTAGTTCAGGAAATTATTTGGAAAAAGGGTGTTGTTTTGCATTCACAAAAAATGGGGTTTTTTAAAGGGAAATTTATTTTGAGCATTTCATTCAACCAAAAACATGTGATCTTCCAAAAGGAGAATTTTTATTTGGAGTATTTAATGTAGATAAAAAGCAATGGTGATAATGGATATGTAATTTACAAGACTAGCAGTACACTAGAGACCTTGGATGAGACACCTTTCCTCTGTACATATTTATTATATCATTTCCCAGCTTCAAATAGTGATAATGTCACCTCAAAACAACACATAGTTCCAATTACTGAGAGAACAAGGTCAGATTTCCTTTGCAGAAAGGAGTAAAGCACTGAAATGCTGGACTCTCAGATTTGACCTGGTTCTTGAGCTTCAAACAAGGGATTCACCTTCCTCACTGTCTGTGTGTTCAGAGGAAGTCCAGATGATGTAGAAAACTATCCATAATTATGAATACTTTACATGAGCTTTATTCAGAACAAAGAAATTTTAAAAACTGTTGTCCCTAGTTACAAAGTTGTGGGAAGGGACTGTTATAAGGGGGAAACTAAAAGGAAGATTGAGGGGTTTTAAGCTTGGTTTTAATTCTCATTTTCTTACTCTGATTTTGATTGGTAATAAATAAATTCAGTTCATTTCCCCACACTGAGTCTGTTTTTCCCATGACAGTAAGCAGTGAGTGAACTCTCCTGTCCTTATCTCGACCCACAAGCCTTTTGTTATATTTTCTCCCCTCTGTCCAGCTGAGGAGGGGAGTGATGGAACTGCTTGGGTGGGCACTTGGCACCATCCAGGGTTAACCCACCACAACACAGCACTATGAGGGCTGCTATGGGAAAAATGATCTCCAGCTCTGCTAGACCCAGTACACAGACCTACCATGTTGTTTGGGATTCTGGTCTGTGAGGTGCTTAATGATGCCCATCATGGACTCCCTGGGTTTCTGCTTCTGCCTTTGCTTCCCCTCATCCCACCTTTGAGACCCTCTGTAGTGCTGTGTGAATGGTATTCCCACTGCTGCAGAAGTGATGGGAAGCACAAGCAATGAGCCTCACTATAGGATCACTTTGCAGAGGTGTTTGTTTCTTTGGACTACAGGAGGAGACTACCT
The DNA here is from genome assembly GCA_013396995.1 of Dicaeum eximium. NCBI lineage: Eukaryota > Metazoa > Chordata > Aves > Passeriformes > Dicaeidae > Dicaeum > Dicaeum eximium. The sequence goes on from VWZP01006280.1 coordinate 229,280, forward strand.
GGCTGTTTTACACTGGTTTTTACACAGCCAAACTTTGGACAGATAATTCCCACATCGAGCATGCACAATAATTATAACACCTACAAAAAACATTTTATACTGAGGGGATGAAGCTTTGAATCCTGGACCTAATATTGGCTTCCTGTGTGACACAGAAATAGTAATTTGAGAGCAGAATGCTGCAGGCATGGTTTTTGGTTCCTTTGCATTGCTTCTGCCATGAAACAAGCCAGGGGAAGAGGAGCCAGGGATTTCTGCATTGCAGGAGGAATCCCTGGCCAGTGTATAGGTAAAGTGTTATTTGCAGGCTCTTTAGTTAAAATTGCTCCTTCTTGTCAACCAGCATGCATACCTATGATTCTATTCCTACACAGCAAAAAAGAATTGTTCTGTTTCAGTAAGCATGGAAGTAGTAAATATTCAGGAAATATGTGATTTGGGGTTTTTTGTTTCCTTTTTAGTAAAGCATATCAAGGTCTTTTGGATCTTATTTTGAAATCAACCAGTGCATAAATCTCGGATTATAAATTAGTATTCTTCTGCTTTAGGATTGCCTGAGGAAAATGACTATTCCAGACTGTCAGCCAGCACTACAGCAAGCTCATCGATTCAAAGGCACAGGGAGAGCCACACTAGTCAGGTAAATATTTCATTGATGGCCTGCTAAACCACTAAAAGAGAAAAAGATCATAGTAGGCACATGTTGAAAGCTGTCTCTTGATTCAGATTTGGGGATTGGCATTGGAAAATGCAGACTTCTTTAACAGGTTTGTATTGAGCTAAAGACAATAATGAATTTACTGCCAACTTTTTTTTTTGCTGGAAGAATAATCATCCTGAAAGGTTCTTACAGTAAGTTAAAAGTTTATGAAACATGTTGTTGCTGGTTGTGGGGATGCTATTTCCAAGCAGGAAATATGTATTTTAACCCTGATTGGACCAAGATGTTATCTCTCTCAAGATACTGATTCATTCATACCAGAAATACTTGCATGAACCTAGTAGAATTAAATGCATAATTATATCATACTTTTTTATCTAAAAGCAATGAAGACTTTAAAAATGCTCTTCACAATTTTTGTACAAATACCAATAAGTCATAAAATCAAAATATCTATCAGTTAAAACAGCAGCAGGTACTAAGGTAATGTGAAGCTTGTATTGGTTCTCTTAACATTTCTAATGAGTCAAAGAAATTTTAAAATTGCAACATAGAATTAGTTTTTATGTGCATTAAATGAACAAAAAAGGATAAAATTTTTCATAAGATGTTTTCTTAATTGTTTCTTCAATATTTTGTATCTAATATGAATAATTTTACTTTCTAAGTAGCCAATTCTGGCATGAGGGCATTCAAAAATTTTATTACTATATTACTTCACTTAAATGGCATTAGTGTATTTTCCTGTTATCATTATGTCTTCAGTGCACTTTTCTAAAAGAGTAGTCCCAAGTCATTTTTTTTATTTGAGATGATTGTAAGAAGTTTGCAGTAAAGCTAAATATTGTCCAAGGAGGAAACAAGTTGGAGCTAAGAGGACTTTTCTCAACAGAAACCTCCCATTAAGCAGTTTCACAATTTCCAAACTATTTTACCAGAAGATAAGAGAAATGCTTTATCACTTGTCTGTGGGGGACAGCTGACATTTCATAACAAGAAAACACTGGCCCTAGCCAAGTTAAACCAATGTTTGGCCCTTGACTCCAGCAGGAGCAAGATTCAACCTTCGACATCACACTCAGTGTTAACGTAACTTTGAAAAACAATAGGTTTCAACTGGACAAATATGTGAGCAAACTAGTACAAAAGCCTTCACTTTTTGTTTCTCTCTCTTACTGTCAGAAGCACATAACTACAGTGCCTATTCTGAGCTGAAAAACTGTGCCAAGACAGCACTCAGCACTACACTTCTCCCTTGAGAAAGGCTGGCCAGAGCTTACTGGAACATAGATAGGAACACGTCCATCTTGCACACCACACCTCACCATACCTCTCAGACTCTCAAAAATTGACTTTGACCCTATTGTGAAAAAAATACTTTCTTCTGTCTCTGGATGAGGGTGTTTTCAATGGTCTCTGTTACATTTTTATTACGTCAACCAAGTACTTATTACGTATGAGAGTGGCCAGAAACCTTTCTAGCAAATGAAAAGTCCAAGTCTCTGACACTGCTGCAGTTAGAAACCTCACACAGTGAGAAGCTTCTGTCCTGAAGCACCTCATACCTCTGGAGCTAATAAGCTTGCCTGGGTCAAGACAGTCATGTTTAAATTACTGAATCAGTACAGTACAAAAAGTTAAATGAACTTAATATAGGGGAGCCACTATCCTCTTCTTCATTTCTTTGCAAATGGAAACAACATTTAAATGTTTTATTCTAGAAGCAAGTTGTTAACCATTTGCAAACTTGTGTTTTTTATTTTTCCAAAAGTACTTGCCAATACCTGAACACAATTTCATTTCAGTATTTTGAAATGCCACTTTTCAGTAAATTTTCAGACATTTTGCCAAAGTGTTTCACAAATTTTTTAAATAAATTCCATGCAATGTACTCAGAATTACACGAAGGGACAATCCTTAAATTTAAGCACAGTGAGAACTGTGACAAGCTGAGAGAAGAAACTGTAGTTCTGTGATTTTTGATACAATTCCTTTAATGAATAAACATCTTCAAAATGGTGTTGCCAAAAGAAAAATGGAAAAATGTTCTTCTTCCCATAAAAAGAAAAAAATCTTTTAAAAAAAATCTATGCTCACAGGGCTGAGAATTCTTACTGTGAAAAGCATTCCTCACCATTGCCAAATCATGGCACATATTTGAAAATGACTGGGTTTAATTGCTGTTGACATTTCTTAGCAGGCTGCTAGTGACTCCAACAGCGTACAAGCTGATTGTAAAAATCTTTGCCAGGCTTCACTGTAGTAACCTTATCACTTAAAATGTTTCTTGCACAGCTGTATGAAGTGGGACATACTTTTTAACAGGTCCGTGAAGATACGGATTGACTAATTACTCTAAAGAGAAAAATTTCAGTCCTTGGATATCTTGGCAGACACTGTCACTTCAGCTAAAGGAAACTGTTTCACCAGCTTTCAGGAGCTTTCAACATTTATGGGTTGTTTAAATATCTCCCTGCTAGTTCCTTACTGAAGTGACAGCAAGGGTTAGTTCATTTTGGTTTTGTCACAGGATCTCAAGGTGAATATACATTCCATTAAGTTTAGACATTGTGGCTACAGTTCCGTTGTGTTGTCACATCAGGTGCTAATTACCCGCACCACTGCCTGACACATCCTGCACACTGCACATCTACACACTCCAGAGATAATCCTTTAAGTCAGTGTCTGTCAGCATACAGCATATGGATCAATCTTTTAACAAACTTCTTTGAAAGTAGCTACCAAGCGTAAAACATCATCCAGATGATCATCTGAAAATGAAGTCTGCTGAAGAAAAAAGAAGAAACAGGTTCACTGTTGGCCATAAATGCTAATTTCCTAGGGCAGCGGTTACATAAAGGGCAATTTTTACTGGATGAAAAAGGACAAAAATCGGAAAATTCAAATAGTAACAAAATATTTCTCATTGGAAAGTTATGGAATAAAATTCTATTTTGTTATTTTAGAAAAAGTGGAAGAGATTCAAATTTAATTTCTATCTCCTCAGGAATGAAAGAACATACATCAAAAGAAATAAGAGTATTGCATGTCAAAAGAACAACAAACTATGGGATTTTTAAACTACTACCTTTTTCTTCATATTGTTTTGTGGCTTTAACAGCTATAGATTTCCAAGTGTTTTCATCAATAGGTTGCAACATTTCACATAAAACATAAAGACCCTAACATCTGATATAGCACTGCAACTTCATCTTCATTCTCTGTGAAGATGAAAATTGAACCATGAGTTTGGGGGTGAAACCAGTTATTGAAAAGTTTCATGTCCTTTAGTTTGTGCAGACAGTAGATCTGTTTGCTAGCAGAGCCACACATTTTCTCTTCCCCAACCCACTACAGTAGCTTTCCTATGTTTCGTGCTTTCCTTGTAAACCAAAACATCCTAGTCAAGGAAATACTCAAAATTGCAAACAAAAAATCTACAGTAGAATGGTACTGCAAGAAGCAATATCCTAATCTACTCTTACAAGAAAACTTTACTCCTAGCAGCTATGCTTCTAACTCAACTTGTGCAGAAACTGTTATGGCAGCCTCTTGCTCCCCAAACAGCAAAAAACCAGGAATCTTCCTTTTCCAAGCTTGATTTTAAATTACAGATTTAAAATTATTTAAATAATTATTGTTTCAAATTGCTTCAGTGATTTGTCTAAACAGTTTGGCAGTTCCAAGTGTGCCTGGATCTGTAGTCTCAAATTCTTATGCCATAATTTCTTTCCAGAGACAAAAACCTCACCAAAATAAAAGAGATGTTTCTTTCGGTCATTTTTGCCATAAACTTACTTAGGTAGGAAATTCTGATATGAGTAAGAGTCATTTCCATTCAGTAACACTCCAGGAAGTGATCCCAAAGCATACTGGCTACTCCACAAATGTTGAAATTGCTTAGCAGGGTCTAAAACCCACAACCTCCTCTAAAATAAAAAAGCTGTTTAAAATATTGCTCCTGTGCTCTTTTACACAAAATATTTCTCAGTTCCTTAACCAGTCCAATGGGCTCTCTCCAGACTGTTTTTAGTGATTCCTCTATTCTCAACAGCTGCTATGAGTGTCTATGTCTAAAAGGGCATAAAGACCATTGAAATGTGTAAATTCTTTGTAATGTCAGCAACGGCAGCAAGATGAAATAGTCAATAAAAGCAAGCCTCTGTATTTGCACCTCGCACAAAAACTAAGTGGCCCTGTCTTTTTTTCACAGATCCAGCCCTGTGAGGTTTTTTGGTGGTTTGGGTTTGGGGTTTTTTCCCAATGATATTTTAAAGTTGTTATTACCATTCACTATGAAGTGGGAAGTGGTGTGAGAAAGATATAGAGGAATCAAGAAAAGCTGGCCAGCTAAAAGAATCCTTTTTTTCTTATGTGGGCAGCAAGAAGCAACATGGTCTGTCTGTAACAGGATGAGATGGACAACCTGAAGATAATGAACAGATGGGAAGTGAGGGACAGATTAGAGTGATAATAAGCATGTGGGGGGGGCGGGAGTGGGGAGTAAACCAGGCACAGAGAATGGATGATTCTGAGAAGTGAGTCCAGAAAAATAATAAAATAATTGAGACAGAAGGTAAAAAATGAAATGGAATAAGGGATTTGGAAAGACAAATTATAGAAGAGCCAGAGAGAAGGAATCAACCTGAAGAAGTGATGAAAAAAAAAACCCTAAAAGGAAAATAAGACCAGGAGGGAAAGAACCAAAAACAGAGCAGAGGATGATGCAGTAAAAAGAGAGGCACTAAGGAGGAAAAAAGTAGAAACATCTATGTGATGTTCCAGATATGATATTCATCTTCATGCACATATCAATGTGAACTTTTATGTATGACAAAATAAAAATAATTGTAATGATTGCCTACATTTATAGGGTTGCATTCTGTGCAAGTTAGGTCTTAATCATAGTCTCCTGATGATTCAGTTGTCCCAGAAGAAAGGTATAGATTTTTCTATTGATGCAAAGCCTCTGTCCAGTTTAGCTTTGAATGGCTGAATTATTTGTTTATTTGTAATCAGATGATGTCACATGCATTCAATCCTATAGAAATACTCCCAGAACAAGACACAAATAAACAAGCAGCTTGCCATCCTGGTAGGTTAAGTAATATCAGACATATTACATACCCTGGTGTAGGATTTTGGTTACCCACTTCTGAAATATGTTTTATCTGCCATGTGTTCAAAGAGGTGAGATAAAAAATCATGGTTATTTTTTCACATATGGTTGTATTAGAAAATCCGCAGTCTTATCTCTTCTATTTTGTTTAAACCCCATGGTGCAGATTGGCAGACTGGAGTAATATAGGAGCCAACATCTGACAATGTTAAATTGGAAGTGTCTTTTCATATTCGTGAAGTATGTATTTATTGCTTCATTACAGCTTAAGCCATACCTCTTATTTAATGAAATCTCATTGCTTTCAGCAGTCTCTTCTCTCAGAAAGAGCTGCATATTCATTATGGTTTCAAGGGTCTTCTTTGTTCCTACTTGCTTTAATATTTGTTGCCAATCACTTCTTTTGTTGACTGTTCAAAAGTTTAAAAAAATTAATAGTCAAGAATGTGTTGCAAGGTGTTGCTATCCCCCACCCTTTGTCACAGTTCTAAACACTGTTCTCTAACATTCCTGTTATTGTCTGTCAGGTTTGCCTATTAGCTGGAAGTAATCTTTGATAATCTTTGAAGAAAAGAGTGGCAATCAAACAAGTCTGGTGTAATTTAAAAAACCACTAACACCTTTGTAAACACATAACATCCGAGAGGAGACATGGAGTATATTTACCATTGATCTGGATCAGTATATCCCCCTACACTGTGTTTTGTTTATTGCTTTGACAGTAGCACAAAGAATATTCTTTGTAATGTCACACACAGCAACAAAAATCAGGTCCTATAACACATCGTGGCTTTTTTTTAAGAAGACTTACAGTCAAAAGCATGTGCCTTATAGATAAAATGGTATGAGGTAATGCATAATGTAAATTCATCAGTAAATACTTTACCTTGTGTCTATGTTGAAGGTCTCTTGGAGGGCTCATGCCCCTACTAAGCAGGTATGTCCTAGATCTGACCACTGTGACCTCCACAGGTGAAAGCACAGATCCTCCTCTTTGAACCAGTGGATGTCACAGCCAGTTCCCTACACATTCCAGGCACCTTTTCTGTCTCCAGTGTTTCATCCTCACTGCATTTGCCCCTGGTAAATGAGATTGTAGAAGAGAAGGGAACAAAACCTCCTGAGTATCCCCATGCCCTCCCTAAGCCCTGGTGTTTGGCTGAAGGATGTCATTATCCCTCTTGGGCAGGGCTAGTGGCTCACCCTAAAAGGCTGCTTCAGATTTGAGCTCAACGGGAGTGTGGTCCCACCACCCCAGTGACAGCACCTGTGGAGAGTGACTGCATTTTGCACTTAGAAGTGTGAGAGGGAATAAAACAGCTCCTCTGCCCTTCATTCTCCTGCTGTCACACGCTGCTGCATGCAGATAGCAGAGATTTAGATTGCTAACAGACCGTAAATTAAATGATGTTTTCCTCTAACATTGTTTGACCATAAGTGTAGTGTTTTTATACAACAAAGGATGATACCCAACTACAGCAAATACAAGTTGATTGTTTTTGTAATTGCTTTGAAAGGATTGTGACAAACATAGTCTCTATCTAGTCAAATAAAATATCTCCATTAATGTCAGAAAAAAGCTGAGATCAATTAAGTAGCGACATGACTTAGTTTGTGACATATTTTTTGTTAGATTAGGTGCAAAGCAGTAGCAGTGTTAGGTGAGCTGTTCCAAAAACCTCTGTGATAAATGATTTGTTTTCAGAAATCATCTTAAGACACAGTTTCTGTCTGAACATACTCTTTTTCTCAAGCATCAGAGGCAAATTAGGAGGATGTCTTGAAGGTTTTAGGGAGCATTGCATAATCAGTTTATCTGGAGATAAATATTACCTTAGGAAAAAAAAAACAAATTCAATATTTGTTGATAGTTGATGTTTAGTCACTCTGGGAATGCATCACCTTTTAGCTGACATCAGAAATCTGGATTTGAAAAACACTCATCCAGAGGAAAAGAAAATTAAAAATTGAAGGCCACAAGATTAAAATAGAGAAAGTACACTGCTGTTTTGAATGTATAGACTTGTCCAACTCTATTCCCAGCTCAGGTAAGCAGTGTGCCTGACATGTCATATATTATTGAACGTACCTACCTTGTGTTAATATTTTCTACCAGATTGCAAATTGCAGTTGTACTCAGGATTTGTGTGCTGATTTTATTTTGCAAAGATATCTTATCTTTGTTTGATTGCTGAGATGCTTCCAGTCTGTATGGAAGATGGTTAACATAATTCATTAGAAATACTGTAATATAACTTGATATATTTTTGATAATATTTATATAGCTACTTCACTGAAAGATACAAAATTATGGAAGACAGGTCCTGCTCTCGTGACTAAAATCTATCACTTCAAAAAACCATAATTAAAAAAATCACCCCCAACCAAACAACCACCTCCCTCCTCCTCAAATAAAACAAAACCAAAAACAAAACATTAAAAACTCAAACAAAAAAAAACAAAACAAAAAACAACAACAACAAAAACAAACAAAGAAAACAAACCAAAACAAACAAAAAAACCCTACGGGAAACCACAACAGTATGGCAGAATATCAGACAACTTCCACCCAAAATAGAACTGCAGTTTAGATGAATGTAAAATATCCTGCCTGAGGCACAGTATAGCTGTGTGTAGCCCAAGATTCTCTTTCTAATAAAAATGAGAAGCCTCTACTACCCAGGGTAAAGTCAGAGATACAAGATGTCCCTTTTGCAAGTGTGATTTCCCAGTTTTCAGTGGTCTCTGAGGAAGAGCTTCCAGAGGCGGAGTTCATTTAGTAAATAATTATCCTTAGTACATTTTTCTTTCATTAATTCTTCTGGAAAATCCTATCAGAAAGTGAAACTAAGGCAAACAGTGGAATTAATTTTTTAGGATGACGTTTGAGAGTTTTCCAAGTGCCAGGTGATAGCAGAGGGCTGGACTGGGCCATCAGAGGTAGCTGTGTCTGCACCATCTCTGCCACGAGACTGTCCCGCTTCCAGCAGTGTTCCACAACTGACGTTTGGAAGAAAATGTAATCTCTCCCTTGAAAAAAATATCCAAGAGATAGTCATAAATTGTTAGAAGATAAAACATTTCTGCCTGAATCATGTGGCAATGCATTTTTGTTAGTAAATGTTGCCCCTTTTAAATTTTATTTTAAGTACAAAGTTACTTTCAAGATTATCCCAAATTTTTATAGGTCAGACGAGTTACTACTTCCTTTGGTATGTCATCTATATGGCAACATTTCTTCTGAAAGAAGTTTATTCTTTTGATTTAATTAGAAATTTCAACTGAGAGAGAAAAAAGTATTTTCCTGTTTAGAAAAAAGCAAATGCATTGTATTTTCAGTTACAGATCTCACCAATGTTTTGCTGGCATACCTCCTCCAGAGAAATTCTAGATTTCCCCTAGACAGAGTACCTGTCTTCTTTGCTATTTTCTCCTTTTCAATGAACCTATTTGACATCCTTTCAGAGCTTTATTTTTGGACATTGTAAAGTTGCTCCAACATAAAGAAAAATCATGAGCAGTTTAAAAGAACAATTAACTAAAATTACTTTATTTTTGTAGATCACATATCAAGTTATTGCATTCAGTGGATCTGCTATTGCAAAAAATTGCCTGTTCCAGCATTCCTATGACAATTACATGAATCAGTTTGGATCCCAGTGTTACATTTCTATTTGAGGATATTAATTGGAATTTTGAAGCATGGAAGCTCATTTATCATAGCTGCTCTCTGCTCTGTGCTGGGGTTGTTCATGGCTCATGTAGGTTTCCCAATCAAACACAAATTTACATATTGATTTGATTTATGTTGAATGCTTACACAGGCTTCTTAACACACCCTTGGCTTACTGTGTGCTTTCACCTTGTATATTTAAATAAATATTATATTGGTAAATAACATGTAGACTAACAGATTTTTAATTTTCCTTGATTCAGTAGTTGATGGAAAAGCAATCCTTTCCTGTTTTCTGGTCTCTTTTTAACATTAAAAAAAAAATCCCAAACATATCTGTTGGTACCTGAAGGGTTAGGCTTTTCGGAGAGGTTGCAGTGTGTCTGTTCTGTAGTTTGGAAATAAAGTTGTGACATGCATATTTGGAAAGAGTCAGTGTAGAGGTTTATCAGATTAAAAAAAAATCAAATTAAAAAGCCATTAAAATGAGTTAGAAACATTTTTGTGAGAGTTGAATACAAGTTGAATCAAATATGTTGCTCTTGCTAATAATCACAGTAAGAATTCTTTTCTGAATTACTGAATGAAATGGTGTCTAATTTTGAAACAAGAGGTAAGAACATCCTTATCATTGCTGTCTTTAAAACTGGGGATCCACAGAAGATCCACTGGGGTCTGTGAACTGCTTTTGAGAGCTGTAATAAAGTTAACTGTGAGCCACCTAATGGCTGAAATTTATTTGGCTTTCGTATTTAGGCAGCCCATGAACTGAAAGAGATTGTAAATAGGGGTTTTGTCCAGGCAGTTTCATTTCTAAAATAATTATAATTTATCACCAACCTTATACATTTATTGCATAATTCACTTTAGACACTGAAAATGTTTAGAAAGGTAAAATCATTGCTCTTCTGAATTCAGGCTTCCCATGGATTCCATGATGGGACCTCAACTTCACTAATGGAAGAGAAAAATTAATGATGTAATAATTAACTGTGGGCATTTACTAACAGTTACTTTAAAGCACCAGCATTGATAAATGTGTTGAAGAAAACAACTGGCATTATTTAGCAAAAAAAAAAAAAAAATTACTAGCCACAAAATGCAAATGTCTCAGGAACACAGGTTTATGTGCTTTGCATGTTCTCAAATTGCTCTGTGATTTTCTGTTGTGCTTATATGTCTGTAAGCAGGAATCTTACTAAAACTTAAAGAAGCAACTAAAAACAGAACTGTAATAAAACATGTAGTGCTACATTTTTTGCAAAGAAAATTATTTGTATGTTTTAAATAATATATAATTATCATATGTAATTAAATACTTCATTTCTGGTGAATACTAGTAAAAACAATGCACTCACAAATGAAAAAATTACTAGAGTAGTTTACACATATTTTTTAAAAGGTAAACCCTACATTTTGTCAATGGGGGAGCAAACTGAGGTGAAATACTGAAAAGAATCTACCAATAATAAATCTCAGTTTGTCAGACTGTGTAATGAGGCCTTTAGTCATAGCCTGAAGATTAAGACTCTGTTGCATTTGACACACAGAGAATGTAAGTTCTTTGCTTCTGAATGTTACAAAACATCCTCTAAAAATTCATAGTGTTTGATCTTTTAATGCAGAATGAATTTCTTGAGATTCTAGAGCTAAATCTCTAAATAACTAAAAGCTAATTTTAAATATGCCAATTAATCACTTTATCTGGCACACTTTTTGTCACAAATTATTTAAAATATGAAACCTTTTACTTTCTATAATTAAAAACTTGCTGAATTTTTATCTTGCATATGAAATAGACTGTAATTAAAATAATTTATTGACTTACCTTATAGCAACTCATCTTGATTCTAAGACAAATCTGAAATCCAGTATGTCTTCTTTACACTGTAAAGTGAAATCTAGGCAGAATTTACAAGCCTAAATCCAAAAGGCAGTTCAGAGCCTCATTCTCCAATGACTATGCAACACTCAAATGTGTATAGGCTCTAAAATTGTGCTCTAAGACTTTCATGACTGCCAGCATTATAACCAAAGTGCTCTGTCTCCAGTGGTTTTTTGTGCATTAAAACCACAAGGGATTCTCTGAAGGATTTACTTTAGCACACTAATCTGACAGCACAAAGCACAGGAGTCAGAGTCCTCCTGCTCTGCACTCAGAGCAGTGTAGTTGCAGGGCTCCTCTCAGCATGTGGAAACTTGGTCTCTTCTTTAACCTGAAAGAACTGTGGTGGGTTGACCCTGGGTGGACACCAAGTGCCCACCAAGCTGCTCCATCACTCCCCCCTGCAACAGGACAGGGAGAAAATATAAGATAGAAAAAAATTAATGGGTCAAGATACAAGCAGTTTATTAAAGCAAAAGTGAAGGTTGTGAATGTACAAACAGCAAAGGACAAAGTGAAAAAAGAGATTTTATTCTCTACTTCTGATCAACAAGCAATGTCTGGCTGCTTCCTGAGAAGCAGGGCTTCAGCATATGTGAAGGTTGTTCTGGAAGGCAAACTTTGTAAATAATGAATGCCCCCCTTCCCCCTCCTTTTTCTTACAGGTGTGCAGATCTCATATGGTATGGAATATCCCTTTGGTCATTTTGGGTAGGCTGGCCTTGTTGTGTCCCCTCCCAAAATCTTGCCCACCCCCAGACTACTGGTCAGGTGGAAATGGAGACACAGTGCTGAGGCTGTGCCAGCACTGCTCATCAGCAGCCAAAACTCTGGAGTGTTACCAGCTCCTTTCTAGCTCCCAATGCAAAAAGGGAAATTATTTTCATCCTAGCTAGGACCAACACAGACAAGCTGAATCCACATCTTCTAATTTTCTAATATGCTCTAACTTCTAGAGAATGATGAAAGTCCTTCCATACATCTTGTGATGGAACTGAGTCATTGGTGTTCTGTCACCAACCAAAATCCCTGATGCCAGGAGGAGAGAATTTGCTTTTACAGCCTGAGAGTTTGGGCTGTGAAGTAGAAAGAATGAATCCTGAAAGCTCCTCCCTGGGCTGCTCATTACAAGTCCATCTTGCCATACTATGCAGTGGAAAATATGTGTCAGGTTTAAATCCTTCAATCCATTGCAGTTTCCAGTTAATAGCTGTGGTAACTCCGCAAGTTCTTCTTTTGTGTGTCACTTTGACACTTGAGCGTTTCTTGTTTGCTCATGAAGAACCCTGGATACTAACCACAGGGATGGTGTTTCCACCCAATGGCAGAGCTATTAAATGCCAAGTATTCAAATACTGAACGTTTTGTGGGTCTAGCCCAGATGCTGTGTTTATCATGTCCGATTGACCATTGACTTTGAAAATTCTGGTCTACACTTGTTGCTGATACAGTTGGTGGAAGTTGTTTGTTTAGTGTCCATTCAAAAGATCAGTAGTCTTAAAGTAATTAATTCCTACACACATCGTTCACCCTTCACAAAATACCTGCTCAGGATATAGAATAATAATGAAGAAACATAGCTTACTGTTTTACGTTGTGCTTCATGTAAAATTATTCAGCCAACCTTTTCTATAATGAATATGTATAATAGATATTTAGCTCGTCACAGGTCTAATCATAAATGGAAAAGAGAAAAGATATCATGTTATTCAAATAGATCTAATTAAATTAATTGGTTCATTTAGAGCTCTGCCATTTCTTATGCATTTTCCTTCATTTCATTTTAACTGCAGTTTCATCTCATGTCCTTCATCCAGGCTGTTTTCCAGTTTATTTACCAGATCAGTTTCACAGTGAATAAATGTTTGAGATACTTTTCCATCCTTGTTTTAGAAAATGTAATAAAATATGTACACTTATTTGTGAACTAGACCAACTTTTGCCCGCTATGCACTGGAAAATTAGCTCTAACTGATAATCAAATATTAATTTACAGCTTACATAATCAGGGCCAGTATAATAAAGCTTCTTCAATGCCTATAACCTATAAACAGGATGCATTTGTCAATTCCATGCCCAGGCAAAATGTAGTCACTTCTCACCTGCACCTATGTGCCTTTATGTTCCTTGGAATGGCACTAGCACTGTCTCTTTTCAAATACTCTGTCCATTTCTCAATCTGAAAATTCTCCTGACTTCATTAGTCATGCTATCAAACTTTTGTCACCAGAGCACATCCAGTTACACAATTTCAAAATATCTATTTTTTTTATAGCTATATTTATCCTCCAGTGTTGAGGCATGTCTCTGATTAATCATCTCAGAAACTCTTTCATGGGAAACTCTTGTGATGGCAGTCTAACAAAGCTTGGGTCTTGTGTGTTCCAGCACCTATCTGAGAAGCATGTCAAGTGCAGATTCATGAAATGTCTAAAATTTAGGTACAAATAAGGTGTCCAAGTTGGGAAGACTGTATTCCAAGCTATGTGTGTTCTAAAATGGATTTTGCTCATAAAGTAAACCCACAAAAAGCTACAGAAAATGGCCAGGAGTGGGTAAGCCATGGTGACTCACAAACTATCCAGCTGTTCTATAGCATAAAGCCATCTGACCTGTCTTTCTTGATAAGTTGTTTCCAAGTGCAAACTTTTCTAATCTCTTCTATAATCCACTGAAAAAAAGAAAAGGCAGTATGTTTTGTCTCTGATATCCTTCTAGCAATATATGTGAAACATTTGATTTCCATCTGAGTTGCTGAGATGCTCTGTTGCATTTTGTGTAAATATAAAAGCAAGGATTGATAATTTTATAATGATATGCAATTGAGATACACTTTAATTAAGTTTTTCAAACATTTTCATTTTTCTTCTTTAAAGAAAAAATCCAGAACTCTAAACTGGTTTTCTTTAATACCTGTTATTTAGACATATTATAGGTTAATGCATTTTCTTTGAAGTATCAACCAACCAGAAATTAAGCAAATTCCCTGTACATATTCAGGCACATCTGTGTAAGGGCTCATTCCTTCTCTGACATCATGTGCATGTGAAAGGTGCATGTGCAAGTCTTGAAGGATGGTGAGATGGACTTCATTGCTTCAAGGGCTTGTGCTGCCATGAGGGCTTCAAACGGACTTGAACAAAATAAATCATCACTGCAATTGAAGAGTCAAGTGGAAGGGAACAGTTTCTTCTAGGTGGATTATGAATCTAGTACAGAACTGTGACTGCTTCAGAATGGATTTATAAATAGATTCAGGCCAACTGAAACTACAGTTAAATTTAAAAAGTTGTTAATGTATATATGAGGAAGACAGGGACTGGCCCCTGGTGCTGAGGATAACACCTGTCTCTGACAAGCAGCTTTACTGATTCTAATATGCAACAAAGGTTATGGTTTCTTGGTTATGGCTATTTGGGTATTTACATTTAGAGGCAAAACCTTGCTACTCCTGCAGCATCTGTAGGCAGTCTGCTTTGTGTGTTTTAGAGAATTGTCTTTATGTACCCTTTGATGACACAGGGGAGTTTTTTTCTGTTCGTTTAATTTTTGGCAGTTGCTTCATACAACTTCAGACATTGTGACTTTAGACTCTGTGACTTTCAGCCATGAGATGGCAACATGGCAATTCTAAATCACTAATGCTTTTTTTTTTTTTTCAGTATAAAGAGTTTAAAACCCTTTTGGAGGGCAAGTTTGCTTCAAATTGTTAATAGGCTTATTTGATCTGTTTTCTTTATCCACCTTTATTATTACTGCTATTGTTATTCTTATTTTCTTCTCACAGGTTATTCATCAGCTTAGACTTTCTGAGAATGAGAGTGTGGCTTTGCAAGAGCTTCTAGATTGGAGGAGAAAGCTGTGTGAAGAGAGAGAAGACTGGCAGCAAATATTGCACAATACTGAGCAAAGAATCACAGCCCCACCTCCACCCCCTTGTAAGAAGCCAACGCTGCTGAAGAAGGTAGAAGATACCTCCTGCAACAGACTCTCTTCAGGCATATGGGATACCACCATATGATCCAGATGTGTGTTTGCAGACTGTTAGGAGTGGAACCATCTAATGACTTCAATCTGCACAATCAGCAAGTTTTCTTCCCTTCACCGAACGTGCAGGGATTTTTTACAAGCACTAATTCAATAGCACAGGATGGAGGAGTTGTTTAGATCTGTCACGTGTGTGTGTGTACATGTGTGTGTTTGTTCTTTCCATATATATACATGTATACATATATGTGTGCACCAGCAAGTATATATATGTATGCATGTGTATATATATATGGAGACAAACTGCACTATAAGTACTTAGTTTAAAAGTACAAAACAGTCACTTAGAGTTCTCCCATGGACAATGAAAAAATATGTTAAGCAAATGATGATGGGGAGAAGTGACTGACAGACATTTTGGAGAGATCATCAAAGTCTGTGTGCACACTGTACAGCTGTTTTATACAGAACAAAAATATGTTTCTTGTTCCCTAATGAATGAGTTTATTATATTACATGTATACATATATATATATATATATTTCTTTGTAGATGTCTGTGTTCCATGGAGATTATTTACATGTTTATTTCTGGTGTTTTATAACTTCATGCAATTGGTGCTGTCGTTCTTTCTTCAAAATACAGGTAATAAATTCGGTACTTGCATTTTTCTTTTATAGATTATCTTTAACAATATACCAGTTTCAACACTGTATTTTTTTTTCAAAAATGGCAATATCCTTTCTAAAATCCAATCCTGAAATTCTTGCAAAGCTCCTATGTGCAGGAGTGATTTGGTGCTGTTCACAGTCATGAATTAGAGACCATTACTTCTTTTTGATGGACCTGCATTTCTGAATGTATGAACTGTGAATTTGAAATTACATCTCAAATCTTATTTCATTCTGGGTTATGTAAAATAACGAGGCATTCATTTAGATTATAAATGTGGTTTTAAATTCATACCTGATTATGCATAAGGTCAGGTGTCAGTGGAAAGATACATAATGGTAATGAGGTATGAAAATAGGTCTGTGATTTACTGTTACAGGCCAGAAGGCTTTGCAGAGATGGGTATATCAAAGTATTATGTCCTTATTATGGTGGCACAGTGATGCATTTATACCTCAAATTTCATGTAATGAAATGGTTTCAGAAATTGCAGCATTCTAGTCAGCGTAGATGAGTTCTGAGCAGTAATGTTAATTTATGAAAAACATGCTGCTGGGAAATTGTTAGTTATTGCCCAGCAGTCTTTGAAATACTGCTTTGCCACTAAAAGGTGTAATTTATATATATTTAAAGGTACTTTTCTGGGACTACTTATTTTAAGTTTTTGGAGTATCTAGAGCTGGTGTGGAACCCTTTTCTTGGTTGTTTGTCCCATTCCTATTGAGATTCAGGAAAAAGTGTTTCCAGTTTTGCAAGTGGATATAAAAGAAATATTTTCAAATATAAACTAGGTCTAAAATGGTGCATTCACTCTTGGTTGGAAGTTGTAGGAAAAGGAAAAAAACCATAGAGGTGTAGGTTTTTCCATCATGTTTGACAGAAATTTCAATCAGGCTGAACAGCAAAAAGCAATCACATGCTTCTTTGATTGTTTATACAGGGAAGCAGCAAAACTCAAATTGTTCCCATGAGTATGATCAAGCTGTAGGCAGAATTAAGCACCTTCTATTCCTAGAGAGTAAAACCGACATTTTGAGTGGATAACGAAGGGGAGACACAAAGTTAGATCAGAATTTTACTTTGTTACCAACACTTAGCTTCACAGAAGCCCACTATGTAAGATTGTCCATTTCTATTTCATGGAGAATGAGAAACTCTAGACTCCAAATGTTACCTTTGACTGATGGCCACAGATAATGACTTTATCCAGGAGGGGCAGGTAACCTCTGTGAGTGAGACTATGCAGAAAACAGCTCTCACCTGCCACACAATTGTGTCAGAATGAGGCAGTGCCTGGAAGAACTGAGGTTTCTGGGTTTTTTCTCAGATAGCCAGGACACACAGAGACCCCTCTATGAGTGCAAGATGAAACAGCTCCAGAACTGGATGCAGGAGAGCTAATTAACCTGACCTTGCAGCTATTTTGCTTCCAAGGATGCAGGTTGTTATCCCTACGTGGCACAGCATCCCTATCCACAGGCACAACAACATCTACCCAGCCAGCCCAGCAGTGCTGAGCACCTCGGTGCACTGAGACGTGCAGACATGCCCTGAGGCTCATCACTCCCCAAATGGGCCTGGCAAGCAGCCCTCTCATAAACTCCATCATATTGCCAACCCTAATGCTCTCTAGCTGGCTCGGCCACTGGTACCAATCAATCCACAGCAGCCTGCAAGTTTAAGACAAGCTGTAAAAACTGACTGAGAAGCATTTTAGATCATGCCAAAATCCCTGCTGCTGCAGTGAGCTTGCTCCCAGTCACTTAGCTGTTTGTAAGGTGAGCTTGTGCATCTCCAGATGACACTGTTGTCATTGCTGCACTTGGAATGCAGGACTACCCAGAGGGGAGAGAATGAATTTGTCAATTGGAGTTTAAAACTGGAAACAGTATAAATATACCTTACCCTTCTTGCAGTCCTTACTAAAAGTTGTGTTAGAACTGTGAGCAGCCTCAGAAGCTCAGGAACCCAACTGCAGGAGTTCAAATGAGGTCTTAAGGAACTTTTCTTGCTACTTATTCAAAGTCCATGTTGTGCCCTATTACAGCAGTATGGACAAGCGTGGGCAAAAAGGTGTGTAGATTTCCCAGCAGTTTCATCAACACAGTTACATGGGAGAAGCCAGTACACCCCTGATTCTGGCAGTCTGATTCTATAGACAATGAGCAAAGCAGATTATAATCCCCTGTGCAGAAGGCCTTCATGCTATTTTTTGCAAACTTGGGTAAGATGTGTATTTTCTGGGGTTGTTCTTTAAACCTTGTCACCACAGTGCAATATGACAAACTTAGAAGACTTTTTTTTTGTTTGTTTTGTTTTGTTTTGTTTTGTTTTGTTTTTAATTCCAGGTTACATAATGGCTAACTTTTTACTTGGAATGATTTTTCACGATATTCCATTAAAGTACAGTACTATAGGAATAAAGTACTTGCTTTAAAACATGTTTTAAATATTTCTCTAATGGCAGTAAGACACTCTAGAGTGTGATTTATGAAGTCATAATTCACACCTCATGTGTTCATTGGTCTCTTGGCCTTTGGCCTTGTGCCTAACAATGCAGTTGGTGGGGAATTATTATACCATAATTCACACCCCACTGTGTCTTACTGCTTAAATAACCATACCCCCAGAGGTGTCTTAAAACTACCATTAAAGTTTATATTGTGTATCAAAATGTGTTTACAGGGCTGGGAAAATATACTATTGACATTTTGAAAGGTTGAGAAGTAGTTTTAGCAGAACTGTACAGTGCTTGTAAATTAATCTCCCCAGTGGAGTATGCACCAGCCAATTACAGTATTTCTTGAGTATATGAAGTCCTGTCTTGCACATTAAAAAATAGCTTAGAAATAAAAAAAGCCTTATGAATTTAATATTCTGAAGGGGAAGATTAAACTCTTTGGGCACGCTGATGCCCTTAATATCCAGTGAAAAATCTAAAATATATTTATATTTGCAATAAAGCAATTTCAGGATGCTGGGATTATCATCAGATAATCACTCCTCCACATTGTGCCTTATTGCTTAACTTTTAATATGTGAAAAAACCGAAATGCCTAACAAATCAATCTGTCCTTCAGCATAAGGTAAGAGGAATCAGATACATTTTACACTTTAAAAAGTCATTGGTCTTAAAGCCAAGGGAACTATGAAACCATATTAAGCCACAATAAAAGAAAAACAACATCTATTGGCAGGAGAAATTTTTTAAAGCTTGTATACCTTACTTGTTACTCCTGAAATAGCACTTGGTGTTTTTTAGTTGCTGTAGCTACATTCCTGTCGCAGTTTTAAGGCAAAGCTTTGTTTTTATAAACTGATTTAGACATTAAAAGAAATACATGCACCGATATTTTTCAAAAGATCTGTGTACAGCATGAAGTGATAAGCCTTTTAAAAATTTGTATTGTTTATAAAACAATAGTATGATTGTTGAGTAAGTGAATTGCATTTACCTTTTTTTTTTTCTGCCAGTGATGCTTTTTTATTCTAACAGGTTTAATTACTTTCAATAATAACTTTATTATACTGCAGATCCTTTGTGTGTGGGACAAAGAATTTCATTAACTTGCTAAGAAAGCATAATAGATTGTAGCATAGTTCTAAAGTGATAGTAATAGCCATATTAGTTGTAGCTTTTAATTCTGCTGTATAGTATTGGCATCCCTAGTAATCCTGTTATTCTTATCTCTATAAAGCCTGCTAATATCTGAAATGCTCGGAGGAACTTTAAGTAAGTTTTGCCATTCATTTGTTAAACAATAAATGTAACTAAACTCTGTACAAATCAGTTTTCCAGAATGGTGTTAAACATTTCATGGCTTTGTGTTTTAAAGATATAATTTTTAAAAAGAAAACACCACCTGAGCATAACTATTTGACAATAGCTGAACAAAGTAGAAGAAAATGCTTTTCTTCCAGTTCTGCTGTTCTCTGTATACTCAGATCCTTTGAGAAGAAATAAATAAATTCAGTGCTGGCTTATACTGTGGCTGTGAGAATTAGATCATTAGCAAAGACTGTCTGTTCTCCCCACTGTGGTTTGGCCTTTTCACCAACCCATGGATGTATGCTGGATCTGGTCAAATCATGCATTTTGCTGGGAAGTGTCATAGGCAAAAGTTCGGTCAAGTCATGTTTTGACTATTTGAGGATTTTTGTTTATTACAGTAAACAAAACAACCTCCTCTTGAATTAGTTATACATATTTATTTCATCCTTAAGCAGCTTGGTTTAGTTCTCATGTGTGCAAATGAAGTCCCCTCTTAGCACTTTCCTATTTCCTTTCCTGTCAACTTAGCTTAATTCTCAATCAGGCTTTTACGATAAAAAAGAGAATGTTGAGAAATGAAATTACACATTTACAGCATAACCTTTATGATTATATTTTGAAAAAAAAATCCTTTAAAATACTGAAATAGAATATTTCAGTATTTCAGTGTGTTTTTCATCTTTTCTAGCTGCAATTATGTGTTGGATGCAGTCTGAATTTACACATAATTTCAACTCTTCACAAACATACATTTTCATAAATCCAATCTTCTCTGAAAAGACCACACTAATGGATATTTGTTTTGAGATGCAGGAGAATTGCTGAGGTCTTTTGAAGTATCAACAGGGAAATTTTGACAAGCACGGGTATATTGCTGTCATAGCAATGTTCATGTGATAGTTATTAGCTAATGCTTGTGCCCTCACTGTGTTTTATCTGGGCTCTAGCCCCTTCTCAGTCTACCTGGATATATATTCACCTGTCTCCTGATACTCATTAGAGTACAGAAAGAAAAGTGCTGAAACTGTCACATACTCTCAGAGAAAGGGGAGAAATGTGTTGCAGACTCTTTCTCATTAAAACTTAATATAAATTACTTACATGTTTCCAAAAATGAGTATTGGAATGCAACTTTCTCACTGCCCAAGTGTGACCAAGCCACTAGGCTAGAAAGCTGTAGCAATGAAATAGTCACAGCTATTGAATTGATTTTTATGCAGATATAGCTCCTCTGACTTACAACATAGTACAACTTGGTGGTCAGGAAATGGTTTTAAAAACTAGGGAACCTGATATATGTGTCCTTTCCAGAAGACAACTCCATGTGGTTTGTTTGAATTAAAACCATTTCTAGCTGATTTCAGTGCCAATCCTCCGTAAAAGAGTGGTCAAAGCCTTACAAATAAGATAGTCAGGCAAGGAGTTGCCTAATTTGACAGGACTAAGATAGAAAAACATTCTTCAGTGGATGGGTAAGTTGGGTAAATGCTTTGAAAATTTCCAGATATCATGACCTTCCTCATGGTCCTGACCAGTAGCCTGAGTATAGATTTGGTCTAAAGTCTTGCCTAATGAATCTAGTCACAATCAGTCAATGCAGTTAAAAATATCTTGAATAGAAATTACTCCTCTACTCATCTAAATTTATATTTTAATAACATGATTACTGAAAGTATTTACATCTAGCTTTTACTAATGTAGCTGTCATATCTGTAATATGAATTTAGCAGTTACAAAAGGGAATAAGTAAAAAAAAACCAAATCATCTAAGATCAAGACAATGTCCCAAAAATAGCTCTCCAAGTTTAAGGACTTTCTCCTGCCTTCAGCTTCTGTCCTGTGTAACCCCTGAGTTCTCACCAGGCTCGAGCAGTTAACAAAGTCAGACACCATGCAGCCTGGAGAGAGTGCATCTTTTGTCTCCTGGGGGAGACAAACACCCAGAGCTCAGCTTCTCCAAGGTGGGAAAGGCATCCTATTTAGCTGATCAAAGGCACAATGGTGGATGATTTCTATCAAATATCCTACTTACTTATATCAGGGTTTGACCCCAGCTGATTTTTGTGGCCCACAGATGATTTACTTATTTCTGTATGTGTACAAGAGTCCTGCCGAACATTCAAATAAGATCTTCCAATTAAAACAAACAAACAAACAAACAAAAACCCACAAAGGAAAACGAAAGAAAAAACTAAAAGGAATATATTTATCTAGTATTTTATGTAATCCCTGTATAGGAATAAAAGGCCAGATCCTAGTGAGGATTCAGTTCCTATAAGGAAATTACACAAGACCTGCCTTTTAGGTGCCTTTTTTCTGGAGAGGTAGGCAGGACTAAACTGGGTTTCCATATTGGCCATTCTGGGCTTCCAGTTCCTGAGTCCATCTGAGTCCAAATTTCTCGTCATGAAAGAGGCACTGTACTCAGGGCAGAAAAGGAGAATCACAGATTTGTTTAGGTTGGAAAAGACCTCTGACATCGAGTCTGACAGTAAACCAAACAATGATGAGTCCATCACTAAACCATGTCCCTAAATGTCACATCTCCAAGTCTTTCAAATACCTCCAGTCTAAACCTCCCTGGCACAGCTTGAGGCCGTTTCCACTCACCCTAACACAAGTTGTTACTTGTGAGAAGAGACCAGCCTGCACCTCACTATAACTTCCTTTCAGGGACTTGGAGAGGGTGACAAGGTTGGATTCCTTTACTGCCAAGACAGGCTATTGAAACTTCTTGCCCCCATGGCTAAAGCTGCTTCCTGTCCAATCAGCCCCCAACCTGTTCTGTTCCACTGGGGATCCAAAATTTGAATTTGTTTTTTGAACAATGTTAATGTTCTGCCAGCCCATTCCTTCAGGCTCCCAGCATCCACTGACACATCATCCCTGAAGCACTGACTCCTCTTCATCTTGCTGCATAGACAGAATTTGCTGTGCATTATGCACAAATGTGTTGATTGTACAGCTCATTAATAAAGATACTGTTTTCCTCAGTGTAAACCCTGAAGGACAGGTACTATGTGCCTGACAGCTGGACTTTATGCTGTTGTAATACACTTTGAACCTGGTGGTCCAGCTAATTTGTTACTGAACATGAAGTCCACCTACCTGAATCATATCTCATTAGTTATATTCTAGGCTGCTCTCACAGACAGCAACCTTGGTTCACAATAAAGTAGATAAAGAGATGGCTGAAAATAAGTTCCAAGAAGGTAGTCATTGGCAAACTGGCAGGAAGGAGGGGTTCCACATTAGATCTCTCCTAAAGAGTCATCCGAGTCCCACTTCTTTTACAAATATTTGTTGTTTGAATAGAAGAGGAACTTGTATAAAACTAAGGATGACACCAAACTCAAATAAGTTTATAAGAATGCTGGGCCAGAATTCAAAATCATAATGAAAAATTGCCAAAGGTTCTCCTACAGTGTGACAATGTAAGAGATGCTCATTTAGCCCTCAGTGGAGAAAAGCATGCCCACAGTCTGAGACATGACAGGGCTTCAAGACTCAAAGCTCTCTAGAGAGAGAAAAAAATCAGTTTTGGAAGACCATGTCTAGGGACTGAGTATGTCTGGTGGAGTTTTTGTGTACTGTGCTGAGACAGCGATCTATGGCACGCAGCACTTGGCATGAAACAAATTGTACTGTCTAAGTGTGGTATTGCATGGAGATACACTTTGTGAATGTGTGTGTGCATGTGTCTTTCACTGTCTGTAAACTTAACATGCTCTCCTTAGGTGTTACTACAAATAAAGCCCTTATAGGAACACTGGGATTCTCAATTCAAACTTGACAAAAGCTCTGCAAATTCTATTCCATTATATGTCTTCACATGTTAGAAATGTTTTCCTTTCCCTGTACACTCCATGATAGCTCCAAATCCTTTTATTTGGAGAAATAATACTTCCTATGTCTCCCTCTGCTCTTATACATGGAAATAATAGGTGGGTGAGAGTTCTGTAAGAAGATAAAGGAAGATTTAGCTCTGTTTGGGTACAATCAGAGAACATATCAAAGGTACCACTGGACAGGAAAGTAGTTTCACAAGATCATGACAGTTGAAAATCAGGAAGCAAGTGATTTTATCTCTCTCCTTGTTGGTTTTTTTCATACATTTTTTCATACATTTAACTTATAAACAATGAGTTAAATTATGATAAAGAATTTTAGAATCATAGAATTCTTTAGGCTGGGAAAGACTTAAGAAAAAATCTCTTGAAACTGCCAAGAGCCAGGAGTCATCTTTTTATCCAGATACTGCTATTACAAGATCCATTTTGCTTTGTTGCAGCCTTGACATGAAAGCACATGAAGATAAGATTGAGAGCAGCCCTGAGGAGAAGGACGTGGGGATGTTGATTGACAAGAAGCTCAATGTACCCCGGCAATGTGCACTCAAAGCCCAGAAAGCCAGCCCTGTTCTGGGCTGCACCCAAAGCAGTGTGGGCAGCAGATCGATGGAAGCACTCCTCCCCTCTGCTCTGCTCTTGTGTCTCCAGCTGCAGCACTGCATCCAGCTCTGGGGCTCCCAGCACAGGAAGGACATGCACCTGTTGAAGTGAGTCCAGAGGAAGATGGTTGGAGCTCCCCTCTCATGTGAACAGGATGAGGCAGTTGGGGTTGTTCAGCCTGGAGAAGAGAAGGCTCCAGGGTGACCTTACAGCACCTTCCCCTACCTAAAGGAGAGAGCTGAAGAAGGAGTTTCACAAAGGCTGTAGTGACAGGACAAGGGGTAATGGCTTTAAAGTGATAGAGGGAAATTTGAAACTAGATATTAGGAAAATATCTAGTGTGAGGGTTGTTGAGACACTGAAACAGTTTTCCCAGAGATACAGATGTAGATGTTCCAACCCTGGAAGTATTCAAGGCCAGGTTGGATAGAGTGTTTGTGCTCCCTGGTCTAGTGGAAGGTGAACCTACCCATGACAGGGGGGTTGGAATTAGATGATCTTCCACACCAAACCATTGTGTGATTCTAAGATACCACCTTTCCAACATGATAAAGTAAATCTCTGTAATCATTCAGCTTTCAAGGTTAATGAGATTGCTAGCTATGGGTGAGCTATGATAGCTCTCTAGCATGTGATGAAGCCATGAACTTATTTCCCCACAGGATTTCAAACTGCCAACAAGTTGTAGCAAAAGTGCTCATTTAGTTTAGGCATTGACTGTTGTCCTACATATAGAAGACAAAAGATATGCTGCTGCTTTCAAAAATGTTCTTCTGAATTATAAACCATTACTTAATAGATATGAGAACGTCTCTCACCTTTACTGAGATTAGTTGGTCTTGAAGAGGCTACTCCATTATCAGAAACAAGCAAAAACCACCATAGAAAATCTTTCCCACACCTTGTTGGGGTCAAGTGACTAGCTCTGAGAATTCATTATGACTTCTAATAAAAGTACAGCCCCTTATTTCTAATTGCAGAACCTAGTTCACACAATTCCTAATTTAAACACATCTAAACACATTGAGGGATATAAAACCCACAGGTTATGACCCAAGAGCACTTGCCCTTGGAAGAGGTCATTTAGACACAGAAGTTTCTGATTTCAATCTGATTATTGACCTCCATAGTAGTGAACTTTATGCAAAGTGTGCCCTGAAAACTTTTGTAGGCAAGATGCTTGTGGTTTTGGAAGTTTGACTTTTTCTCCTGATTACAAAGTAAGAGTCAGTAAAATAATCCAGTTTAAAATCTCAAACATGTAGTCAAGTGCAAATGTGAAGAGGTGAAAAATCAGGTCCCGCACAGATAAAGATTTGGAAGACATTAGTGTTTTTGCTGTAGATTGTACAGCACGTTGCTGAAAATTACTGCTGAAGGATAGCTTGTTTCTGAGAGCTGACAGGAATCCTCCTTGCTTCATAGATATGTTCATTCCATATATTTAGCTTTACCTTTTCAAGACAAAAAAACAGTTTAGCTACTTTTAGAACTCCTGAACAGGTAACATGTAAACAAATAGCTGTGCAATATTTTTTTCTAGTTGTGCTTCATCATTCTACTTCAGCTCAGTTGGATCGTTGAGACTTTTTACAGTGCAAATCAGGATAACTACTGATCAACAATTTATTCTCAAAAAATTGAAGTCTGCATTGTTCAGTAAGTAAGTCTCAGTGCTTGTGAAAAATACTCCTTTTGTTCATCAACAATCTGATGCAAGACAACTTGTTCCCCTCATTTGACTCTCACCTCCTACCCAGTCAGAAATAGTCATACTTCTGCTGTGCAGCTCCTAATGTACAAGACATGTTGTCATATGTTTGAGGTACCTATTGAACACACTCTTGATGCTTCAGATTCTTTTACAGTGCAAGAGCCATAACTTCTGTAACATCATTAGTAATGGTAGTAAATTCACATTCATCTCTGTGATTGACATAAACTGTTGGCACACATTATGTTCTGAAGCATTGTGATTAGAATGAAACCTCTTTCCCAGTCATACAGAGCACTGTGCACTCATGCTATGAGGAATGCGTTTCAAACCTGTAATCTTACGAATATGAAACAATATCTTCACTTTGAGCTTACTTGTGATTTTTCATCAGAAACTTCACTGGCACCTGAAGGGAAATGTATACTATAAAATAAGAATTGGATAACATTAACCAAAAAGTTTCTTGGATGCAAAGAGATGGGCAAGCAAACAAATAAAAACAACTTGAAACATTTCTGCTTTCAAATTTTTATCACTTTTTATTCAAATGGAAGTTTTTGACTTTCAGTATCAGAATAAAATGGAATTGAAGAAACATTTCTGCTTCATTATGTGCAGCAAAAAAGGATTGACAATAGAGAACTATTTTCCACCTCTCATGTGGATATGGCCATTATTTATTGGAAGCTGTTTTGTAACACAATGACCATCTGTCAGTAAGCACTGAAAACACTCAATCATGCTGGCTGTTAATGTTAAAATGCCACAATCACTGACTGCTCTGAGGGATTAATAGGTTTTTGGTTGTTTTTTTGTTTTTTTTTTTTTTGCTAAGAAAATTACATATTTAGAATTACAATTACATATTTAGAAGGCCAAATTAGCTCTCATTGAAGTTGGTATAAATCCTGAATTGCTCCGCTGGAATCCAGGTATCATCTCTAGGTTTATAGAAAGGTAGCAGATGTCAGTCTTTGACCCAGACCTTTAATGGGAGGATATCAGGGAAGGAACTCCTTTTAAATTTTTAATTATCTAAAATACCTGTGACAAAAAAGAAAATGCTTAATTTATTTGCATAATGATGCCATGTTTTTTCCCACATTAAAAGGATAGCTCAGAATTATGATCTGCTATTCTGCAGAAAGGTACATGTAGTTGTTGTTTGAAAGGTTCCACTTAGAGTTGTTCATTAAGCTGTTCGTTTGAATGTTGCATCACATTTCTTTGTGCATTTGGTTTGGAGAATGGATGCTCAAATGAACCAGCAGCTGCAGTCAGAAACACAGAATTAAAACTGGGTGTGATTCTACACAAACCAGAATAATTAAACCCTCCAGGGAAAGTCTGGAATGAGATTAGTTCAAATGCAGCCATGTGATTACAACTGCACCATTAACAATTTTTTTAATATATATAAAGAGAAGCAGTTCTCTCAGGGTGGTAGAAGGAGTGAGAAATATGGCCTATACATTGAAGGTCATATGCAAGGCAGGGGTGGGAAGATATTTCTTAATTGAAACTCCCCCCATCCATATCATTTATTATGACCATGGGTTATAATTACTTAGTCTATTAAAATGCTTGAATCAGTTAATGATTGAGTTAGTAAGTATCAGAAATTTCAACTGAAGGAGGAACAGGAAAGCAAAAGAAAGGAGTGATGGGGGAAATGTAGTCTTAGAAGAAATTTTGTATCTCCAAAGAGTCTTTGGAAAGTAACAAACACTTTTTGTTTCTTGGGCTACTGCAGAGCCTACAGATGCTCAGCATTTCCCACAGAAGGATCTGATATGTGAGGGAGCTGGTCCTTAAGGTTTCTACCTCATAAATCTTCATACCCTTGTTGAATCCCATCTCTCATTTCCTATTTCTCTTTGGTGCCATGCTGACAAATTCTTCATGGCACCCAGACTTTCAAACAGGTAAGCTGTTTTGTGCAAGTCTAGGGCTCCCCACGGTTTCTAAAGCCCCCATCACCCCATCACAAGGTGGTCAGACCTAGCAACGAGCTGCCCAGGGAAGTGGGAGAGTCACTGTCCCTGGGAGGGCTCAAGAAACATCTGCACATGGTATTTAGTGCTGTAATTTAGCTGACAAGGCTGTGCTTGGTCAAAGGTTGGACCCAGTGGTCTTGGAGGTCTTTCCCAACCTTGATGAGTCTACGATTCTCTGTGTGAGACAGCAGTCAAGGCATGAGCATAGAAGGGAAAATAAAAGGGAATATCCTAGCACACAGCCTGGCAGGAAAGGCACAATCCTGCATGTTCCTCTCTCCTTCCTTCCATGTCCAGCATGGAGTGGGAGGAGAAGGAGAGAAAGAAATGAAACTGTGTCATGCGGCCTGACAAAATCAGGGTCACTATAATGGTGTTTGCCTGTTCTCACAGGTGTGGTAGTTAGATGAACAGTCACAAGCATTTACTTTGAAACTTGCTATGCCCTGATCTTCACAACTTATCAGTCCCCAGAAGCAAAGGTCTTCTGAAAGCAACTGCACCTGCCCACCCCTGTGCCCTTGTCTCGAGAGAGCATGACAGCCACTCTCCCAAAAAGCCACCAGGTGTCATTTTGCAGCTGCATGCAACTACCTGTCCTTAGAGTATTAAACCTTTACTGGTTTGACCACATGCAACCTTCTGTGACAACTAGCATTCTGTGGGCTGTGTAGACCTGGAAAGATTACTTAACCAGTTTATAACATCAATGTATCCTTTGCTTGACTTCTTTCCCAGTTTATGAGCTTCCCATAGGCTGATGATAATTTATCCAAACCTGTGTATCACTCACAGTTTTCTGTCAGCCATTCATCTGAACAAATTATGTCCTGGCAGTCAAGCTCCACCGTCAGTCATTTCTGGAAGCATGTGACTGGTCCCCTAAGTCACAAAGGATTGCTTCTGTTTCCTACTCAGATGACATAAGCCTTACAAACACGAGCTTGATTAAGTTACTAGGCTTTGAGTCATAGGCTGACAAAAGTAGGAGCATGCCAAGAAGGGCAATACCACAAGCAGAAGACAAGTACAGGTTTATTACCCAGTTACCCTCTGGTGACACTTTCACCTTAAATGTGGTAATAATTCAGGGAGTCCTAAGCAGCAGATTTCCAAGGGTGTGCAGTTCTGAGTATTGGGAAGAATTGTTCAAAAGGTTTGTTAACACACAGAAAAATTATTTATGGGAATAACAGTAAATAAGCCCCAAAGAGTTTCCAAAGAAATTACACTGTATCTTTCCATTTACATTAATATTGCTTTCAACTTTTTATGTGACTGATAACTGCTAAAATAATACACAGGATATTGTATTTACTGTGCTTTCGTTATATTGTACATAATCTGACACCAATGGGGCTGATAAGCTGTCTTAGGTTAAGATGTGACACTGTATGACATTTAGCTTTTGTGATATGATGAGGCAATGTGACATGACATGAGCATATGCCACAAACTAAAGGTCAGAATAGATTCAAATAGATACACCTGTTTTCAGCCTGACCAGTCACTGCCAATTTGTAAAAAGTCTTCCAGACCACGCACACATTTCTGACAACAATTGATGGTCATGACATAGATGTATTAATTCACTGGCAGAAAAGCTTACCACCTACTTATCCATAACATCTTTCTATCTAATGGAAATTGATTAGAAAAAAAATTCTTCTCCTCAGAAGGTTTACTTACTTGCATATTTAATTTTGGGCAGCTGCCCATGCAAGATTCAGAGAGATCATGTCTATATCAAAGGGCAGAATATCTCTCTTTAGATATCCACTACTGGCTTGCACAGGAACAATGAATGTATTGTCTCTACTCATATGGCCTGAGGGATCACTTATTCTATGCTGCATGTCCTCGATGGCACCCACTTCACCCAGTCCTGAACCCCCCATTCATTTAGGGGATTTGTTGAAACTTGCTGTCACTGTCTTCTTGTATGTCTTAATATGCTTTGGCTGAAGACCACAGCCTGAGGAGGAAAGGCAGATGGTTGTGACTAGATTCAGTTTCAGGGATGCAGAAGCTGGCAGGCACTTTCACATCCCACAGCTTCGGCAGAGCCAAAGGGACTTACCAAAACTGGGACTTGCACAGAACACACAGACACCCAAGGCTAAAGCTGTGATCCTGCTCAGCTGTTCAAATTTTGCTAAATTCCATTTCAATATTTCAGTTTAAAGTTTTCCAAATATATTGAGTAACACCTCAGTTCATGCACAGCCCTGCTCAAGTCTTGGCAGATGAAAATAAGACAGTCCCTATTCTGCAGCACTGGCAGAGGATTATAAAATATGGCTGGACCTCGTCGTATGTGTCCTATGTAAGCTCAGAGTTCTTTCAAGTGCAAAGACCTTTCACAATATTGCAAAAAGTAGGATATTGGAAGTCAGCAAGCCAAATCATCCTTTCATGCACTGAGTCAGGGCCAATAAGATCTACTCTCTGCAGGTCTTCACTGACAGGTCATAGAATCATGGAATCATGGAATTATAGAATATGCCTAATTGGAAGGCACCTACAAAGATCATCCAAGTCAGCTCCTGGCCCTTCACAGGACAACAGCAGGTATAACACCATGTGCCTGAAAGCATTTTCCAAGCACTTCTAGAACTCTCTCAGGCTTGCTGCTGTGATTACTTCCCTGGGGAGTCTGTTCCAGTGCCCAGCCACCCTTTAGGTGAAACACCTTTTGCTGAAATCCAACCTAAACCTCCCCTAACTCTACTTCATGCCATTTCTTCAAGTCCTGTCACTGGTCATGAGAATGAAGAGATTGGTACCTGTCCTCCACTTTCCTCATGAGGATGTTGAAGACCACAATGAAATGTCCCCTCTGTCTCCTGCAGTCTGAACAAACCAAGTGACCTCAGCCCAAAACTGCACACAATATTCAGGGTAAGGCCACGCCAGTGCAGAGTAGGGCAGGACCTGCTGTTACACACAACTAGTATGTTACACACTGCTACAACTCCAGTTTGCTTTTTCTATAGTTCCACCCTTCTAACCAGAATATCTTTCTGGCGCCCAAAGTAATAATTTTTTTGATAATGAAGGTGATTTTCTCACGCTTTCCCCCGTGACTACACAGGTTCATTGCTTATTTTCGCCTTTATATGCATATGTTATTATGGTGAAGCCTTACTTGAGTGAGAGGATGGAGAAAAAAAAAGAAATACACACGAGAGAGGAGAGATTTCAAGAATGTGTCTTGCAAGAAATGCTCATGGATTTGCACTTTTTATCACAGTATCCAAAGCTAGTGAGTTTATGAACTGTAGAATTTTGAAGCCAGAACTCTCAATGTAATACCACTTACAACAACAGATACCTTTGTAGATTTGGATGTCAAGATGTGGTTCTTCTTAATTAAGTTTAACTAACAGGGAGATGAACACTTCAAGCTTTTTACACTGGCTGAGAAGAAAACACATTTAAAGGACAACACCTGAGGCATCCAATGTTTTATGTTCACAACAGAATCAAATTGGACAATAAGCTTAGATTATATTAAACTTTTAGCTTCTAGATGTGAGAAGACATTAACCTCAGCCCAGTAAGGTAATAGAAATAATATGTGAATATATACTTCATAACTGGTAAGAAACAAAAGAGCAGCATTCTTAGAGCTCTCTCTGCTAAATATCACTGAGATTTGTACTACAGCACATCCTAAATTTTCCCATTTTCTGATATTTACTTTTAATACCAACATCATCCTCATTTGGCCTAGAAAGTCAATGAATCTTCAAGACTATTAACATAAGAAGTCAAAGGTAGAACAGATGTTTTCATCATGCTAGTCAATTGCTGTCTGTCATTAGTTGTTTTTAATTATCTTGCTAATGAAATTTAAAGTCCTAAAAAGTCTGGACACTGCCTTATTTTCTGCTTTTTTACCCACTTGCCTGATCCAGGTTTGTATATGGACCTTTTTCTTGATGTTTAAGTTTTACAGCAGTCAGAGCAATTTCCAGTCATCTGGAAATGTTCGGTAGCAAAGTAGCAGTTAGGTAATAATAAAATAAAATAAATAAGAATGCCTCTTTATACTCAGTGTTAGGCTCTAAATTCAATAATTTTAACTGAAATATTGGTTAGGCCCTTAGCTGTGGTCTGAATTTATCTCCCACTCTGTTGAGAAGAAACATTTTTCTCATTGTCTCTGCTTCCTTAGCCCTGCTCTGACATATTGCTAAATCTGAAAGAGGCTTTAAGCTGCCATTTTTTGTATTCATTCTTACTAATTATCCTTTCAGTTCTTTGATTGTGCTTTTGTTGCTTTAGTTCTCAAAACTGAAACTGATTATACCAGATTCTTGTTTTTATTTTTATTTTGTTCTGACATAAATGTCAAACATGGTATAATTCTTAGAGGAAAAAGCACAGTATAAAAGAAACTGATTATGAGAATGTTTTAAATAAGTGAACTGTTCTCAGGATCAAATATTAGAGAGAGAATTAACATTTGGTTTTGTTTTTCTCTCTATAATCAATTCAAAGTTAATTGGATTCAGTATATGTCCTTTTTCTTCCTATTGATTTTTTTTGTTAGTGTTCCTCTTTGATTGCTGATTTTCTAGCATGTCCCAGGCTTATTGGATATTCTTTTCTTCATATGTTTTTTTGGCTTCTTCCCATTTAGCTGCTTCTAAATTCTTTTCAATTAAAAAAAAAAAAAGAGTAATCACAGACACAATATTTTATGTTACCTTATAAACACAATTAATTCTGCAGAGCACCAGAATGGTGACTGGGCAGGCAGTATCCCCTTACCCTCAAAAGGACCATTTAGGGTCAAACAAGGTTATGTGGTAATTCATATGCATGAACTGTACTGATAAAGGTCACTTTGGCCACAAAACCATCACAGAAGAGTCTTTAATGAACATTCCATTTGCATGCAAAAAGAAGGAACACCTTATTAAGTTGTAAGCTGTAAATTGTGAACAGATCTTTAAGGACTCAAACGCAGAGTCTTGAGGAAAGCAGAGTGATGTGCAGACACAAGGCTGCCTGCTCATTCTCCCTGTGTCTGGACATCTGAGCCACGGTCTCCTGTACAGACTGTGCGTGCTCCGAAACATCTAAAGAGCTCTATTGAGTGTTAAGGCATCAAATGAATTGGTGTTCTCCTGCTGTCTTGACCACTTGCTGCCCACCTGCCAGCTGCCTTCTGCGGGCTGGCTTGCTGCCATGTTCAGCAGTTTGGAATTTACATTCCAGTCACAGGGAGGACCGGGAACAAGAGAACAAGAGGAAACATAGCAAGGATATCCCCTCCCGTTGTTATGCAAACCCTGATTCCTCTGATACTCCTGTGGCAGCTTCTGAATGCTGGGGTCTGCACATTATTAGAATATTTAATATAATCCTAAATGACACCCCAGGAAAGGGAGTTAGTCCCCCTTATTTCCTTGACAATTCTCTAGATTAACACTTGCTGCAGCTGCTATTCCAAAAGTAACTTTCGGATGAGGTAACTGTGCGAGGGTGACACTTTGTCTTTATTTGCTGGAAGGTACCACAGCAAAATCTTGGAAGGTACCATGGCAATTAGATATTAAAAATGTATTTTGAGTACACTAATTCACTTAAAATAAAAATAAAGAGCCACCAAAACAAACAAACAAACTGAAAATACATACATTTCATTAAGTAGATTTACAGTCCTGCATATATGCCACCTTATTTCCCTTGCTGTCAGACACTGTGAACAGTGGCAGAAAGTGAAAAAGGCAATGAACCTTATTGCACAATGCCATGCACAAAACTAAATCTTGTATCATCATTTCACAAATCTTCTTGATGACTGGATGTTTGGTTTATGAGGAAATTAGGTTCCTTTAATATCTTCCAAGAAAGTCTGTCTTTTTGAGGTTGGTCTTCTCAATGGGCACCTTCATGAGCAAGTTTTGGAACGCATTAGAGCCAGGGAGTCTTTTTCTGCTGCATTGGTAAGGGCCTGCACATCATCTCCATAGTTCCTGACACTCTCAGACAGACCTCATATGGTGATAAACCCACACATCAGTTGTTATTTTCAAAATTGCCCTGCAGTACCAGGCATCTGAGTCGCTTCAGCAGCAATGCAGAACTCAACTTCTGGTCTTGGATCAGCTTTTGCAAAGAAACCTGAAGCAAGATCCCAAAGAGAAACTGCATTGGAGAGTTCGGATCCAATTGTCTTCAAGCATTTTCTCATTCAAGCAGAAAAGTAATGTGCTTCTAACAGAACAATCTTAAAGGGAACACAGAAGCACTGTTTAATCACACAAATAATGAGTAAGACTCTCAAGGTGATTTCACACCAAGAGAAAATGAATCGATTGCTTTCAGAGAGAAAAAGTTTTGCATTCATAGTACTTTCTGCTATGAACAAAAAACGAGCATCTTCAGTTTCTAAATCAAAATATAGAAGTATTTTAGAGCCAGTTAGACTAACATAGGCAATTTTTTCTAGGCTTCTAAATCTAGAATGGTGATGACAGGTCAGAAGGTGAGGGGTTAGGTTATGCCAAACATCCCCTCCAATAAGCTGTGTAAACACAACTGCATGAAATTTGGTGCTTTAGATGTTCTGTCAGTGGTCTATACAATTTGATTCTATCCATAGCAAAATCTGTCCATGGGAAACAACTTCTGTTAAATGGTGTGGGAAGACTTATCTTGTACCATCTGTCCCATGGTGAACAAGCCACACAGTATTCAGATAACAGGAGCTGCTGATTACTTCCTATCTACATCAGAGAGAAATGAAAATCAAATGTTTGCATCTTTCCTGCCACCCCATTGCTAATTTATGGTGAGACAGCATCTGCCCTTCAAAGTGTTACCGTCTTGTAACAAATAACATTGCACGGAAAACTGAAAGGTACTATGTGGATTACTAAGGCATATCCCCTGAAATGCACTGTTATTTCAACATTTAACAGGTACTATTGTCTTAATCTGCAGATTCCTCTTGTAATCTGGAGAATAAGAAAAGCAATCCTTTAGTTTGGGGTAGAAATAAATTTATCAGCTATTACCATACACGTACGATTTGTCAATGTCCTTTAACCCTTCCTCATAGCCTCCAGTTTGAAGTAATTTTACTTTAGCTTTAACACATCCTCTAAGCTTTCACTAGCTGGCATTCACAGAGAGCATATATATCCTATGGTTCTCTGTCTTGAGATACATGGATTTTTTTCTTTCTAAACCTGGAGGGACTAGGGGCATTAACTGGTAAAATCTGTCTTCACCAGAAAGAAAAGTTCTGCCAAGAAATGCAAACTTGACAATGTCCAAGCCCATATTTACAAAAATACTTTAAATAGCATAAGGCAGCAGTGCTGCAGGTAGATGCAGTTCTGTCTGTCTTCCTCCCTTCCCTCACCCTCCTCACCTCCACTCTGTGCACCAATCCAGTGCAAACTGGTATGGCTAAGTGGTGAAAAGTAACAGGAAATAGGCTTGAGCTCTTATAACAGCTAATTTCAAACTGGATCAATTCCCTGATCTGCCTTTTCAAGACACCATGCAGATGATTGTTTTGGTGCCAGAGCCAGCATGGTGCAAAGGGCAGGAAAACATAGGAGAGCAAAGAAGGTGTAGAGAAGAGGAAGTTGCAACTTGCAGGAGCATTACCTCCTCATTGGGATGCTGGGAAAACCACAAATTTAAAAACCTAATCTTGGAAAATGTAGCTAAACTCCATATAGATTAAGGCAATTCAAGAGTTACGTGGGTTCCCATTTAGTGACAGAATGGCAGATTTTCAGGAAGTGGAAAGCCCTTGGTCTAACAATAATAAAAAACTAAATTACTATTTTCTGCCTGGCTTCTTAAGCCTGTCTCTTTGCAGTATTTGGCCTGCTCTTAGCTGAGTCCTAGTTCAATCTCATGGAAGACAGAATGTCCTTGAATAGCTAGTGAGACAGATGATATAATGAAAGGACACTTATCAGAAGGTGCAATGTTTATTTCTTTACAAATAGGATGAAAAATAACGAAGCGTATAGATATTTTACCTATTGACATGTATTGATCATTGCTATAACTCAAGAGGGAAATAAATTTAAGATCTTGCTTTTGTCTGACACATTAGTGACTACTCAGGTCTGTTCTTTTCCAACAGATAGAGACCAAAACCAGGGTTAATATCCATCATCTGACCCAGAGTAGCAGCTTCAGCAATCTTCTTCCTGGGCAAAAAGCAAATCCCTTTTCAAGTGACTGCAAAGGCCCCAAAGTCAGAAAGATCTAAGAAGGAGTAAATAAAGTAGAAGAGGGCAGCCAAGTCACATAGTTTCCATGTCATATTCTCACAGTCTAACATTCTGTTCTCTCCAAGGAGGAAATAACAATATAACATACAGCCCTGCCACTGCTGCTATTAATATCTTGGAATGCGTCCAGAAGCACATGGGTGCAGGAGAATACGCTGTTCCTGGTAATCACATAAATGTTTAGATGCTTTTCTTTATGAGGCTGAGTCTGGATCTCTTTTGTATGCTGCACTGCAGAAGTCCTTATTTTCCAGCTCCTCGAAGGCTGGGCCAGTCAATCTTCCCTTTTTAAAGGCAAGTTGCCGCATAACAGAAGTACTACAAGTTCCAAAACAATGTGTGAGCTATTTTAGCTATTTTAGTGCCCTAAAAAAAAAAAAAAAAAAAAAAAAAAAAAAAAAAAAAAAAAAGAAGCAAACAGTAAAAGCAGTGAGGGAGGAAAGTAAAAGCAGAAAAGGAAGCCAGGACATAGTGAAAACAATTTTTCCTAATGTTTAGCAGAATATGAACAAGCAATTACCCTAGGAAAAAGTGTTAATGATATAAGATTACCTTAACAAGGGAAAGTTTCTTCTCAATACACAACTACAAAAACTTCACATACTTCTGGTGTCTCCAAAAATTATTTCCTCAGAGGTTTTCTATGGGCAACTTCCCCAGTGTAGCCGTGTGATGAATGCCTCAATGGCCAGCCAGGGACCTCCCCTCCAGATGGAGTTGTCCATCACTAGATACACCTGAGCTCTAGGAGGACACAGGGAAGGACTGACTTCTTCAAGAGGTGAAAAGTGACTTCCATATAAATAGGAGGCACTGCTTTACCCATACTGTCTGAAATTTTTTCTTTCACTGATTTAAAATTAAAGCTTAATGGAAAAAGTAAGAGAAAACCAGGGGGACAAAATGTTACATCCAGTCCCCAGGTAACACCTGGGCTGACTGACAGCACACATTTGAATGTAGCTTGTGAGCCTTGACTTGCCTCTGAGAGCACTCACACAAGTGTCACACCTGCTCAGCCTGGCTGTGTCACAAATGGAGCCAGCTCTGCCCCAGTAGGACTGGATGTCTCAGATACTGCTCACACAAACATTGGTTTGGGTCCTGAACCAGCAAAGCTGTATGTGAGTGTGGTATCTGAGGCTTTAGACCTGCCAAAGCTGTGCTGAAGGAGGTAGTGCAGTGTCCCCTGCACTCATCCCCAGCCCCACAGCCCTGCTCTGGAGCCACAGGGCCATGCTGTGTGGCACCCCTCCCTAGGGAGCCCTATGGGGACCTGGGACACTGGAACCGCAGCCCAGGCATTCTGTGCCAAACCATTTCCTAGAGGAATCTGAACTCCTCTGTCTTTGAGCCTGTAGGAGATGGATTCCACTACCTGAGCAAGCTGTTCTGAAGCTTCCTCAGACATTTTTAAAGTAGTGCCAACACACTATTGAAAACAGCCCCCATAGCCACCACTCATTCTACTGGATAACGACAATGGTAGTTTGTTTTTTCATAAATTCTAGAAATGTATGGAAAGGATACAGCAAATGCTTTTTTCCTGCTAATATTATTGTTATAGCAAGATACCTGAAAACATAAGGTTTTATGTTCGGGTATAAACTTCCTCTGAGAGCTCTAGTTATAAAGATATATTTTTGTCAAACCATTTTGACACTTTGGGCTAGATTTTTCATAAAATCATTTCCAGAGAGTGTTCAGAAATCTCATTTTGTAGTCCAATGAAGGTTGCATTGAGCATTAATTAATTGGCTGGCAAGATGCTCAGACATGATTTTGTCTGAAGCAGAGAAGCATATTTGGTACTAGATAGAAGTCCATAAAGCAGAAGGTACTGTGGTCCTGGTGCCTACCACAAGCAGGTAGAAAGGGGCTGAATTAAACATCTGAATATTCAGCCAGTGGTCAAGGATAGCAGTTGGAATGTTCATTTGGACTTGTTTGTTTTCTAGATAATGTATTAGTTCATTTGTTTCTGACCTAGTTGAATTTACAGTGACTGGATACTCAGTAAATGTGCAACAAGTATTCAACATATTCAAACAAGATGCAAATATATTAATAGATCCATGATCAGTTCATTGTAATTCTGTAGGGAAAGAAAGGGAAGGAGAAAGCATTGCTTCCATGACTGTGGAAAGATGTGTTTTGGATTTGCTATTCCTGACATCTTAATAATTAGAAAGGAATCCAAAAGCAATGCTGCTTAAAAAATATGACCATGGAACACACCATGCAGTCTCCTAGCCTCAGTATGTGTTGCTCCATCTTAGGAAAAAAAAAAGCTTAAAATTTATTTATTGAATAAATATATTCTTCATGTTATTTGTGGACATTTTTAAGCAGGATGAAAATGTCATCGATTTCCTTATCACTCTATTTCTCTTCATGTGAAAGCAAAGGGTCACCATGGACCTGGGCAGACACAGATGCATGAGGACAGCACAAGGTCAACATTCCTGACAGAACTTACGCACATCACACAGAGGTGACAGACTGTGAAAGAATTATGTGGACTCCTAGTGCTCACACACCAGCAGACATAACAAACATGTCAAATGAATATATGTAATTAAGCCTGAAAAGCACAGTCCGAGGTATTAAAACTTTTACTTCCATTTAATGGACATTTCATATTCCCAGGAAACACACTTGAATCTTCTAGGTCATAGCCACTGACATAAATGGAGGGAGAAAAACCTCCATTTATGTCTTGTTTATGAACACTACCCCACCTCAACAGCTCCCCCTCTATCAAGAGGAAAGGAGAGCTCAGAACACTCCCAAGGGCAGAGCAGAAAAGACTGAAATGGTAATTTCTCCCAAGCTAGCTTGATGAAGAGAAAAAAGGACAAAACAAAAGAAAAGAAACATTCAAGTAGCAAAGCATTCTTCACAGAAAACCCTGAGAACTTGTGCCTATTTTGACCTGCTGCCATGATTTGGAGGTGGATACAGAAGAGACACAAGCAATTAAAGCAAAGCAGCAAATACTTGTGCCTTATTCAACATCCAATTACCTGTTGCAAACACCCTGAAGTGGCTAGTGCCCCTAGGACCATCTGTTATTGTTGTTGTTGCTGAAAGCCTGTGGGCATTTTCATCCACAAAATAACAATGCATACTCAGAGCAAGTCCACAGTCCTTAGTAAAGAGTAGATCTATCATTCTGTTCACCCAGTTTTGAATCCAGCTGGGCTGAAGATAAGACACCTTTTGCATTAATTGCTGTTCAAGGATCATGGGTGCAGTTAGCTCATCAAGCTGGACTAAAGAATATGGAAATGCAGGAAGCCAGAACTCCAGTCAACATCAGTGTAGCTAAAACATGCAAGGACATAGTATGAAGTACAGTCACCTCATCAGCCACAGCACCAAGCAGATTGTACTGGGACCTAAGATAAGTCCCTTTCAGCTCTGTGACACCAAATGGCTGAAATTACCACTGGAAAGGGAAAGCAGTAGGAGCAGTACTTCTTACAGTGTCCTAAAAGTCCCCTTAAGAAGATCAAACCTCTAATACTGTGGGGGTCACTGTGGGTAGGAGCTGGTATGATCTACTTCTATTAAATATTTTCACTATTATAGAAGTGGCCTTCTGCTACAGAAGCAGGTCCTTCAGAGGAGAAGCAATATTTGTGATGAGCTGCTTATTCCTCAATGTTGTGAACGGGTCACTGTGGACCCTTTGAATGTATTTCTGTGGTGCAGCTACTGCTATCAATGAAACAGCACTAAAAAGTTGGAGCTACATTTAAAATAACTCCTCATGAAGGAAAATGTTCCAGTCAGAGCAACACAAACTTCTTCAGAAGCTAAAGGAAGAAGGACACATATCCAGACCCAATATGCCCTGAATGCTGCAATTATAGCATTTATGATAACTACTTACAACTATTAAGAATCCCTGATTTTTTTTTTCCAGTTTAGATGTATATTTAAACTTCACTGCCAACTGTTGAAGGTCCTAAGGTATCATTTTGAGATAAAGAGCTATCACTACAATGTGCTTGTGACTTGTGTAAATGTTTAAATATGACTCTTACAAGTGTTACTTAAAGAAAGGTTCGAGCAATTGGATATGAATCCCTGGTTACTAATAGCAAACACTGAATTAAAATAAAAACCTGCTTGTCTATTTGGTTTTTCTAGGGATACTCTGAACAATTTGGAGAAAGCAAAACCTTATGAATTGAACACTAATTATAATTAAAGTGTGCATGGCTGGTTTGCCTGATTAGGAAACAGCTGGGAGAGGGAGTATCTTTGAGGGGTCCTTTTTTTTCTCCAGGCATGGACTGAGAGAATTTGCAGGACAAGCTGGAACTCTGTTTTTTCCCTCATACTCTATGCATGTATCTCTTTATGCATCAGAAGAAGTCAAATCTGTATGTAGGCATTCTATGACATAACATTGACTTAAATTCTTTATGGGGAAAAAAATATACTTTGCCTTAAAGTAGCCTTCAGAGAGTAACCACAAGTTTCCATTTACCCACAAAAATCAATACTTTTTGCAGTGGTTCCCTCTACTACATTCTACTTTCAGAAGCTTGTGGGAAAGTTAACAGAAACTCCTAGATAAATGAATCCAGGTTAACAGGACTGTCTAAACTCTTCCTCATCATACAGGAGAGCCCATCAGTCAAAAAAATCTCTTGTGCCATTTTGACATCTAGACACCAACAAAGGACGACTCCATGACATGGTGAAGAAGCTTTTGTGATTAGTTGCTCCAGAGGGGATTATGTTTGGTTACATG
Source organism: Dicaeum eximium (assembly GCA_013396995.1). NCBI lineage: Eukaryota > Metazoa > Chordata > Aves > Passeriformes > Dicaeidae > Dicaeum > Dicaeum eximium. The sequence continues at coordinate 270,258 of VWZP01006280.1, forward strand.
ATCCTCCATGGAACAGCAGCAGGAAATAAGTTATTTTATGTAGATATTAACATAGAGCAGAAGGAAGCTGCCAACAAGTTTAAAATCTGAACTTTGACAGAAGTAATTGAGCAGCTCCGTAGAGTGATTCAAGTCAGCTGTATCTGATATCATCTTTGGTACTAGTACTAAATGTCCATCTGGTTCACAAAAGATGAAAAGAAACTCTGGATGAATAGCAGTAACTGTGCCAGGTGAAATACAATTCAAATAAACCTTCACATGAACACCAGTTCAGGTACCTGTGCTGAAAGGTAAAGAACAGCCTGTGCTTTCTAAAAGATCCCAGGGCTCTGGATCAGAGTAAAAATCTATAAAAGCAGACTTATGGCTCCCTTTATATCTACAGAAGGCAAAATTGGCTTACTATTTCCAGAGCACCATAGATGCCATTGCAGAGCAAACAATACCAAATGAAGAGTCAATTCTCTCAGTATTTCCTTCAGGTTCAGAAGAGGAATGAATAGATGGATCTCAGAGCCCCTCACCACTCAATGCTATTTGACATTTTTTTGGCAGACTGAGGAATTTCAGGCAAACTGTCAGGGTGGTTAAGTATGGATTATCAAAGCCAAAAATTCTTATGAACAGCTTATGAAGAGAGAATCATGTCTATTTGCTCAAGGGACAAAATTAATCTGAGTTTTGGAATCTGAGAAAATGAATACCCACATCTACATCCAAAAAGGTAAATTTACATGTCTCTAATTCCCCACTCATGACAGTATAATTCTCTTACACAGAAAAACAAGTACAGCATGGATGGACAGTAAGTAATAAGATTATTTGGCAAGACAAAAACAACCAGTGAATGGACTTAATAATGAAAGGACTCAAGACCACTGAGCTCTGATTGAGCTCAAGTTCAAACTCTTTTGCCATCTTCTACAACAAAAGGGTCTTCTGACAGTGCAGCATTACGCAGCAAAATTCAGTCTTGCTTATGTGACAGTTTCCAATTTCTTTGTTGCATCTCAGTAGTCAATGATTAACTATGAATGTACATATTGTAAACGCTAAGTCAGACAATATGCCATTACCTTGTAAAACAAAGGGAAATTTCATTATCTTTTCTGGAATCTAAATGAATCATTTTGTTCTGGTGAGACATGCTTTGAGCATGTCTACTTTGAGTAAATATTGCTCTTATTTTTTAATTCATAATCATTTTGTCACTTGTACACTTGATGGTCAGTACAAAATGCCTATGCATAAATATTCCAAAATCAGTTTTAAACCAATTACCTGAGGTACAGAAACAGCCATACTATGCTGATGAGAATTTTGGGGCAGGATGCCAACTCTGCCCTTGAACCTGTGGGTGTCAGTGAACCAGATGGGAGGTTAGCCTGCCCTCATCTACTCCTAATTCAGATGCAATTGTGTATGCACACTGCCAGATTTAAGGACAGTTTTGATATTCCACAATCACAATAATCGTAAAGCCAGGCTCAGTTTTGCATCAGCTGCAAAAAACAATTTTGGTAAGATCCATATAACCAACCATATTTTTAATCAAAGGTGTTTTAGAAACGACATGTTCAAGTAAGCCTCTCATCTTTTCATATGATAAAATAACATAGTAATTTGACTTGAAATGATAAATACTTTCTATTTGTCTCAGCTCAAAACAGGTCTTAAAAGATACCCATGTTTTGCAGCTAAAACAGGGGACAATTCAAATGTTTACTCTATATTCCTACTCCCTCAGACCCTGTGTTGGAAATACTGTTGAGGTGGGTTGAGCCCAGCCAAACACCCACCAAGCTGCTTGCTCACTTCCCTCTCTCACAAGACAGGGCAAGAAATGAACAAAAGCAAGAGGACTCATTTATCTAGATAATAACCTTTTAATATGAAAAGCAAAAGCTGTGGTCATAAGCCAAGTAAAATATGGAATTAGTTCACTGCTTCACATCAGCAAGCAGATGTCCAGCCAATTCCTGGCAAGCAGGGCTTCAACCATGTGTAATGCTTGCTTGGGAAGATGAACTCCATCATCACAATCATCTTTCTTTCCTCCTCCTCCTTGCCCTGAGCTTTTCTTCCTGAGGGTGGCATCACATGGTATGGAACACTTTTTGGTCACTCTGAGTCTGCTGTGTGGGTCTGCTATGTTGTCCACTCTCATCATCTTTCCTATCTCTCAACCTACTCACTTTTGGCTGTGTGTGGGAAGAGTGGAAACCCTGATGCTGTGCAAACACAGTTCAGCAGTAGCCAAAACTTTGAGGCATTAACACTGTCATAGAATTCCTGAAAGGCAAAACATAGCACCATGCAGGCTGCTGTGAAGAAGGTGAAGTCTATCCCATCCAGACCCAGAGCAACTGTTAAAGTTGGTAAAACTATTCAAAGATAAAATGAATGTACATGAGAGAAACAAGTGCTCTAGAGCATTTCTACCATGGATGTACTCTTGATACTACAGAGCCATTCTGAACTTACCCATGTGATCAACTTCATACCAGTTTTAAATACTTTTATTAATGGGGTTTTGTGGGGCTTTTTTGGTCAGACTGATTATTATTGTTGCTGTTATTACTATCATTATCTTATCATTATAATTCTTATTATTTTCTTTCCCTTACTGCTACTGATATTTTCAGAAATCTGTACTTCTCTCTCATCCTGATTACTAAGCTGGATTTTACAAACAGCTGTTTAAAATGCACAAAACAGTAGGGTTGTTCTAGGAAAACAGGCCCTGTAGCCACTGTATGTTAATAATATCATAGGTATTTTACTCTCTTTTTTTTTTTTATTCCATATTCATGATTGATAATTGTAAAGGTCATCCGGAAAGATGATAAAACAGTTTTTAGTTTCAGAAGAGTGATTTTGGATTTATTCGCTATTTTAGCCATGTCAGCAGAAGTTGAAGACAGGTTTGTACGTGGCAAACTACTCTGACTTTTCACTGTCAGATACTTTATGAGCTTGTTTGCATAAACACAGGGACATATGACTTTTCTGTGTAGATTATTCAGGTTTCCTTTTCATCAGTTCTCTCTAAGTGTTTCTTCCTTTCTTGGAAAACAGCACCAAATCAAAACAACTGAAATTGATACATGGGGAGAGACTGTTTTCCAGTGTCTTAAATTAATACAAATACAAATTTATCTTGTGACAAGTGAGGCCTACAACAGAAATCTGCTTTAGTGGCTCTGCATGGCAACTGGAGAATACAAGATTCCCACAGGTGTTGTGTTTTATGTAGGTAAACTACAGATAACTTTCCTTTGCATGCAGGCTTTTTCAGTGTGGCTCTTAAAAAGACATATATTTTTACTGTGTACATAACTTAGGTATCTTCCAAAATACTGTGCAGTAAATCTGAAGGTTTAATATAGACAATACTACCAGAAAATTAATTTTAAAATCCCCAAATAAATAACCTCAAGCCATTTAAAAGCAGTGGTTCAAAATGAAGTTTCCTCATTGACTTGACCTCTCATTATTATCATTATATCCAAAGGTGAAAATGGTTTTGTACTGTGAAACCAAGACCTTTAGAAATAAAATCTACTTGTGGCTAATTGAATCTAAATGTTTATTTACAAGAAGCGGAGCTAAAAGTGCCAGGATGGCTGTGTAAGAAAGACGAATGCCACAAAAAAAAAAAAACAACAAAACCAACAAAAACTTCATTTAATATTGCTGCAAAAAGAATGTCATCTACAACAGTCCCTGGCAGAAAACCCTCCTGAAACAAACTTTGCCTCACACAGCCCTAGCTAAAAACAGATCACAAAACCTCAAGAAGCCTTTTGAAAATATGCTCTTACAGCTAGTCAAAATTTAAATACATATATATGTTTACACGTAAACAAACATTTTAATGAGAAAGTCCCAACTAGGGGTAGCAGTGGAAGGGAAAGAGCATGTCTGCTGACTTGCCATTCAAAAATATTGCACAGCCTGATGCCTAGAGCAATTTTGTGGGTCTTTAAGTTGAAAGCTGGTAAGTCAGCCTAAATAAGCAAAGTGATTTGTGCCTTCATCTCAGCGTGAGTGCTCACTCAGGTGGTATGCTGTTTGCTAAATGAGAATTGTCAAAAGGTTGTAGCTTTTATCCTGATGTGGAATGGAAAATATTTGGAAATTTAAAAGTTTTCAGGGGAGACACAATATAATCTGCTGCTCTGTGTGTGCCTAATTGAACAGCGAATCACATAGCTCAGATAATAACACATAGAGAAAGCTTTAATATTAATAACAAGTACTGCAACACTACTAGTGTTTGTCAGGTTTAGCTTCCTGGGGATTTTGTTTGTTTATCCTGCTATGGAACATGAATTCATCTCCATGTTATTACTTCAGCTATTTTCAGAGAATGATTCTATAACAATTTCCATTTTTGTTATTCCATTCCGGAATGGAAAAGAAAAAAGAACTATTTCAGAACTATTAAATGTAGAAAGATGTTCTTTTTCACAGAATGGTAATGTCCCAGCTAAGACCTAACCTAACTAGAGAATTACCTTTTTCCATAGAGTTGTGTTCTATACCTTAATATATGCAGCATATCAATTCTGCCCCAGGCTTGCTACAGTTCAAACCAAAAAATCAAGTTAAAGACACATTGGGCCATTGGCACTAACAACTACTACATCATACCAAAATTAGTTAAAATACACTCAGTGAAAATATCAAGATAAAGGCAGATAGTTATCCTAAAGAGATAAAAAAAAAAAAGACCAAGCTATAACAGTACAGCAACTTGTATATATATAATAAGCCAGTTTTACCGTATATTACAGGACAAAATATTTGTTCAAGAGCAGAAAAAAAATATGTAGGCAGCTTCTAGACCCTATGAACAATCCATGCATAGAAACTCCCTTCTGGCTCTCCGAGAAGACAATATCCTGCCCACTGCCCAGGGCTGAAAAGATTTAAAATGGTTGATAGAGGAAGAGAACTCAGAGCAGCACCCTCAAAGGAAGTTGTATCTCTAACTCCACATATGCAGACATTTGTGGCTGTAGGAAAACACAGAGCCCTTAAGCTGTAGGAAGGTGTAAAGGACTACAGCAGGGTGCTGACCAAACTAGACACATCTATATTTATAATGGCAGCTAAGCAGGTGTTTTTGAAATCTCCAATTTGGACTTAATTAGATTGCAGCATCTGAGGACTGATACAAGTTTTCTGGGCATTGTCTTGCAGGCAGTGGTAATTAGGCCCTGACACATAAATATCAGAGCTCTAGATGGTTAGGAATGGTTAGGAATGTGGTTGGCTGAACAAGAGAAGTATGGAGGGAATGACAAAAGCTGAGCACACCAATCATGCAGAAAGACAGAAAGAAGCAATAGAAATTAGAGAGGAAAATGAAATTGAGAGAAAAAGGGAATTTTCTTTCTCCCCTGCTTTCTTGCCAAGACTCTACTTTATCAAATACCTTTGACTAAGTTGTGACTAACATCTCTTGCTCTTACTCAAATGGGGTTCAAAGCCTTTTTTTTGAAGCCTAAATACACACTCCCTGGTGTTGTCAGGGAATTTGTTCCTGGGCCCTCCTGCAAGGATTTAAACACTTTTGGTGATCTCTGGCTATTAGAGACCCCAGTCTTCAGATTTTAGTACTGTCTGCATTGTAGTGCAGAGAAGAGGCCTGCTAATGTTTAAAGCTATACCTTGTGTTTTTGTAGGTTTAGGTGTGGTTTAGAAATGCATGTTTGTTTTCAGTGATAATAATGATTTTTTCATCATGAAGTGCAAAACTGCTTGGTGCATGAAGGAGAAACAAATATTGCAGTGTATTAGTGATGAGGTTGGTAAGCATCAGAAGCTTCTCTTTCCTATTGGTCTCCTCCACTCAAGAGGCACAACAAGTGTGCACAACTAAGTTCTCTTAAACAATGGACTAAATTGATTGCAGGAACAGTCAGCAAATATTTTCTACACTGGCATCTAAATGGATAAATTTTAATACTATTTGGTTTTAATTTTTTTTCTGAAGATAGTAAGTGGACATAGTTGCAATCAACAAGTTTTATAGGTGACACATATGTAGTGACATTAATAGCCCATTTCAAAATGGATTCAATAAACTAAATTTGTTGTAAACAAGCATTTAGAAATTATCCCTAAATCTAGTTGTTACACACTACAAATAAATGTATTATGGTGCCCTTTATTCATTCGTATTTTTCAAAGATGGACTGCCTACTCATTATTCTTTAGATGGGTGTATTTCAATGCACAGTATGTTCTATGAGCCAACCTTGCATTGCAAAGATGTTGTGAATGCTTTTTTTAAAGCTGCTGAAGTTCTGTTCTGCTCTGACAGTGGATATGCAAAAACAGCAACTCCTTGTATGTCTGATCTCCTCACTATGTTTGCCTTAGGTAATTGAGAGCAAATATTAATATTGAACACACTTTTCCTGCTTTTTACTGCTTTAAGACTGTAGAGTCAGGTCAGACAGGAAGAAAAAGGTTATTTCAATTCACTCAGCTTTGCCAGACATACTACGAGCAAAATGATTTGTCAAATTGAAACCAAAGCTACTTGTGCTAGACCATTCAATCCACAGTAATGAGTGGAAACACCAGTGGGAATAAATTTTACAGTCCGTGTGATGATAAACCTTATATTTTTCTATGTGAGCTGTTCAAGAAATATCCATCTACCACCAGAGACAAGTGAAACTGTCTTGAACCAGTTCTGACAAAGGAAGTGTAAATCAACATGAAAAATTCTGAAAATATGGGTTATTGTTCATATGCTGATTCACTAGAAACAAATCTCTTTTTTTGAGAAACCTTAATAATTATCTCAAAATTAAATTATTTACTTACTTTTAAATGGGGTTTTGATAACACTTCATTAACAGAACGTGTTTGGAATGTTTTTTGTTTTACAGAACTCATTTGAGCTATAGCTAATATATTTTATACAGACGATTAAAATTGTCAGAGTTAAAACATTTTAGGTAAGCCACAAAAAGATATTTCAGGAAGAAGGCATATACCATACCAATTTTCCCACATTTATGGTTTTCTTTTTAAATTACATCAATTAGAAGATCCAGATATGCAAGTGTGACTATAACAGCAGGCCTTTAGATTTATATGGAACCCAAGGTTACAAAGGTTTCCTGGTTCTACCAGATGACATCAGGGCCTTTGTGGTTTTGGCTGCATATGGTTGACACTCTGTAGCTTGGGGCTTATTGTAAATAGCAAGCAGAGGTATTCTTTTTCTCTCTCCAAAGCTTTCTATTGAGGAGTGCCCTAATCAGTGTTCTATCAAAAATGTGGGGAAGTGAACACTCTGCTTCCAGATCAAAGTGCCTGTTTTTAATTAGTCATGTTAGAATTGCTAGGCACTATCTGAGCTTGTTGATTGAACTAGGCACATGAGGAAACCCATATACAGGGATATCTAGATCTTGAATTCCAAGTAAATATATAGGGGAAGTTAAAATAAGATGGTCACATTTGTAGCAGCCCTAAATGTAAATGCCAAAGACTTAGGTGTGTTCCACATTGAAAACTTCAGCTTCTAGGTTTCTGTCCTCACAGACACATGGTGATGGACAGAAGTATTGGCAGGCAAGTTCTTTCACACTGGCTCCTGTCTACTGACTTTTCAGTCCCCATGAGCTGGTTGTCAGCATCCTTCATCTGTTGGAGACACTCCAAAGGCTGAGTTATGTGCACCTGAAAAGGTGCAATCTTCTCCCAAAAACCAGGAAATTGCAACTTGTCCAACTGGATTGAGAGTACAAAGAAGTAGAATATGAGAGATGTGCTGCTGAAGGGGAAATTCAGCATCCTGTTACTGACAGGTCACATTAAATATATTTAATGATAATGTGGTACTGACAGCTCCCTGGACTGCAAACAGCTCTGAATCAGCAATTTTTATGCTTCTTTTTTGCTTGTAAAAACTAATAGACATTTGACTTCTTGTCATGGTATTTTCCCCCTGTCTTGGAACACAATCAGGAGCACTGTAAAAATACTTCACACAGACCCTGAGGAAACATGGAATTAACAAGTTCCTTTCTTTGCTGAACAGTGAACTCTAAGGCTGCAAAGCCTGCAGAGGGAGGCTGTCTCCAGCCTTCCAAGCATCTGTCCATGTGCTTTTCAAAATGTAAGTCATTGGTAAATTATTCTCCAGATCCTAGATTAATACAGGTGCGTAATCTACCTCACTTCATAAGTGGTCCTCAGTTCCCAAGCCACAGGTGATGCACCCAGTTCAAAAGGGAAGAGAACTTGAGAAGAGGGCAGTTGTGTTCTGAAGTGAACATCTGGTTCACAAGGGTTAGCTTTAGACTTCCTTTAGCAGAAAAAATACGTGTCTGAGTACAATTTTCTTAGAGATTTCCCCAATGGTTCAACTGATGCCAAGCATGAAGTAAATATTCAGTAAGTGAGGCCATTTTAAGAACAATCATTATAGCACAGTAATATCCAAACAGAAGGTCAAAGCAAACCAAAGAAAAGAAAAGAAAATCCTCAAGTCATGAAAATAGCATTGTTTACATTGTCACTGTTTTTCAGATATTCTTATCTTTGGTTTTCTATCCACACCTTTCACTGTCTCTGGGAGAAACACTCAAGGAAGTGTGGGGATTTTAGAGTACTTAGGAGAAACCACTTTTTCAATCAGTGGACTCTCTGCACTGACTGGGCAAAGCTGTGGATTTACTGTATCACGCCAAAACCGGTTTCCTGACTTAAGAGTATTGTGAATACACAGTTATGTGCATAAAAACAAAATGTGAGCAAGGTAAGGGCTAGACTTAGGAATTCATCAAGGTGATCTTTAGTGCAAGAAATGTTTGATTTAATCAATATTAAATCAAAAGTCTAGCATGAAGCTTCTTTTAGAATTGTTGTTTTTCTAATGGAGAAGATTTCATTAAGGAGGCAATTTTCCTTTAAAGGTACATGTGCTCAAAATCAAAGAAAACAAAAAGAAAGTAATTCTGTTTGTCATCACCTTAAGGCTCCTTCTTTGTAATACTGAACAATCTATGAGTGGATCATAAGTGCTTGTTATGCAACACTAATGTTGAGACTGCTTGTGAACAGTTTTCTGTATTTATGCAATGCCTGATATTTGTTTTTCTCATTGTGTTGATTAGTTGTGACTGGTCAGACGAGTCATATGGTGTTGTTTCTGTTCTCAGATTAGAAGAGTGCACAGATTCTCATGTGTCAAGTAGTTTTGGTAATAATTACCCTGGCAGCTTCAAGGCCAAGATATATGGTAACAATCCATACTTTTTTTTTTGAGAATGAATACAAAAAGAGAAAAAGTGTGGCTGAAAAGAAAAGAAACCCTGAGCAAACAGTCACATAAAACTGTTTGCCATGCTCACCTGTAGAGCTATACACACAAACGTTCTTTTGTTTCTTGTTGAACATGTGCATGTGCTAGGAACTCAGATCATTACTTTTGATTTTGAAAGAAGTATTTCAAAGGAATCTTTTGTGTTTCCTTTGCTTTACATTGTTAGTTAGTTTGATGGACTTTTTTTCATTTTTATTTTAACAAATATAAATCTATACCATGTTTTGAGGCCTAAAATAATACAGCAGGACTCTGGCCACTTCTCTCTGAAGTGCAAAGAGCTTCTATTGTAAGGGACAAAACACTCACTACAGAAAGGCTTGAACCATAGAAAACATTTGGCTTACTTTCTAATCACATCTGGCTATTGAAATCTTTACATCTTAGCTCTGATAAGAAGTGTTGGCTTTCAAATAAAAACTGGTTTGTCTCAAAATCTTCAGAATTGCAAATATTTTTTTCAAAAGCTGATATTTCCCTAATTATTTTTATGAAGGTTAGCTTTGTCCTCAAGCCACAACATGTGTAACATTAAAAAGGTATTTTGAAGGGTCTCAACAGCTTTGATAGAAGCTTATTTTTTGCATATAATTATCCAGATGACTAAAGGTTTTGGGAAAACATTGCACCATGCAGGCCTCAAATAGCCTGTGTGAAAAGAAATAGAGAGGCTAGGGTATGGATGAGTGTAGCTGACTTTGAACTGGTTAGCAAAAAAGAGAGAGAGGAAAGTGATCCATGTACTGTGCAATAAATCCTCATCACATCGACAGTGGAGAATAATGTAACATGATACACCATGGCGAGCAGGCTGAAGGAAAGTGAGGTTCCCCTCATCCCATCTCCATCAATACTTCCCACAGGCTGGCATAATAACAGTTATCTTTCTTAGCGATTTTTTTTTTCAGGTTTTGGTGCTTCCATGAGCACTTCTATAAGCATTTGCTTCTCTACATAGTGTTGGGAAAAGAAGTCAGAGCAAACTCCAAGTCGGGAACTGACCAAAAGCCAAAGACAAGAAATAGACAAGAAAAAGTTAAAGCTAAAACACTTCACAAGACATATTAAAATAGACCAGAGAGTTGGACTAGATAATTTGGGTTGAACCAGATGGTCTTTAAAGGTCCCTTCTGATGCAAACCATACAATGACTCTAGTATAAAAACTTATCAACTTATTTGTACTTAAAAAACAGGAACTAGAAAGGAAAAATATTACTGTGACAAGTACAGTCCAGAAACATGAAGATATTTAAACATCCTTTTACAGTCACATTCTTCTTAAAAGTAACATAGATTTTAGCTATTTGGTGTGCAATTAGATCAAATTTTCTTGAAAATTCCTGGAATTGTTTTTTTCTATCCCAATAAATCCATACTGAAAAAGAAGAAAGTGAGTATCTTTAGATAACAGAAAATGTAAGGAAGGGTTTGCTTACTTGTTCTTACCATCACAGGAAATAAATCCAAGAAGATTTTCCCTAATTTTAAAATTTTAATACTTAATGCTAAAAAGCTTGATTTGGGAGTGGTATTCTTACTATTTGAACCATGGAACCATTCTTATATATATACCATGGAGTATATAACCAAATTGCTCCTGCTTGTGCTTCTACTACTTGCTGTTGGACATTTGATGTCATGAGATTCCTGCACTGAAAATGGTTGAACTGCTGATACTGAACTCCAAAATATTTATCTGAATCACACATAGTTCCTCTGCTGGATGTGTAATAGAGTCATAGTGGTCATAGGAAACACTGAAATGTTGGGTAGAAGGGACTTAAGGAGATTCTTCTCAAAAAGTCACAGTCGAAGTAGGAAGCAACTGGGTCAGATCAGCCACAGATTTTTTCAGCCAAGTTATGGAGCTCTCTAGTAATGGCTACTTCACAAATTGTTTGGGCAACCTGAACCTCTCTTGTGGTTGTTGCCCCTTCTGTATCACCTGATACTACAGAGTGCCTCATCTCTCATCTTTGAAGCTACTCTTCATTTATGTATAATGAGTTCCTTTGGATCATCTTTAGCTCATTTTCACCAGGATAAAGAAGCCAGTCTCCCTCATCCTCTCGACATCACATCCTGCTTCCCAGCCTTTAGTTGGATCCTCTTCAGTTTTACCTCACCTCAACAGGGAGGTGCAAAACTAGACAAAATATTCCAGATGTAACCTCACCAACAGCAAGCAGAGGACAAGATCTACAGCTCAGATTAACGTTCCTTGACCACACATCAGCTCAGCACACAATTTGCCTTTCTCACGATGAGAGTGATCTGATTGGGCTCAGGTTCCCTTTCACTGTGACTCTTTCTTGATCACCGGGCTGCCAGACCATAATACTGCACAGGGCTGTATGACCTGGCATGCAAAGCTTGATGCTTCTCCTTGCTGAATTTCATGAGTTTTGTGCTGGTCCCATTCTCCAGTTTATCAGGGTCTACTCTCTGTTATGATAATCTTACCTTCTGATTTAAACTTGCTGAGGGTACACTTCAAAATCATCCAGGTCTTTAATGACTATGGCTAAAAAATAAGGGCCCCAGTATCAACTTCTGGTCTGCTCTAGTATCTGCTGACCACCAGCCAAACATCAAACTACTGATTTTTACCCTCTGAACCTGACATATCTGCCATTTTAAACCCACCTAACAGTCTGTATTACTTCCTATATTCTTCAGAGCTTGAAAGGCAAGATTATTTGCTCTCAATTAATGATGTTAGGGAAAGAAATTACATGTGGGTGCTCTTCTGTCATGCCTATTTAAAAATAGCACCCTTTTAATGTAAGTCAGGTACAACCAGGTCCTTCTTTGATGAAGTTAATGGAAAATGTATAAGGAAATGGCCATAGAATGGAAGCTATCATGTTATTGTGGCTAAACAAGTGCCTGCTTCTCTGCCAAGCTGTGATAAGTGAAACACATTAAATCAAACCACCAGTTAAACCACAACTCCTTGATGGTGATTCTCCTGTGCACAGTTTCTTAGTGGTTTAAGCTAATGGCTTTTACTCACCAGATGGATTCTACTAGGGTTTGCACTTTGCCAGTTACCACAGCTCAGCTGTACAGTAGCAATTCAATAAGACAAGGTAATTAAATAGTTTTTGACCTTGCAAGTATACCATATATAAGGATAGATGCTGACATCATTATTAAAAAATTTATTCAGAAGATCAGATACATTTTTTTGTTGATTCCTTGGCAGGCTGATTCAGGCCTAGAAGGGGTGGAAATAGAGAATGTTAGAAGGTTTTAATAATAAGATTAAGTGTTAGAAGTGCCATTATACCAATTTAAATTAGAGACATAATGAGTGCATGGCAGAATTAGTGTAATGGCAGAACTGGCACACAAGAGTATTAAAAATAAATGGTGTTACTTTCACTCCTTTTATTTGCTACATACTTAGGGATATAGCTACTGTGATATATGCCCTCTGCAAAACCAAAAAATTCTATGTCTATTCCCATGTTTGACCTATTTATCAGGTAATTTTAGGGATTTTAATCTTAATATATGATTCTTCTCTCTCTCTCTTTTTTTTAAATTTTATCTTTGTATTATCTATTCTTAACATGATGTAATGTTTACTCTCCTTTTTATTAAATATATTTTTCATTGTTTCAATACTGGAGTATTCCAATAACATTCCTCTAATCATAACACTTAGCCTTGTTGTTTGCCTTTTCAGAAATATGATTAGGATATTCTAAAGGACAGTGGTAGGATTTAACAATACATTTTTAATATGACCTAAGATGAATAGTGAAAACATGTTCCAGCTTTGTGCAACCACTGAGTATAAAACCTCTCATGGAGGAGTACTGTAATTAAGCCTTAGGAGAGCAAGACTTTTTATATATTGTGACAATGGCATTGTACCATGAATGACATGATTGGCTTGCTTCCTAGAGATGGGGACCTGGAGAGGGAATGTCAGTCTGAAACATAATTATTGGATAGACTTGGCCAAATAATTAATCTGTATTTATCACAGCACACTTGTCTTGCTTATAGGGATCCATTTTATCCAGGTAAACAGCCCATAAAATCACGTACTTATCCTCACACCCTTCCCTTAGAACACAAAGATGGAAAGGAAGGTATAAAAGTATAATGTGCATGCTGTGTTTTTGTTCCTGAACAAATTTTTGATCTTTTGCTGAAATAATTTTTTTCTTGCTAGATTGAAAGGATTTTTTTGACTCTTACATCAGTATCTTTTTTATTTTTTTATTTCTTAAAAATCTTCCACTCTCTTTTTAAATAAATAGCTGTCAAATGTTCTTGAGCTACCTCCTTTCTTTCTTGATTGTTATTGATATTTTTATGCGTTAGAAGTTTTGCCAATAGAGTTCATAGAGTTCAAGTTAAACTCATTCTTATGCAAATGGTAGATTCAGGCAAGTTAGAATGAGCATCATAAGGCAAATATTTTGAGTCTAACATTAATTTGAGAATCTCCTGGGCAGGCTCCTACATGCACCATGTAGAAATTGTTATTGAAGTAAAATGATCTGAACAGTTGAGTCCATTAGCTATTTTGCAGCACTTTAGTAAAAACTAAAGAAAAAAAAATTAATCTTCACATTCATTTGTTACTACATTAGGAAGAAAAGATCACTGTCTGCTAGTCTTACTGCTTGTACTGTGCCATCTGTGCTTGTAAAAGTAATAATAAGCAATGAACTGCATATGCCATCTGTAGTCAGATCTTTAATAACAATTAGGTGATAATAATCCCCAAGAAGTCACTTGTTAACTGTGATAATTGATTAAATGTAATTATTTTGTATAATAAACTCTAATCAATGTTTTACAATGCTGATAATGTCTTTCTTCACCCCTTTTTTTTTTCCCATAGAAAATTCCCCAGCATGTTTGAGCAGCTGTGCAGGAAAATTACTGATTTTCCTGGGTTAATGACTGATTTTCTACCAATCAAAATCCAAAACACAGTCTGCTAGGTTTATAATCAAATTTTTGTTCTTCCTTATTAACAAGGTACAATGTAAATATAAAGTAACACTTGGCAAAATTAATTACTTCATAGTAACTCCTTATAAGTTTAAGGATGAACAAAGATTGACAATTCAAGCAAAAAGTTCATTGCGGTACACTCCAGTATCATTGGATGGTTCTGTAGCAGAGATGTTTCCCCACAAAACAGGTGGTAGCAAATAACCCAGGTGAAGCAGTCCATCACCTAATTTCCAGTAGGTGTCTGAATTCCAGCTCAAAGTTAAACACGGATTTCAATGCCCTAGTAACCTGGACCTTTACACTGATTGCTGCACAGATGAGTGGGGTCTTGTGCTCTTATGGCATACTCATTTTTGTAAAGCCAAGCTCAAGCAACACTTGGGAGATAAAGAATTACATCTGAACAGCAATCTGTAGAATGTATGTCACAACAAAAAATATCCTAAAAAGTGTTCAGACATGCCTCTCCAAGAACAAGACCAAGTATTATATTAACATAATCTACTATGGCAGTAAAAGAGGGGAAAAAAGAATTTTGGTTTGTTACTATGACAATATGAACCTCTTCTGTATGACTAATGTAATTAAATCACATACACAGCTTTTAAAAATCTCTTGGAATTTTTTTTTCATTTTAATTATTAGAGATGCATTACAGAAGGAAATGCAAGACTCAAAGTCCATCTTACAGCAGTCAGCAAACATTCATTAGATAGAAGTGATCCTGATCCTCTGCAGTGAGTGCAAACTGGTAGCTCAAAAGCAAACCAATAATCCAGAAGCATGCAGTGCTATAAAATTAGAGGCTAACTTAGAGACCTGCAGGCAATCACAATGCTATAATCCCATTGGGATCACAGAGACCTAATGGGATAGCTCCCATGGCTGAAGTGCTGCAGTCACAGGAACGTTTAGGAGGGGATCTCTCCAGATGATTTAGTCCAGCCCCACTGCCCAAGCAGCATTAGATGGAGCCAGCTGCCCAGGGCTGTGTCCAGCCAGGTATGAAATATCTCCCCATATGGAGGCTCCACTGGGCAACCTGTGCTTGTGTTTGAGTACCCCCACAACAAAATGTTCTATTCTTGTCTTCATACTGGATTTCATGGGGTTTGATTTGTACCCATTGCCTCTGTCCTGGTACTGAGCACTGCTAAAAAGAGCCTGGCTGCTCATCTTAATTTGCTCCATTAGGTATTTATGCACTTTGATAAGAAACCCCTGAGCCCTTTGTTCTCCAGGCTGAACAGTCTCAGCCTTTCCTTGCATATCCAGAAAGATAAAGAGAAAAATTTATATAGAAACAGCAATCAAAAATTACTAATTTTTTCAAATTATGTTTCTATAGAGGAAATATATTCATATAGAGTTTTGATTTTTTAATATCTTTTCTTAAATGAAAATACCTTTAAATCAGCCCAGCTGAAATATATCTCAAACTCTTAATTTCTTTTTCTGACCTTTACTTTCAGGTTTTATTTGTTTTTTTAAAATGAGTTCATAAACTTGCAACTGGTCTGCCTGATTTTCACCAACTGGCTTGCACAAGAATCATGGGAGTAGGAGGAAGACATTAATTTTAATATGCTTAGAGTACGACCTTTTATTCAGAAAAACTTATTCTAGATTGCTACCCCATAGAGTCCCAAAAGGATTTGTCGGCCAGAATATTTATTGTTTGTACAACATAAAATTCATGTGTCCTAAGCAGTAAATATTGATTTTGAGCTTGCCTGAAGTTCTACTGCAATGGAAATCACATTTATTTGTTCTTTTCACTAAGTAACCACTTGATCCTGAAGTAATTCTAAATTTCATTTATGTGTGCCCTTACTTTTTAAGTCTGTTAAAGGTTGACTTTCAACTTCAGAAATAAATACAAGTTTTGCTGGAAGAGCTTGCTACATGTACGTTTAAAAATTAGGAGACCTGACATTCTTTAGATTCACATCTCATATTTTGCATTTTCCTGGTTTTTCCTTTGAGTTTTTAAACACTTCCAGTAGGGATTCCAATATTACACTACATATGCTAACTATTTTCAAGCAAGTACTTTTGGTATACAGATGTCATATAAATGCTAATACAATGATACAATTTCCAGTGCTTTTCAATTAATGCAAATATTTCCTACCCTGTATTTAACATTCTTTAAATTTAGTACTGTCTGTTTTCATGAATGTGCAAAATAAATAGGGGAAAGTGAAAATGTATATCCAATGTTGATGTAGATTTCCACTTTTCTCAAAATGGTCATTTTTATTTTAAAATACACTGAGGGATTATTGGTTGTGGTTCAAATTCAGTCTCAGAAACTAACTACATAAAAGGTTTGTTATTGGAGCTGATATTAGAATCTGTCCCAGCATCATTAAACTAAGATAAACATAACAGTCAAACCAGAAAATGTTCAGAAAAAATTGTAACCCAAAACAAAGAAAAGATTGTGGACCCATGATCAGTGTTCTTCTCTAAACGATGCACAGAGCAAGAAGATGAAGGTAGAGATAGAAATAGTTGAAGCAGCATGATGGGCTTCTCAAGAAAGTTTTGTCAGTTCAGCTGAAAGTGAAGATGCCAGACCACAGCACAGTTTTTATACCAACTTGTTTAAAACAGATTGCCTATTTTCTTGCTGTAGCTGCAGTGAAATGCTGTATATACACTTCTACAAATGAAAGGAAACAATGAGTGCTTTCCCACACTGTAAAACATGCTGCTTCAGCAATCTGGCATGAGAATGTATGAGCCCTTTTTCCAACAGCACAAACCAGGATAATTAGTAGCATTCCTGACAGGACTATGGGAGGATTAAAACTGTATTTTCACATTTCTGTGGACCATCACCAGGATTATAAATAACATCACAGACAGTTTGTTCCCTTGCAGTTCCATCAGCAGCTATACAGTTCTTAATGTTTAATAGATAGAAAGGAACCAATTTACACCATTTTCAGAATAGCCCTTTACCTATCACAGTGAATGCTGGTCACCTTACACAGAGACTCAGCCACTTGATTCCCTCAGCCTGTAACTGCAATATGGGGCATGCATTTTCCCTGGCAGATCCACTTTAGCCCAGTATGTGTTGAAAATTATGGCTCTACTTTGCAAGATGGGTCATTTCAGAAGGACCCAACTGGTTCCCATGAAGAATAATTCATCTGGATAATACCTTATGCCATGATTTACACACTCCAGAGCATAAACTAGCCATCAAGGAGTTTTCAAGTGGTGGTTTTCATAGCTTTACTGATGTTTTACATTAACAGAGGTAACATAAGTACTGAAACACTAATGGCATTTTTAGACTATAAGCGAAGTGTTACAAAGCAGTGGTTAATAGTACTGTAGCTACCTAACTGTTTTTACTTTTGGAGACTTAAATCTTTATTTCATTAACAGGGAGATTCAAAAGACATTTGAGCTTATATTTGCCCATTCTTTTCCCTGTAAGCCATTATGAGTGTGCAGGAATGACTTAAATGTCTCCCTGTGGGCTCCACAAGCAGCTTGTGAGCTAAGAGATGACAAGAGGTGAACAGTTTTTCAGCACAGAGGGAAGGAGAGACGAGTAGACTGACCCAGAGAAGGGTTTAGAATAATAAATTGGAATAAACCAGGTAGTGGATGCCACTGGATAATGCTCAGCCCAGTAATAAACCTCTGGCCAGCAACAGGAGAGTACCATAGAGGTTTGCACCTTACCCCTGCTTTCCACCATGGAAAAAAAAAAAAAAAAAAAAACAGCAAGAAGACTTTTTTGTGGGAGCACTGACATGTCACTTGACATTGTCAAGCAGGTCAGTGGTCAGTGCAAATGTGAAAATCTCTGACACACTTTTTTGGATGCCAGAATCCCAGCTCTTGGGAAGGGGCAGTAGCTGGTGCCCTATCTGAGTGCACAGATGCTAAGAGGGGTCTGTGTCAGCTGGAAAGGATTTTCCACAGCCTTTGCAAAGTGATGGAAGGAGATGGTATGGCCAAGAAGCTGGTGAAAAGACAGAAAAATCTCTAACAGTTTCAAAAGGATCATACCTTCTTTAAAATAAGCATAAGATGAGTGATGACATGACTCCTTCGAACTGGAAGAGAGAAACAAAAAGTGATTTTTGAGGATAATTTTCCTGGGCTATTTTCCTTTCTCTATTCAGTTTTCAAAACTAGTCTTGAAAATCAAGCAGTGATGCTGAAAAGCTTCCATAAAATTATGGTGCTAAAATTACAGCATTGATCTGCCTCAGGGGAAAAATTCACAACCTTGTAGAGAAAAAGGTAAAGCAACAAAGTTAAGCAAGCAATCACAGTTAGACTTACTAGCGAGAACCAAGTTTTTATAAAAAATTCACTGGTCAAACTACTTTTTTTTTCATGTATTATTGCATAACATGCCACATATTCCCTGCCTGAGGCTTTCAAAGGGAATGAAGACAGACTCATATTACACACTTGCCATGAAATTACTTGCCTTCTGAAACCTCAAAAGAAACACTTCTCCAAAATGCTACACATACTGAAGATTTTTTGCCTTTGCTCCTTCCCTTTTTGGCAAAATCAGACTCTCAGACAGTATGTATCTACTTCAAATTCACAGAAAAAAATTATTTGTGTAATCCTGGATTTCCACTTCTTCCCTAGGAGTTTTACTTTGTTCCTCCACCCTTCTTCCTTACAAAACTAGCTTTTAACTTATTTTTTTCTTACATATTTATTGGAAAAGAAGAGCTTGAGAATAATTTACAGTTGTGAAGGATAATTTATACATCAGTTCTGGGATGGTTTTTAAGATAAGTAGTGCATTGCAAAAATATACAGAAGTTTTGATTCAAAAAATTGAGGAAGATGAAAATCCCAAAAGCTTTGCAATTAAAAGCATGAAATTAAAAGCATGAAATTAAGAGCTAAGATTTCAGTGAAAGTCATGCTTCGAAATGCTTTATAAATGTGGATAATGCCAGATCTCAGCCATCTCCTTGCAGGAGGGAGTAGCCCAAAAGACAGAGCTGAACCCGTGCAATGGTTGCTTGCCACAGTGTTTCAGGGCTCTCTATGTTAGGAGAAACTAATGGTGGAGTCAGAAACCTGTTTTATGCAATCCTTTGCATGGGCAGAAGAAGTTCATATGGCCCAATCCCCCTAAACTCTGTAGAAGTCAGCAGGAAGCCTTACTTTGTCATCCGTTGCAAGTCTTTCTCTACAGGAGTTTTATTATTTTCAGGAGCATTTTTAACTGCTTTTGCATTATTTCTACACTCTTTGTGCTGATGGTCTCACCAGCTTCCAGTCCCCCTTCTTGCTTCTCTCTCAGTGTGTTGTTACTTCTCTGCCTGTGCTCAGTATGTTGCTGCTGTTGTCTTCCACACTCACATTCAACCAAGCCCTCTTATTTCACAGCACCAAAGGCTGTTTGTTAAACTGTATTAGCTACTCCCTGCCCACTCTTGCTCAGTAGGTTCCTTTGTTTAGGTTATTCTTAACCAAAGGGGAACAAAATTGCCATCTCATTTATCCTGGAAGTATGAAGTGGAAATGTGGAACCACACAAAATGAATCCACTGGCAGATCTGGCATAAATTCTACGTAAAAGCAGATTCTCACAGAAACAAATTACCTAGCTGCAGGGACAGAGTGGAAGGGTTGAATTTCAGATTGAACTGACTCAAAAATATTAAAATCCACTGGATTTGCAAACAGCAGTGGAAATCTGCAACTCTACATCCACAGGAAGAAATGCACGGGTTTCTCTCAAATAGAGACTTCATGCATTTTATGACAAAATGTTGAACATAATCCAACATTTTGGTGAGAAAAATGTTGTGGCAAAAGATATGTCAACTGCTTCTGTTGTATGAACAGAGTACGAATTTTTTGTTAATTTAGTCATGGTAGTTATCTTCATGAAACACAGTACTTTTCCCCACCACACTCAAGGTTTCTGTGGAAGAATAGCAGACTGCTAATCTAACAGACTGCAGTCTGTTGATCTAAATTTTCCCCATGCTCTCCAAAATAGTCCTTCTTGCAGATAAATAGTTCTCTGTCTGTATGAAAGTTGTACAGAACTGTCCCAGTAGTATTAAACAATGAATAACAGCTCTTACAGGACGGTAGTTGTCAGAAAAACCACAAAGATGAAAATCAGGGCATTGATTTCACTGATTTAGGACACATTCCCTCTTCTACATTAGTGTTCTGATTTGAAGCAACAGTGCAGTTTTGAAGGACTATTTCCTTGATTGTCCCTTTGTATCAGTTTGATTGGCAAAGCATTTCTGTTGCACCAATGAGAAGCCCTTCAGAAGAATGAAAATTCATATTTCTGTTCTAGATGAGTGCCTTCATATTAAACCCACAATCCAGAATGACACAGTCCTCACTGGAACTAACCAGAGGAATAAGGGAGAAAAACAAATCTGGAGATGAAAAAGCCTGGAGACTGTCTAGCAACACACCTGCAGAATCTGACCCTATCTGAAGAGCCTGTGCTTCCAGGAGGACACCATCACAGAAATCATCTGCTCAGCTGTTTCACAGATTTGTCCTTTGAACCCTGTCTGGTACCTCTGAGGCCCAGCAAAGAGGAGTTCACTACTGGGTTTTCTACTGTGGTTTTCTTCCCTTTTCTGATTTGCAGTCTAATGTTCTGATTTTTGAAATTGCTTATTTTCTTAGCCTCAAGAAGAGCTAAAAACTCATGCAAAATTCAAACAAGATTGATTACAAGACTCATCAAGTTTAGGACATTCAGGCCAAGCTGCAAAATAAAATCAATTCCAGTTGCTGCCTTTCATAATCTGTTTACTTCCTGACTCAGTGATGCTATTAAAACGCTTCATCTCCAAGTAATCTTATTGGCCTTTGCATTTATGCTATGGCTGAAAGGATTAGCTCTGAAAAGCACTTACATATTACCTGTGATATAAACAAGGAGATTAGTGGATGGTCTTTTGGACTGAAGCTATTATTTTCTTCGTAATTTATGCACTGGATTCCAGAGGCAGAACATATCCCCTTGTATAGTTAAAACGCTTGTCACATAGGCTGCAAAGAACCTACTCCTCTTGTCAGAAGGCCTTCTAGAGCTCTTTCTGTGAGAAAAATTTCTTTGTCCCTGAATTTTCTGCAACAGACCATATGAACATCTGGTGCCAGTGTAGCTTGTCCAGCAGCACACTCCAGAAGGTGCAAGGAAACAAGTAGATAACAAGGTGACATGGTTTTCACCCACACTATTTGTCTAGTTGGAATGTGGGACCATTTTCACAGTCTAAATTTTATTCATCTGCCAAATAAATTTTGTTGGGGACCCAAACTTGCCATGAAGAATACAATCCAGGGATTCAGGGAGCTGCTGCTTCACTAAAGGTCACAATGAATACTTGCTAAACTTGGGATATAGTAAATACATATGTGAAGCTTGGAAGATAAAACACATTATGATTGCGATGTGTGATACATCATACATAATTTTGCAAAAATATACAAACATAGAACCATTTCTTATTGTTTTCATTATGTTTACCAGCAGAGGTGTATTCTTCAACTTAGGCCACTACATGATGTATGAGTATTTGGTTCTTGTGACAAGGTCTGTTTTCTAAAAGAGGATATTTATTTTTCTGCAGTGCTAAGCATTCATCCTTTTGTCGCTTCCTTGGCTTAGATTGCTGAGGTTATTTTGAGATCAATTTTCATCTCCTATTTAAATCATATGGCTGCTGGTTCAAATCCAGCTTGGGTCAGTAATTCTGCCATATATATGAAGAAAGTTCTTGGCCTGAACCAATTATTCCTGCTGAAGAGGTTGTCATGCTACAGGGAAATAATTGCAGCTCCCTTGGCACTTATCCTACCAGCTTCACTAGAGACATTACTGAAGAGGTGTACAGGATGATCTCTTCAAGCTGGGACCAAAAATTGTGTTGCCTTTCTAAAAGCACTGTGGAAAAAAATCAGTTGGCCATTCACTGTAAAAGTGAAAGAGTTCATCTGCATCCTAATAACATCCTTATTTGCTTAAAAATGCAAATATTTTAAATCAAATTATGTCAGTAGCAATAGTGACTTGTCAGCCATAAAAATCATTCAGGAAAATTGGAACTACACTAGAATAAAAGGAAGTACTTTGAAAAACTTTTAACATTAGCTGTGATGCTCTTCCTTAAATGTTTGCTTCCTTGCTTTTAAAAAAATACAATCTTTGCTCTACTCTGATGTTTTAGTTTCAACCAGGTACAGTGACAAGAGAGATCTGTCCTGCAAATTATTAGCTAGCTAATGCTGACAAGCTTTGTTTGTGATTTTATTTAATCTGGAAGGGTCTCTACTCTCAGAGAAAATTTTACTCTTGATAGCACTTGCCCAGGCAGCAGGAAAGCCCTTTTTGTTAGATTCATGCTTCAAATCAGACCTGGAGCTTTTCTTCTTTCCTAACATTTATTTCCAATACATATTTTAACTTTCCACCCAGGTGAAAAATTAATTTGACATTGTGGCACCTGGTAATGGGAATGAAAAGTTGCTGACCTCTTCCCAAAGGTTATGACAATGTTAGGCTGTGAAAACAGCAGTGTGGAGCAGGGGGACAGCCAGCACTTGCCACCCACCCCTGGCCTCCTTGGGAGCATGGATATCCTTGTGGCAAAAGGTTAAGCCTCTGCTGAGCTGGGGCCAGTCCCACAGCTGGGTCCTACACGATGTGCTTGGGCTGCCACGCCGGTTTGATCCCCCTGCCCCTGAGAGCCACCTGGGGGGGAGCAGCAAACAGCCTGGATGTGAGCACCCTGTCCTGCTGGGAGGAAGGGCTTGCTGCCCAGAAAGCACTGCCAGGCTGTGACACTCAGCAGTGCAGCAAGGTGCAGGCTGGTGGAGATGCTGGCGGTGGCAAAGGACAGATGTTGCCCCACAGCCACTCACGCTCCCAGCTGTGTCCACACTCCAGGCTGAACTAGCCCAAAGGCCACACAAAGATGCCCCCACAGGCTGGATCTGCTGTGCTGCCAGGGAAGTGTGGTCCCACCAGCAAAGCAGCTGGAGCGTTCAGTGCAGAGGGACGGGAGCAAACCCTACAGCACCGAGGGTTTCCTGCCTGCAGCCAGCCAGCACCCCATACCCCAGAGGGGCTCAGATGCATTTCAGTGAAAATGGGGGAGCTAAGTGGTGCTGATAATCTGCCCTTTTGCATCACACTCCAGAAATTACCTGGATGCTCACTAACTTGAAAAATAACATGGGATCTAAATAAATAAATAATGGAATAAGCCTTGTACCATTTATAAGTAATGAAAATGGAATGTGCCTGATAACATGAACCCATCACTGAACAATAATGCTTCAAAAGGACACTGCCAGAGTCAGTAGACCACAAATTTGGACTTTTATTCTTGTCTATTTGTCAGAGCATGTAGACCTCCTAATATCAGCTTACATCTTTGGAGCAACCTTATCCTTCTGTAGCAAATAAAGCAGCGTTAGTTTTGCAAAGGAAAAAAAAAAAGAAAAGAGCATTAGCACTGCTGCAATCATGAGCTTTCTGTCAGAATATGAATAAGGCATAAATCAGCAAACAATGTAAAAAATTCATATCCAGATTTTTACTAGAACGTTATAAAAATGTTCAAATAAAATGTCTTTTCATGTTTTGAAAAAGGACCTCAGGTTACTCACTGAGACTGTAATTTCATATTTCAAGCCACGTATACGCACCCATTCTGCATCTGATTGATGAAAGAAGGGGTGGAGTTTTGTGTCTTTATGAAAGAAAAACACTTCATTCGCTGTCATCTTCTGAATCTGATTATGCCCTGTGAAATGGAATTGATATCCTGACACTTTCTAAAGACTTCAGAATATGCAGATGGAACATAAAGATCAAAAATATAAACAAGGAGAAATTCTGGAATATGTGATTAATTATTCAACACCTGGAATAAATAACATAAATTTTATTTCTACTACCTCGGAGCCTGAACTTCCAGTAAAATTGAAATTTGAGACAGAAATTTGGATAAATTTTGATGCGAATTTTTCTTTAAAACGAATTACTAGATTAGTCTGTGGTGGGGGAAGCGGTGTTTTATTTAGGAAAAATAGAAAGCATTTTATAACATTTTATCAGACTTCCAGAGGAAGTAAAAATAAACGAATTCTCCCTTCACACCACTTCTTTGTTAAAAATTAGTACAAATATTTTGTATGCAAAGAATCTCTCAGTCACTCTTCTGAGAGGTTTTTAATAGGTAAGCTTTGCTGGCTGTAGTGATGGCAGAGCATTGTACTGTTAAAAAAAGAAATAAAATTATCACTATTCAATAAAGTTTTAAACAGGATCACTAATGACAAAGAATGTCAAATAGCCATGAAATTTCTGAAAATGAAAACCCTCTGTCCATTACCCTTTAACTGAATCTAGCTCAATGTGTCATTTTAAAGTGTTCTATCAAGCTCCATCAGTCACTTTCCATTACAGTACTCCCACAACATCCAGAGACATGGCAGGCACTTCCTGGAATTGGGCCTGCTCCAGCTCAGCCTTTCTACAGCTTTTTGAATGACCAACTTTCCCTCAACATCTTTAGTGCATGCTAAATTAAAGGCCTGATCCTTCAAATCTTATATTTCAATCTTTAGGGCTTTAATAAACTCCTATTCTGTCAATTCCAAGGGGAACTTGCACTGATTCCAAGGAGGCTGCCTGACAACTGATTAAGCACAGAGTAAATCTTCAGGGTTTAGTCCACTATTTTCAGTGTGACTAATAAGAACTATTTACCTGAATAAGGGAAAGAAATACAGGGCATCAGGTTGTGATACTGCAGGCATCTGTCATCACACCTGCAGCTGTAACTCCAGTGACCAGTCTCCAATCAGTCTCCTTGCAAGCATTGTTTTCGTCTTAAAATCAGTCCTATTTAGGAAATTATTAAGGAAGTGACATCTTTTTCTGTCCTCTTTTCAGAGGAAAAGGGGCTATTGTGTCAGAAAGCCTGAAATGTCTCGCAAGGTAAAAAGGAAGCAAGCTTCAATGAAAAATGTCTTCTTGGAGAGTCTAAATGCTATGCAAGACGTTTTCTTGCTGCAATATTTGGTATCTATGCAATATTTCTGTTTTAAGCAGAGGATGAGGCATATTCTCCTTGCTTGTGTACAGCAAGAAGGTTTCCATGCTTCTGATTGACTTTGAATTTTAAAAAGAAATTAAGGAGAACAAAACTAACAAAACTTTTAATCTGTGCAAGATGAAGATTGATGGTACTACAGCTATGTCATATACACCCCCCAGCTTTTCTGGGAAATTTAAAAAAAAAGGAAACAGTTGATTTGGCAATGTTTTTTCTTTTGGCTAGTGCAGTCACATGTTTTTGCTATACTTTTTTTTGGAGAAGAAACCTTACCATGAATATAAAAGATAAATAGTCTAAATGTAATTGATTTATTCACAGCTTGTAATTTTATGTTAGATAGTGGTGAGACAAAATTATTTTAAGAGAATACATGAGTAACTACTATTAAATTGCAAGTCAGACTGTTCTGTCAACTTCAACAATTTCTCTTGAAGTTCATTAAAACTCAGGTTGCTGCATTTTTCACTGCCATATTGGGCACCATTGAACAGCCTTGATTAGTCCAGAACATGCTGGATTATTTTGGGAAGTAGTGGAATTTAGAAACTTTTGAGGTTTTGTGTAAATTTTTTCTGTGTGAATTATTTTAGACATGGAAGTACTTGAAAGGTCCAGTACAAGCTGCAGATAAAAAGTCAGTGTGGTTTTTCTAGTGAAAAAAAAATTAAAATATGCATATTTGAGTTTGACATCTGATAATCTATACTGACTGAAAACTGGCTTTCATACGTCAAGTTTACAAAGAGAACTGTAGATTTTAAGGATGATTGAAATATGTTAGAAACACTCCTTGGTACACATTATAGTGTCAGATGGAATAAAAAAAACCCTAACAATTTACAGAAAAAAATCTTCCTGTTCTTGAATTGGAGGCTATGAAATGTCTTTTTCTTGTTGCCTTTTTTTCTCTTTTCATTGTTTTGCTAATATATTTCAAATCCTTGAATAAAAATTAGTTATTTCTATTATTGCTTCTTGCCAACTGCAAGGATCTACAAGTTCAAACACTTTGAATGTAATAAAAGTAATGTTAGACAATGGAACCTGGTGATGAATATATAAGACATCGTTTCTTTTTCTTTTTTTAACCCTGTCCTTTTTGCATGCAGCTGTATTAATCCTTATTTTCATTATAAATCACAGCATTATCAAGTTATGACTGGAAAAAGCAGTATTGTATATTTAGAAGACTCAAACAGCTCAGTGCAGCAAATGAATGAGAACTACCTTCAGTCACAGACCAGCAGGCAGTAGAATTTGAGAAAACACAAAAAAAAAACCCAAAACAAAACTTGCAAACCTTTTATTTAGTGTCTTTTAAGTATCTGACTGTTACAACCACTTTTTGAAAGCATCTTTAAATTCATGAAGTACAGAGAGGCCATATCTTTATAAATTAGTGTAGCTCAGTAGTTAGAAAGTGAGATCTACGTTCTGGTAGGCTCATCTATTTGACAGGAAACAACTGTCTTTTGCACAAAACAGAAGAAGACTGCAAAAGTGGTGATTTAGTCTGACCAAACATATAAACCAGATTGGATGATTCATAACGGTCTTAGTCAAAGCTTCTGATTGAACTATACAATGTTTTGATCATAAAAGAGGCCTATCTGCAGCCGATTTCAGAACAATCAACCAAAATGGAGAAGCAACCATGCCCACAGACAAGTTCAGGCCATCATTTATTCTTCTGCATATACACTTCTACAACCCACATATTAACTCCAATTTGAAATTGCAAAGTTTCATCTTCTCAATACAAATATCAAGACACTATACAGGCTCACAACATTACCTTTGACTTCCTATCTGGACACTTCAGATTGCAGCTGTCCAGACTATATTCATCCTGAACTGTCAACAGGCAAGCCTCCTTTCACTGTTTATAGGTTAATGTTGATCATTAATTTTATTATAATATCAGACAAAGCTATTTTTTGAAAGGAACCTTAAAGATCATCTGGTTCCAGCAGCACACAAGAGGAGGGGTTATTTCTGTAGGCAAATTAAAATGAATATGCCAAACATGGGGCTGTTTCAGGATTTTACACACTGATTTAAAAGAATTAAAATTAGGGGACTTGGCTATTATAGAAAAACCACTATGATTTGGGGAGTATGCAAGTAAGCATAAAAATAATTTTTATACCAGTCAAAAAAGAGACTGAATGAAAGATACCACCTTCAGTGTGGACTGTGCAAGGGTGACGTGGTAAGATGCTGTCCGTTGAAAGCAACACACAATGTACAGCAAGGAAAAGCACACAGACAAATTGCTCACTGACAATCACTACATCTCACAGTTAGAAAGGCCTGCAGAGAGAGTGTGAAGTGGTTACATTCCTAATTTAGACACCCTTAATAATCCCATAATTACACAAGATGAATTCAGAACCTCGAGCCTTTCAATAATGCAGGGCTAGCCTCAATTTCACCCTGCAGGCACAGAGACACAGAAGTGTGAAGATCATTTCAGATCTCAGCACACAATGTCTCCTTCAGCTGTTCTTAGAGGCTGATCCCTCTCCCTACGTCCTGTACCATGCTACAGGTACATCATGCTGCCTTTTGAGGTTGAAACACGCTATAAGTGTCACTGGGACAGAGAGTTTGCTACTACAGCATCACTTCCTTTGTGTTACACCACCTCCCATTGCTGCTCCTGCCTGGGTGGGATGATGTACCTGAGGTTCTTTGAAAGCCACTGGCATTTTATTTGCTCTTCTTCTCATCTCAGAATACCTACATCCTTACCTCACACAACCAAGTGGCTCCCAGCATCTAGGTGAGTACAGCCTGAGTGAGGCTTTGCATTGTTTAGTCAGATACTGTCTTCACACATTTATTTCCATCTCTGTTACGATAAATGCCCTCCTCCAGGTGAATTAAAATTGATTGCATGAATATTTGTAGGCAAAGAAAAACATTGATCTCCACATAACAGGATGGAACATTCTTGTTTGCAAATAGATTTCCCTAAATATTAACCCAGTTCCTCTTTAGAAGACAGAATCATCACTTTTTTGGCTTTTTTTCTCTGCGTGTCTGGCATTCCCTATGTGCATTTTCACTGATCTGTCCCTCATCACCATGGTCATCATTGTGCTGTGCCGTGCAACACTGGCAGTATGGAAAGCATAAAATTGCTCTAACGTTCCTGTTTCATATAGAAAACCTTTGTCAAATAACTTGTTGAAGGATGTTGTGAATACTTGGAGCAGAACACAATTTTAATTAAACACAATTTTCCCACTTTCACTGCTGGTGACATCTCCTCAGCGTTCTCCCTGGCACTTTATTCTGCGAAAGGAAATTTTTAAAAGTGCATTTTTAGTTTGCTATCCTACCAAGGACCAAGTTTTAAAACTCTACAGCCACAGTTATTATCCCAGGCCATGAAAAGATGAACTATGCAGATATTGTAGTGTACATAGGAAATACCAAAAGTATTGCAAGGGAAAGGAAAAGGTGCTGAGATTTACATTCTGAGATGATATGGAAACAGCCAGAGGTAACTAAAGCAAAAGAGAAGAGGAGGCAACACTGTGCTGACAGTGCAAACTTTGTATGGGAAACTAAAACTGTGAGCAAGAATCACTGGAAATCAGGCTTCGTCCCTTGCAGTACACATGGAATTATTTGCTAGGAAGTGAGGTGCTTGCACATTGTTCTAAAGAACTGATTAACTGGCAGTGCTGATCCAGTGCTTTTGCATTGGTTCTGTGAAGGAGAGTTAATGGTACACATTCTAAATGCAAATAAATGTGCTGGCCTTTCTTTCTTTCTTTCCTTCTTTCCTTCTTTCTTTCTTCCTTCCACACTTCCGCACTTCCTTCTTTTAAGGAAGGCTTTGCCCTTAACCTGTGATTCACTGCATTTTTCTTGTCTTTTCCAGATCACTGGATAATAGCAAGGCCTGCTAGCTCTCAGTAACTTGTTTCTGACACCTGACTAGCCTTTCCTGTGACTGAAAAAAGGAGGTTTATTTTAAAGGAAGGAGAAGGTCTTTCCAGTACCCACAACCTGTTCACAGTATTTAAGTGTATTAGGGCAAAATAGCGAGAAATAAATTTCTCACTTATTCAAAGAGCAGGTTTGAAGCCACAAGCATGCAATGTAACAATGGTAACCTGTGCTGTCAATAATGACATACTCAGAACCATGCAAAAGAACTATTTTAAAGTCACAACATAACTATGTGTGTAAAAGGTGTCATGTCATATTACACTATTTTAATGCATATTTTCATAAGATTGCAGAAACACAGTTCATCATGGTAAATAAACTAGTTGCTGATTCCTTGGTTCTTTTATAATGAACTCATCAAATAACCCAAGAAGCTGTCTTGCCCTAAATGGAGTGCTCCTTAGGATCTCTGACAAGTGACAGCAATTTACAGATTGACACCTGACAGCTTTTATTTGCATCAGAATCCTTTTTTCCCATGAGCAGTTCCAGGAATAGTCTGGAGGACAGAAAAATCTCACGAAAGTGGCAACACTTAATCTAAAATAGTAAAATAGCAAGATTTTGTTTTGTTTGTCTTCACTTACAAAATCTTCAAATTATAAAGAATCATTTAAATTGAGAAAAAACAATGAATGGATCGTTATTGTTTCAGGTTTCACAAAAATATTTTGGAATTTTATAAACACAAAATCTTAAGTATAAAAACTTGCCTCCCTTGGCTCTTGCTTCCTTTGATCACCGATTTATTTTAAAAAATATGGGCTCAATATTACATAGATTGTTTATACAAGCTAATAAGAATTCAACCACATGTCCTCCGATGAACAGAAATTTTTTACTCCACAATGTTGATCAGAGTATTTATCAATAAATGGATAGATTTATTCATGAAAAGCACATTCTGGCTTTTGTTTAAAATAATTAAAGGAAGACATGTCCTTTAATCTGAGGCTGGTGAGGGGGTTGTTTGTGTGGGGTTTAGATCTCATTTTAAAACCTGGTTCCCTTTTTCTTGTACTAAACAGGATAGTTTCATAGAAAATACGAAATATGCCTGTCACACAATGACAGACTCTTGTATTATATTCCTAATGAGGGAGATAAAGTAAATAACAATAAATAACTTCCTGATGGATTTTTGGTGGTGGTGGTGGTTGGGCAGGTATTTGTTACTGTTTCTCATTTTTTTACTTTTTCTGTCCAAATTGGAAAACAAATAAACAAACAAACCCTGAGCCCATCAAATACTAACCCCATGTGAGAAAACCTGCATAATGTAGGGGAAGAAAAAGACAAACAGTGATTTTAAAGATAATTATGAGCAGTCACCTGGACATTTCTTCCTTACTTGACTGAAATAGTCTGTTTAAAATGTATTATGGGAAACGCCTGACCTGTGAACTAAACCGAACGCGCTGTAAATGTAGTGAAATCTTTATTAATGTAAATTAGAGAGCCCGAATATTTTGTTGCATGGGGGTCAGTTGGAAACACTGTAATCTAATTACTCTTCAGTTTCATTTATGCACACAGACATTTGCTCCTGTAACAGGGAAGACTGTTTCTTTTGGCAGCAGCGAGGACGTGGAAGCCTCCAGTATTTGGAGGCTGACAATAGGACTAATGTGCTGGCACCCTGACAGAGGGCACAGGCGGGCACGCTATTAGATAAGTGTTTCTGCTACATTACCCAGACAGCATTGCCCTTCACAGAATGTTCCAGCCATTGTGCAGTTTGATATCACACAACTACAGAATGCTAATGCCAATGCAATTATGTATTTTGGCTTTCTTTTTGGCAATAGTCTGTACTTAAGCAAAATTTAGTACCATCTTATATATTCCTACAGCTGGATAATTAAAGGGCATTTCAGTTTCTTTTACACGGAACTAATGATATGAAGACCAGTGGCTATTTAAAGTGTTATTCACTGTGCTCAAAGAGGTCTGACAATTAGGTCTGTTTTCAGGCACAAAATGTATATGGTAGCAGAAGAATGACAGTTTGGTGCAATTTAGTCAAATTTATTTCTCCCGGGTTAATGTGTGTGTCACATAAGCTTCCTTATATTTCCCCTCTTTTAAGTAGAATTTGCAGGTGCAGAGCTTTAGCTTGAATGCGTGACAAACATTATGTGATAGAGCTACAGGAAACTCAGAATCCAGACTGCATTTTCACAAAATGACACAGACCAGTAGTGAAGGGACAAAGAAACACTTGCTCCTGTCCCAAGGGAATATGATGTTCTCACCAATCAATTTAAGGAAGTCTGTCTGCAATACACGGTATCTTGAAATGAGATAAATCTGCATAGAAGGGGAAAGTATTACCTTGATTTATAGACCATATTTCTGACTTGTCCTCATGGTTGCTCAGCTAGAAAGTTATTTTCAGTTCTTATCTATTGGTGAATATCAGCATAGAGTTGTCCATGGGACACAGCTGGGAACAGCAGGTATCTTATGCCTGTGCAAAACATAGTCACTAGAAACTAACTCAATCCTGATAGATGACTTGGCCATGAAAGTTTAAAAGAAAGCCTAGGTAGGATTCTTGTGTCAAACTGAGTGGAAACGCAACAAGCAGGACTACAGTTACCATCACACACTTAGAACAGTTTTAAGATTGATTTTAAAACATTCAATTACCACAAGTTTAGCAGCACATGGTATTTCTGCATGTGAATTGCTGCATCCTGAAGGAGGAACAGGGGCCATATGTGTTTTGAGTCTGCTTTTCCCCACACAACAGCAAAGGTGAGATGTGTCAGCATCGCATCGCTTGCGAACATGTGGCATCCATGGCTGCTCTCAGCACCAAGGAAGAGCTGCCTGGCAGCTCCCCTCCAGCCTCCCTCCTGAGCCTTGCAGTCTTCCTGGGGAGCCTCTCTGCAGCCTTAGAAGGTTCCCTGGCTTCAGATGAGCTAAGTAAGCTCTGTGTGACAGCTTGTCACACAAAGCAGCTGCTCCTTCCCGTTCCCCTTAAAGGCTGGCTCCCGACCCCAAATTCCAGCAGCATTCCAACCCTGTGGTGTTTACATGGAGGGAGGGCTGGGAGCACAGGGGCCAGGGCTCATCCAGGCCCTACTCTGCCTCTTCACCACTATGGACAGTGAGAGGGGTGGCATGGATTTTGCACAAAATCGTTTGTCTGACTGCAAAATGAGTTATTACACTCAGCTTCTCAGTGGCTCGGTATCTATTTAGAAAGCAAATAGATAGCGTATTCCCCCCTCCCACCCCTAAACTAGATCTGCAGCATATGGAGGTTCAAGTGACAAAGCATTCCCTGCAGCAGGGTTTGTATATCCTGGATTTGGATCTGTGTATTCACAGCTATATTTCACATGAGATTTGGTTGCGAAGAATCTTAAAGTAGCTCTCTCTCATGCAGAATTATTAGAATGTTATGGTGTCTTATAGCTGGTGTCCTCAGATGTTCAGTGTTAGGGGAAGCATCTAAAAAGATTGCACTTCTTCCTTCTTCTTCTATGTAACTTTTGATACATGGCTTGTCTGAAACAGTAAAGGATAACTTATCAAATAATCTACACCTAACCGAAGAGTCTTTATTTATGATACCTAAAGGCTGTTAGTGCTATGAAGCTAAATTGGCACTTGGAGTAAAATCATGTGATTAGCTTTAAGATCATGTGATTAGCTTTAAGAATCAACAGTAAAGTATTTTATAATAATATATTTTTAACAGGAAGCCATGTTTATGAAATCCATTAGAAAGGAGAAATTGGTGAGTGATTGCCTCATTCTGATCAGTAAAAATTCCTAGGAAAGGACAGAAGAAATGGAAGCAATGACAGCAGCCAGCAAACTCTAATGAAATACTGTTTCTAAATATTGCTATACCAGTGATCAATTTGTATCATGCTTAATAGCAGTCAGCATTAAAAATGCAAATAATCAATTCATGTGTTTATCCATTTACAAACCTATGCTTCTGAGAACATTAAAAATGAAGGATAATTAATTTGGGACCAGAGAGTATCAAATTTTTAAAGTTTTTTCTTGTGATTTTCAAAAGAAGCTGCACTTCCCTACATCTGCAGCCTGAAGAGGGAAAGGAGCTGTGCACAGTGACAAGGGTTTCTTCAGTCCTAGCAGCCACAGGGTTCCTGTTTCCTTCCAACACCTCTCCCACTCCTGTTCTTCCCTGCTCCACTCCCCCAGTAAATCTGCTAGCAAGTAGAAGTGCCTGAGCAGATGGGTAGTAAATACAGAGCTGGAAATTGTGTCTGACAATTAAAAGAAGTGTCTGACTCGTCATTACGAGTTGCATTAGCTAAAGACCTCATACCAGGCTTCTGTCTTAAATGCACATGTTTTCTAACGATATGCATTTTTTCCTGACTAACCTTCTAAGAAAATGCAGTGCTTAGAGATACCTGCATTTCAGAGTGCCAAACCTGACACCATGTAAGGGTCTGTTTTACAGACAGAGACAAGAGCTCTGCCTCTCAAGGCAGGCCCCTTGCTGTAGCCCCAGAGTGGGTATTGACTCCCCAGTTCCCGACCTGCATTCCAGCCCCCAGCTCACACTTTATCTGCTCCAGCAACTGGGTGTACACAAGTGCTAGGCAATACACCTGCAAAACCAACTGGTCCCTATAAATTTTACAAGTGTGAATTCTAACACTTGCCTGCCCCACTGTTGCTGCTCCACTGCCTGCAGCATTTGCTCTTGCAAATCACAAGGAGGTTCAAGTGTAAAAGTTTGCCTTAGCACATTTATGTGCCAAAAAATCTACCTTTTTTTGCCATCATTAGAAGTCCACACCTTGTACCATTCTACAGGGATACTAATAGTGCTCATGCTGAATGGGTCTTAAGCAAGTCAGGCTTGCAAGCTTTTTCCAATATCTCATGAGGTGGAAGGTATCACTACTGATTGAGATTTTGTTTCTGTTTTGTGGTTACTGAAAACAAGAAGTCTGTTAACCTTAGCAGAAATCAATAAGATTTATCCCCAAAACCAATGAAATGTGATGCACTTATCTCACAAGAATTCTTGGCAGTATTTCATAATGAGGTTTGTCACCACATTTTAGGTTTCTGAGATGTTTTGTCTTATTTGTTTTTTTTTTTTACTGACTTGATATTGTTCTAATGCTATTTGCAGATGACAATGTTAGATAAATTTAAAGGTTCTATGACTTGAAAGTTACATGATACAGTTTTCCTGAACTGCCATAAACAGAACTAAGCACAGGAATAAGCCTTTTATGAAAGCAGAAGTCATACCTGCCAGTCATCTGAAACTGGGAGCAGTTTGTTCCTAGATTTATTTTTTTAATTGGATACAGTTTGAGCAGATGCCTGGAAAGAGCTATTGCAGACTAGCTGCTTAGAAGGACCCTGTGAGTCATTGGAGTGCTGCTACAAACAGAAATTTAAAGAGCTGAAGTCACACTTTTAACAGACAAAATAGCTGTAAAAGACATAAATGCATTTCTTTGCATTTCTTTCCTTTTTTATTTTTTAAAATAAACCATAGAAAATAAACTCTCATAAACTTCAGCAGCATTCTACTCCCTTTTCTGCCAAATGCCTAGCCACAGAAACCATCTAGGAAAAGCTCAGCACTAGATAGCTTCCTCTGCTGTAAGTTCTCTGCACATCCTTTTCTGGCCTGTCATTAGTATTTCATCATCCAATCTACAATGGTAGTATCCAAACCCCATTGCTTTGTCCCAGTCTCTGTAAGTTTCTTTGCCTTCTTCAGCCTTATACTTAGCTCTGTTTCTCATTGAACATCAGTAACCACTCGCTGAGAGGTTGAGAGGCTACTGCTGATGCAGCCGCCTTTCGTCTACGGATCCGGCTAGCTGAGAGAGACCCCAAAGGCGGCTGGCCGTGAGTGGCCGCACCCCCTCTCTCCCTCGCAGGGTTTCGGGGGTGGCGGTGCTGTCCGTGTCCCCCGTCAGAGATGACGGTTCAGCTATAGGAAGGCGTCGAGGAGCGCGGATAATGAAAGGATAGAGGGAAGGGTCACTTTGGGTAAAGGCACAAGCATAGCTACTGACTTAGGGGGTCCACAAAGCAGCACTGGGATGGGGGGTACAACAGGTTATAAAGGGAGGTGGGATCAAAGGTGGATACATACAGCAACCAATAAGGTGAGGGCTAGGGAGGAGGCAGAGGAGGGAATGCATAACATATCAACCAATGGGGAAGAGGATGGGAGTGGATTGAGTTTCACGGCCCAATAGGGTAGTAGGGTTAACATAAACGACAGGGAAGGTTCTGGAATATGGGCAAGGGCTTGGGGAGGATTGACAACTTAGGAGGGTTGGGTTTAGGAGATTGGCAAGGAATGTTCAGGGAAGAGGGGCAGGACAAGCGCCTTATAAGGAGAAGGTATAGGGAGGGGAAAACTCAGGGCAAAACCATTTGGGGTCGTAGCACAGGGGTGTACGGGGGGAACAAACCATTGTCAACAATACAATAGCATAACTAACGAACTGTAAAATACTAAAAACACACGCCACAACATACTGCCACAGCTTTTGTCCTCTTCAGCCCCTTTTCTAGCTCTCTCGTGCCTGCGCATGCTCTGATATCCTGACTTCCCCTTGCTGTTCACAGCTGCTGCCTCAGTTTTCTGTTCTTCACCTTCTAACAGGGTCCAGGTAGCCTTGTCCTCTACTTGAAGCAGTGCCCTCAATGATAACTGTGTATCACAGGAAGTCTCCAGCTGAAGGAATAGTTTGAAATGTTGCTCTCCTTCTCTTGGTACTACATCGGGCTTACACTATGAACCATCATCTAAATTTCGTTGGTTGGCTACTGTTCCTTTCCTAATTATAAAGATGTTTAATTCATAATCCACCTCCATAGTAACATATCACAAACATGGTTATCTTATTTGTAAACCTGATTAGATTTAGGAAAAAAATATTTTTTAGAACTGAAAAACCACATAGATAAACACTCTAACATGCCACTTATATAGTATGTTTACCATTGCTCTATTACAGTAAATCAGAAATGTTCTGCTGCCTGTCATAGGTACTATAGCCTTGAGTTGCAAACAACAAAGGGTATCCACCTCATCTCAAATGGCAGAGGTTGCTGTTTGTAATCTATTCCTGGTCTCTCCTTAAAACTCCTTCCTCTGCCAATAATATATGTATCAAATCTTTGTACCAAAAAAAAGAAAAAAAAAAAAAGTTTGGACTGTTTTTCTCCTGATGGCTTTTGCACATTTGGATTTCATATTTGGCCCCACCTTATCAAATTTAGTGCACGTTCAGGCACCATCTCAGCTGGGAGGCAGAAACCAATAGCTGAGAGCTGATAAGAAGCAGCTTCTTAAACTATCTCCTACCTGCTCCTGAGTCTGCAATCACTATTTCTCTTTTCCTTTTGAAGTCTAACTGCTCTAAAGAGCCAAATATTTAAGCTAATCTGTTTGCCTTTCCACTGGATCAGAAGGGACAGAAGGAGAGACTCACACCTAGACTTAGCACTCCTGTGCTCTATGGGGGTGGACAACTGCCATCAGGAGCATGCCACCATTCCCAGCCAGCCTCACCCACAGGGCTTCATTTCCACTGACACACAGGAGCAGGCTGGAGAAAGCTGGTGTGCAGCTCTGGTGCTGGGGTAGAATTAGGAGCTGGGATATGGCCAGAGCCCATATGCTGGCTCAGAAACATGGAAATGCTCTCAGATCTGGGAATGCAGGTGTAAATGTAGCCTTGAAATCATCTCAGCTGAGGTGCAGAAATCTTGGCAACACCAGGATTTCAGATGTTATTTTCCACCTCTCCCTCCAATTTTCTTCCACTGGTTCAAGAGGTTCCAGCTAAGCTATACCATGGAGAGGATTCCCCCTTGGTCAGGTTGGCTGGCTTCCTTCTGATTGCCATCCTCACAGATGAAGAATTGAGAGAATAAATAGTCAGAAGGGCAGGACACACACTGAAGGTTGTTCTGGGCATAGCTGGCTACCTAAGCACACAGGGAGTAACAGAATCGCTTGATGACCATCAACTTTTACAACATTTAAAGTGAGTCAGAGAAGCCCTGGAATATCTGCTTCACCAGCTGAAACAGTCTGAAACCCAACATATGATTATGAGAGGACAGTCAGGGCTTGTGTGACTTTCACAGCTGAACCCTGCCAAAGCGAACCAGACAGCAGGTTAAATAAAAAGAGGAGACTAGAGAAATTCAAACATAATCTTCTTCTGGGAAACAATAAGCTTACTTTATTACAATTTGTGCGAGTGACCTTCCAGAACATTTCTACATTGCAGAGAGTGAGATTTTATGTCATAAAAACAGTCAAAAAAAAAAAAAAAAGGGGAAAAAAAAAGAAAAGGAACTAAGTTTTGCCTGGGGTGAACCGTTGCTCATGAAGCTGTGCCATTTCATACTATGATTTTGGTCACTGTTTCTCGTACAATAAAAAAATAAAAAAAGGCACCAAAACGAACTGAAAACCCGCCTCAGCAGGAGACAATACATCAATGTAAAGCTGATCTACAGTCCTCTCAGATTTATTCTGTAGGGAGCAACCTTTGCCGTCCAGGGCACGGATTGCATGACCTAAAATGCCTTTTCCTTCTATTTCGGTTATGCACAGTTATTTTAGCAACTTCGTTCCTTTTCTCCTGCCGGGTAATAGTATTAGTGGTGGATCTGCCAGGGGAAACCAGGGCTCTGGGAGAGTTGTAAAAATAGAGCGGCGCATCCACAGCAGTCGGGCGAGCCCGACTCGGAGCCAGGCGGGAGGGGAAGCTCGGGAGGTGCGGGCAGGGCGGCGGGGCCGGGGCAGTCTCTGCGGAGCCCGGCTCGCCCCGGGCCGGGCCTGGCCGGGCCTGGCCGGGCGGGGGCGGCCCCGGGCCCGCGTGTGCCGCTCTTTGCCCCCGGGGGCCGCCCCCGCCCGGCGCCGAAGGCTCGCTGCTTCGCCTCCATTCAGTACTGCCTCTGTTTGTTTATTCTGCAGCGTTTATGCATATCCCCCTGGGTATCTGGGGAATTGCATTAAGGACTCGTCTGTCTTATCACGGAGACAAGCTCTGTGCCCCCGAGCCTGTGTCGCCGGTGCCCGCAGCCGGCCGGGCCGCGGGAGAGGCGCTCGGGGTGGGCAGCGCAGGGAGGGAGCTGTGCGCTTTAACTCCTTCCTTGCGGCACAGCTCCGAGAGGCCCGAGAGGAAACAGCCGCCGTTCTATCCCGTCTCGCCCATTCAATTACTGCAGAAAGAGCGCTGGAAAGCAGACAGGACTGCTTTAAAGGCAGGTGAATCGGGACGATTGCCAAAGGCAATCTTAAAGAAGAATCTTAAAAAATAGTGAATGAGTGCTTCAGCTGTGGACCGATGAGAAAAGCCCTTGCTTCAGACTCTGCCACCACTCCCAAGTCTCTCTGCAGCTTTGAAAAGAGACAGTCCTTCATGCTCTGATTGATTGCTGGTGCAAAGCCAAAGGGAGTGAAAGCTGCAAGCCTCCCTCAGCCCAAAGCCACGCCTCAGACCAGAATAAAATCAAGGCTGGACCTTTTTCTGTGGTAAATCTGCTTATCTCCTTTCAAGCACCTGACTTAACACTTAACAGAAATATATATATGGGCTAGCGTGCAGACTGCACCATCTCATCCTCATATGCTTCTATTACCAGGACATGCAAGATTATGTGAGCAGTTTACCTACACACGCAAACACAGCAATGCAATTACAAGCTAGAGTGTGTAATGCAAACAGATGAGCTATCAGCAGAACTGGCAGAAGGCAAATATCTGTTTTAGCTGTTGGCTGTTTTCTGAAGTACCAACAGCAGAGCAGTCACCCAGCTGAAGCAATGGAAATAAGTGCGTGATCCACCTCGGTGCATTTCTCATGTGTCACAGATTCTTCTCTATCTGAAATCAGAGGGGCCAAAGTATCCTAGGAATCCTTCTGAAGGGGCTGCCCTTGCATAACAAAAATATCTCTGTTTGGACTATGAAACAAGCTCCCTGATTCTACCTGTGAATTTCCTTTAAATGTACCCAGCCTGAGCAGGACTGAATTCTCTGCTACAGCTTGCAATGATTTTAAAGGCATAAGAGAAAAAGATCCTTCAAAAATATTCTAATTTACCAGCTGTTTTAAAGAATAAATGGGGCTGAAGTATCAGGAGAGAGATGCTTCCTTGTAAAACAGTTCATCGCTTAGGATATGATTTGCACAGAGCAGAAATTGCTTGCTTGTTTACAAACACATGTTTGTAACGTGTAAATGTATGTAAACATAAAAAATCCCCTATAGGTTTACAAATGTATTTTATTTGACCACATAAATTACAAGGAACAGAAAGCCTAATGCAGAAATCACCTCTGTCATGCAATGATAGTGTGACCAAGACTGCTGCAGCTCTAATGCTAATGCAGGGAGAGCACTTATCTCTGTGCAGAACCTCTCCAGTGCCCAAGTCCTGTTTGGAACAAGAGCCCTGGAGATCTTTGTTCCAAAATTGTAATTTTTGACAGCATAAAACATGGTATAATAAGGAAACTTACTCTAGTTTCAGCTATGCTGAAGGATATGCCAGTTCCCCAGCTGAATGAACAAATACCCCTTACTATTGGAAGAGATTAGGAAGACTGCTGATTTGCAGCCTTTTCCCACTGCAACCTTAAGCAAACAGAGTTTAATTAGATCAATAATGACGAAAGTTACTTTGGGCAGAGAGGACTTTCAGTTCCTTTAATGGTGATGAATCCACTGCCTCAGAAAGGAAAAACAGAAACAGAGCAGAAAAGAGAAAGTCAGGGGATTTGTGACAGTCCTAATAATTTAAAATTTAAAACAGTTTTGTTTTTTGCCTTAGTTCAAAATTCTGTGTATCGTCACAATAGCTCTTTGATAGCGGATACCGATATTGATCCGGGTACATCTGTCTCACTCAGCAGCTGATAATGACAGCACACGTGATTTCCTGTTATTGAAGCCCCACAGACATTTCTGGATCCAGAGCTTGGCAGCTCCAGGGATCCCTTCCCATCAGCAGCCCAGTGGCCAATGCTCTCATTGCCTTTCAGCCAGTGGAAGGAGCATACACTGCAGCCTCACTGAGTAGTAAACAACTTGTTTACCTCCTTCTCAGTGTAATCTGTCCCTGCTTCTACCGGCTCCTGTGGCGTCAACAGAGCATTAAAACACCCCGAGCTCATAGGCTGATGTGCAGAAAACAACCCAAGGAGCCTTTCCGGGCTCTTGCTTTGTAGGACACAGGAGGTTATTTATACCTGTTGTTTCCAGCCAGCCGAAGCAGCCCTGTTCTTGCATGTGGTTAACTTTGAAGAAAACTAGGTTTTGATGTTCTTTCGGTGGGAATGAAAATGTAAACAGTGTGGGCCTGATGCTACTCTTCCTGCAAAGTTTCATTTTGGTCAGACAAAAAGAGACACCTGCCTTTTTCATATGCTGTTTACATTTGAATAGGAAAAGTGAAAGATACATGTGATTTATAGATCCTCAAATTCTGGGGGAGCACCAATCAATACTGCAGAAGGCTGGGTTGAAGGATAAAACCCATGTGGATTTTAACCAGCATGTGGAGGGAGGTGAGTCAGAAAACATTTGGAAAGTCTGTAGCCTGTCCTCTCCGTACTCCTGACCAGGACTTTGGAACAACTGTGCAAGACACTGACCCAGAAACAACTTCCCTGGGGTTTAGTGCATGGGCAGTGAATAGGAGTGACAGGGCTCCTGGAATGAATACACTCACTTTGTACTGGAGGTGCAGAGCAGCTCTTCAGCACTCTCAGAGAGCGTGATCCTGCTCGTGTTGAAATCGATGGCAGAACTCTGAGCAGATTTGGGGATTTTAAGAAGCAGATATTCATGCAGCACAGTTTTGAAGCTGTCTGTAGTTCTCATCACTCTGAGCCCTTACATCTGAGACACCAATATACCCATGGAGGGGGACACTTCCTGCCAGCCTCCGATTAGCAGAGTACACACCATCAATAGCAGGCAACTATTTTTGGTCATGCTCTTCACTACTGATGTTTATTTATATTTGAAAACTTTTGGGAAGTATCTGCTCTTGATAAAAAATATATTTCCTTGTGTTTTACACTACCTGCTTGTTAAGTTTGGTGAAGAACTTTAAATGTAAAAGAACAAAACAATAACTTTTAGGGCTTGAAAACAGAAACTGTTTTCTGTGTTTGAAAACAGAAACTTCTGCCACTCTCAGTCACAATAGTGTCGAGACTTTTTGCTATTCAGATTGAACTGGAGCTGTTGAAAGATCAAGACAATGTATTTGGCAGAATAACCTGACCAAGATGTTAATCCAGGCAACCTCATTTAGGCGTTGCCTTATCTCAGGCAGGTGCTTCTGGAGGAGGGGGGATGGTGAAGGGGAAGGAGAAGAGGCATCTAGTCTGCCTGAACAGAATTGCCTAAATTCTTCAATCTGTCAAAATGGAGATGTGGAAACCAACAGAGAGAGTGTCAGTGCCTCTCTCTTTGGCACATCCCTGGTATTGTCTGTGCAGGCAATTTGTGAGGCTCAGAAGTGTAGTCCAGCCAGATTTGGCTCTCCTGTTGATGAAGAACTTATACTGGATGAGTATTATTTTTATCTCTTCTCTCGAAGCTTAGCCACTCTTTTGGCAAGTATGTAACTGAAAAGGAGAAACACAAAAGGCTTTTTCCCAGGGGCTGGGGAATAAGCTGTGAAAAAGAATAGATATAAATCCTTGCCTCCTCCTGGTTTTCATCCTATGTTCAAGTAATAAGTGCAAAAGGTGGTACCTCCCGTAAATTTCAGTCACCTGGAGGGCTCCTCAGGATAAAATGGACAATAAATCTGACCACCATTCTGTTCATTATAACTGGCACTGAAATATTGAGGTCTTCCTCAACTAAACTGATGGCCACTGTATGGCCTAAATTACATAGTTAACTTCTGTGTATTACCTAAGGAAAGAGGAAGTTATTATCTTCCTCTGATTTCAGTTTATATAATAAAGCAATCTATGAGGTTTAAGGCTAAGTTGGATAAGGCCTTGAGCAACCAGGTCTAGTGGGAGGTGTCCCTGCCTATGGCAGTGGGGTTGGAACTAGGTGGTCTTTGAGGTCTCTTCCAAACCCTTAACATTCTATGGTTATATGGATCTATGACTGAAAATGCAATGAGTTTACTTACTTTAAAAGAGCTAAACATGGTTGGAAAACTGTTTTCACATTACCTTTTCCTCATTTTCAGTATTATCATGTACTCATGAAAATATCACAGAAAGCAGTGCCAGGCTAAAGGTACAGAGTACAGAAGAGTACAGACAGTAATAACATTTTCAGAAAGCTCAGTGTCATATGGTTCCTAAATGCAGCTAATTTCTAGATCGTAAATAATTATTTAGTCAGATTGTGAATTTTGTGCAAAAATATTTCACTCTTTGTTGTAAATAATAACTTACTCCATGCTAAATCTGCTTCTTTAAAAGAAAGGAAACACATCCAGCTTTAAAGTTTTGTTTTTCATTGTGGTTTGGAGTGATATGGTTAGAAGAGGTACATAATAAATTAATGACTGGAAATTGCAGAATAGGTCAAGGTCACTTTGTGCATAAATTGGAGGTCTGGGAGTTGTACATTTTGTACTATCTGGCTTATACTACTTTATTGATTTTTCACTCTGAGGAAAAAGGAGAGAGAAGGTCTTTAATAGATTTTTATATCCTCAGTCTATTCTAAATCCGCCTGTGTTCTGATCTTCCTGATGTTCCCACACTTTTATGGCGATAGCAGAGTCCTGCTAAACTGCAGTGCTGTCATAACACAATGACTCAAAAACCAATGTTGATTTTAATCTCTTAAAAAAATTTTGCCAGAAAATTCAGAGAGACCTGTAGCCCACACTGCCAAGAAAGGATGGATGGAGAAATCTTCTTTAACCTTTAATCTGATTAAAGAGCAGAAGCCCAGTATCACCTGCTTTCTCCACCTTTCAGTATCTTTATAAAGAAAATTGCAGTGCAGTGTAGAAATTTGATTACCACACCCACATGTAGATCTTAGCAATAATGCTGTATCATTAATTGTTTTAGATAGAATTGAAAAATAATTCACAATGAGGTCAAGGTAGAAATGGTGAGTCTGTTACAATTTCCAAAAGGACAGAAAACAGCCCTGCCACTCACC
This sequence comes from Dicaeum eximium, assembly GCA_013396995.1. Classification (NCBI taxonomy): domain Eukaryota; kingdom Metazoa; phylum Chordata; class Aves; order Passeriformes; family Dicaeidae; genus Dicaeum; species Dicaeum eximium. The sequence goes on from VWZP01006280.1 coordinate 313,855, forward strand.
ATTACTGGATAGGAGTAAACCTTTATGCCTCTACAGCAGTCTTTGACTCTTGGAGGGGACAATTAGCATCAGGGAACTCATGCAAGTTGAATTCCAGCAATGAATGGTTACATGGGAATGAGAAGATACCATATAATGAAAATCACTAGAGAGATTCCTAAAGGATCCAGCCAAAAAAGAATTAATGGCTGTATATTTAAATAATATATCTATGAAAAAGTTTTTTTGGTGCTAAATGGCTAGCAGGGAAGGCATTAGTATGATTACTTGTCTGAAGGCATGGTGTCAAACCACGGACTGTGTCAAGGGTTGAATAACATTTTTACTTAGCTCATGCAAACAAGAAAATGGCTTTATTGGTCTACAGGAAACTAAAGACAGCAGTTGAATGGAAAACTACTTGTTAATAGACTGGAAGACTTTTTAAATTCTTTTAATATATTTTAAAGAGATGGAAGTGAGGTACATAGCTAGTCTGTCCTGATCCTAGGCATCTTTCAGGCATTAGGTTTTTATTTCTGCCTGTTTAGTATAAAATAACAGTAACTTCTCTGATTGTTCTTAAATACTTTTGTTCAAGCTGGTTGAACAGTAGAATTAAATTATTCTTAAACTGAAGGTAAGGGAAGCATGTGAGACCGTTTTCTAACTCTGTTAACAGTGCACCAAAACCATTGTAGTGCTGAGACCAAAAACACATACTCCAGTACTGGAGTTCTGGAAATAGCTGAGCATGGGAGATAGCACCAGCTCCTCAGCCATGCCATTGTCACAGCCCAAGATGAAGGCTGAAGGAGTGGACTGGGGATAAGCTGGGTCACAGAGTGCTGCAGCAATGTTAGTGAGAGCTGCCCCTGGTGCCACTGCTGCCAGTGTTCCTCCTGGGAGTGGGAAACAGGAGTTACCTAGCATGGCAGCCCCACTGCTACTTGCAACACCTGGCATCAAGAAAGGAACAAAAATCTGTGCATGGCCCAACAGTCAAAGTTTGTCTGTCCCAAACTCTGGGAAGGAAGTTCATGCAAGAGATTGGGTTCTAGTCCTTTCTGCAGAGTGCACTGAGGTGTGATACATGGCTTTGAGTGAAAGCCAATATTTCTATCTCCTATCAGGCACATAAATTCCTATTATGTTTCCAATGAATTTTTGTTTATGAATGGAGAAACTGGTCAGTGGAGGACAGCCACACAGTATCACCCACAGACATCTGCATAGTTTCCAAAAGCTATGCAGATATATTGGCAGAGTACTGTGTTTTAGCTATGCAGACTGTCCCTCAGTCCCACTGGTGATGGTTGAAGGAGCTCCATCTAACAGATTCGCTGGAGGTTTATAGGCTATGCTGACTTCCTCAGATAAAATAGAAACAAGATTTTTCAGTTCCTGGAGACAAATACAAACATAGAAGTAATATCTAAACATATTTGGCTAATGGCTCCCTATCCTACACAATGCTATTCTTTCAATGCCTTTACTAGTGACAAAAAAAATGTCTGCTCTCTTGTGCAGACAAATTTCCTCCAACAAAATGCCTCTAAAGCTATTTACTCTTGCTCCAAAACTTGTCCTGCAGACTGCTTATGCATTTCATATTTTTGGCCCACTGCTAAAATGTATATATTATGTCAGGCTCCATCAAGTGAATGTCTTGAGATCTAAACATGCTTCCTCCACTTGCTCTGTCCTTTCTCAGGAACACACTTTTAGTAGGAGTGGTGGAGCACTTGTGTACCCCAGCCTTGTTCACTGCCTCATGGTTAGGACACGTCCATAAGGAAATGAAGTCACAAAATTCCTTTCTTCCAGTCCAAATCCTCTGGCCATAGAGCTGTAAGAGACAGGCACAACCAGCTAACCTTTCTAGTGAGATCAGCTGCTGTTCTTTCTGCCAAAGACATTTCACATGGCAAGGGTGCTATGATTTGGGCCCCTCTGGTGATATAGGTGGGGAGCTGTGAACTTCAGCCAGGCTTGGGGCGGTTCTGGGCAAAAGATACCCCATTCAGCTGAGTTAATACTTAGGGGAAGTCATAGGAACCAAATTGCAGACACAACAGTTGCAAAAGGAGCAAGTCCTAAGGTAGCAGCCTGCAGAAGTCTTTTAGGCCCAAGAGAGTAAACTCTGACTAATCAACAGCTTGCATCTACCACTGATAAATGCCTCTGCCCCAACAAATGATAACCTCTCCAAAACAAGGGCTGCAAAGAGACCTGCACTCCCACTGGTGCACACATGCCCTTTGGTAGAGCAGATTGCTGCATTCTCCCTGCCTGGTCTCAGCCCTGGGTTGTCCCCTGTGTGCTCCTGTTGTAATGCTCAGTGGTGGGAGTAAGAGGAAAACATGAACACAGCCTGGAGTTTATTTGTGAGAGAACTAAGTTGGGTCTCTCCAAAAGAGACAACACAGTGGGACTGGCATTTATACAGTGTGATCATCAAGCACCGGGGGATAAACTGAGCAGTTAAATTATCTGATAACATAGACACAAACTCAGTTTAGAATATGTTTTTATTTTTTATGGCAGGTCCAAGAGCACTAGATATCCTCAATGCTTACATATACGGGTGACATTTCAACAGAAAGCAGAATAATCTTTTCTGGACTAAGTTTTTTGAGGTTATCCAAAAATTAGATTTTACCTGCATACTTTCTCTTTTCTACTGGGAAGGGTCAAAGTACTCATGATTACTTTGAGAGCAACATTGTTTCAGACATTGTTTTTTGTCTGATGAACAGAAGGACTACAAAAATTTCACAGAGGAAAAATGTCTTTGGTACCAAATTGGTTGTAAGACTAATGTAATGAATCAACTTTTTTTGAATTTGTCCAAGGCTTTGTTCTGAGTTAAACCCAATAGCTCTCACATCATGAGTGTTTTATTTGGCAGAACAGTCTAATGCTATTTTTATTTACTGAGGTTAACTGTGTAGATTCCAGAAGTTGTAAAAGACTCCTAGTACAATTACCTTTTTTTTTTTTTAGATAGGAATTATTACCACTGGACTTTTTTGTTTTTTTTAATAAATCTCTTTAGACTGGAGAGGCTTTTTAAGTATAGCAGGAGTTTGTCAAGCTACTGATTCTATCTACACATTGCTTAGGCATAACTAGACTGCACATTTTAATTCTGATGCAAAACTACTTCAAGAAAAAGCACTTGGGATGTGGTGCTCTCCTATACAGGTAAAGGATTTCACCAGAGCTAATTCTGGGTGGAGATGATGCCTTGAGAGGCTACCTAGAATAGAGGTTAGACAGTGTTAAAGGAATAAAGTAGGTATTCATTAAAAGGCCTTCACAGGATGCACCTTGGGCAGTACGAGAGCCTGGCCAAGGCTCCACCCAAGATGGACAATGGGTCACACATTTGCACACTTTTATAAGTTTTGGTCCATTTACATGTTGGGGTTAATTGTGCAGTTACAGCTTCAGGTTTTGAAGTCACATCCTCCCAGATTGCTCTCCTCAATTCACTGTCATTTACACATTTTGGGCCTGAAGCTTCAATGGTGTCCTTGTTTCTGGGGCTGGAAAAGGATTGTTTTGTCTTACTGAACTGTGAAGGGAACTTGCTAAAACTTTATATGAAGTTCAGAGTTTACATACTAATGCAGTACAGAATCTGGATAATATGAAAGCTAAAATTTAAGGCATCAGAGATACAAAAAAAATTCCAGTATGTTTTCATGCTAAACACTGACAAGGTGTAGCTCAGGGCTGAAATATGGCAGACTACAATCAGAATTGTGTAATAACCAGTTTTTCTTTCTTTATTGGTAAAAAAATTTTGCTTCAACTGTCTGATTTTTCAAATGAAATATGGGATGACTAAGTCAAATCTTCATGTTTTGATCTCCCTATAAAACCACTCATATAATTGTGTAGTGAAAATTTTAGTTAAATCCTTATATTGGAGTGGGTGTTAGTTACTATAATTCCAGATGGAGAAAAAAAAAGGTCCACTGAGTACAAAGGATGGTTCTAAGGCTTTAATTCAAAACAGAGCCAAGAGCAAAGGTTCTTTTGACTGTAATTTTTTTTTTACTTTCATGTACAATACAAGCACTAGAAATATGAAAGCTTGTTTGTTCTGCATTCTTCATCTTCTCTCTCATATTACCATGCTATTTTTACAATACATACTGTAACTATAGCAACATTCTTTAATGGATAAATAGCACATTAGCAACTGGGCTGATACGGTTTTTGCAAAAACAAGCTCAAGTAGAACAGTTTGTCAATTTACCTTCTCCTTATATACATATATATGTGTGTGTTGTAGTGGCAGAATTCCAGACTCAAAGTCGCTTTATGTCATTTTATGGCCATAATAAGTACATTTTATTTTTTTCAGGGTTTACAGCTTTACTTCTGTAACAATAATAAACAGTGTATGCTGTGGCGTGGGAGAGGAAAAAAATTGCTTTATTTATTGAGTCTTCATTTACAGAATGTTTTTGTCCTATATTTTGTCCTATTTGAAAGTCATTTTTTTTAAAGCTTAAATAAATATGAACCAGTTTTGCATGCACATTTTTATTAGCTACTTAAATATCACAGATAACAAGTGTTAAAATATTTACTTTCTGCAGATTATGCAAACTAAGTGGCTGGGTTTGTTGCCATTGAAGATAATGGGAGTTTTGCCACAGACATCAGTGGGAACAAGATCTGGCCTTCAGGAAGTCAAAAATGTAATCAAAGTAAATACGTGTTCTTCTTTTTCAAATAAAACAGTGATTAAGCTGTGGTTGTTTCTGTGCTGATAGGAGTCTTCAAAGTAAGTCAAAGCAGCAATTTTTCAAGGGATTGGTGATACTATAATCATTTGGGGTGCAAATCTGCAGCAAGTTTTAAATGCTGAATGGATTGAGACTGCAACAGTGAGGGATTTCACTAAACAGGCACAGAACAGCAGTCTCAGATCAACCTGCTTCAGGAAAGATCTGCTTCTGAAAGAAGGAGGAGAACATGACTTTTCAGGAAAGTATGGTCTGCCATAGTATTATATTACTATTTCCCTGGGGAGCCATCCAAGCTGGTAGGGGTTTGTTCTTTGTCACATCACTCATAATTAACTTTCTGAAGTTTTCTTACTAGGCAATGGTGCCTCTGGAAATCAGTGTTATGATGATAAATAAAATAATGGGTAAGCCCATTCCTAATGTCCTGAGCCAGACAAGAAAATGCATAAATAATATTTTGCCAAAATTTCTACAAATACATTTTTATTCGGACTTAACTTCATCATCAGTGAAAATGGCATGTTAGATACTGAATGTAACACACTGCCATTTTCCAGTGGATGTATTTCCAGACATTACATTAGCAGTTAAAAATATCAAAGTCTTTGTTTTCAGTTAAGGAGGTGTAATCTGGTTACAATGGTAACTTCTTTTTAATATATAGTATCCCACAGTTGTCAATGTGTTTATGAGCATCAAGTCTCCATGGAAGATGAATGAACCTTCCCTGAAGGTGCCCATGTTTAATCAGACTGGCTATGACAAATAGTTTCTCAGATTCTTTTGCAGACATATATGATATGCATATAACATTTTTGTTACATATAACAGAAGTAAATATAAGCTGATTTCTGTAACTTTAGGCTCTGCTACAAAACCTCTAATTAGGAAATGCAGTGCTAAAAGTTTCTAACTCATTCCAGGAGGGAAGGAGCAGGCAGTGGCTAGGTGAGGAGCACAGCCAGGCAAGAAGTGAGAAGTGGCATGGAGTTGGGCTGAGTCAGTATATTCCCACAGCAAATTAAAACAGATATTCTCCCTTTTCTCTTAGGGAGGTTCTGAGTCACAGAGAACCTACTCGCCTATTTCATCTATTGTGTATCATATTGCTTGGAGGAGGTTGAAAAGAAAAGAGGAAGACGAGAAGTAATTTGGAAGAGAGGAACCATATCAAAATATTTCCTCCACAAGCTTAACATCTAACCCATCTCTTTGTGCTACTCTAATTTTCTTAGTTTCTTACAAGATGTTAAACTAGAAGAAAATGTTCTTGTGCAGAAGTATTTACCAGGAGTTGGTTGAGGTGTCAGGAAGTTGGCATGGCAATCCCATAGCTCAAAAAAAAAAAAAAAGCTCAGTTTATATCCTGAACTGAGTTATCAATCCATCAGCCTTACACAGGAATGTGGCTTCCAGTACCCAGAGTAGATGGGAAGAAGAAGATAAAATCTGTTCTATGTGTGTGTGTATATTCTGATGGAAAAGTTGTAGCGTAAAATTAAAAGGATCATTATAAATTGGTATATGTGGTATTCATCACTACATGATATGCCTGCTATTGACAAGGTATTATTCATTGACAGTTTAGCTGGTACAGATAACTGAATGGGCATAATGATTCTCTACTTTCTTGGGAGCTTAACTTAGTTAGACTTAGTATTACACAACATTCTGATTAAAAAATATTAATAAAATATTAAATTATTAAAATATTAATAAGCATAACTACTTATCTCTTGCTGGTCAGTTTTCAGCCTAGTTTCTCTTTTAATATTTTTACCAATGACTTGAAATTAGACATTAAACTGCCGCCACTGGGGAAGAAAAAAAAACCAGGTGGAATAATGATTGATTAAATACGACTAAATACTCTTTACAACAGGTTGCAGTTACAGAACAACTGTCATGGTTTAACCCCAGCTGTCAACCAAGCCCCATTCAGCTACTCCCTCACTCCCTACTCAGTGGGATGGAAGAGAGAATCAGAAGGGTAAAAGTGGGAAAAGGTTCATGGATTGAGATAAACACAGTTAAATAGGTAAAGCAAAATTCATGTGCACAAGCAAAGCAGAACAAGGAATTTTTTTCCCCTCTTAACCCATGGGTAGGCAGGTGTTCAGAAGAAATGGGCTTCATTGTGTAATGGTGACTTGGCAAGACAAATGCCATTACTCTGAATGTCTCCCTCTTCCTCCTCCTTCCTCCAGGGTTATATGATAAATATGGCAACACATGGTGTGGGATATTGCTTGGGTGAGTTGGGCTCAGCTGTCCTGGCTGTGTCCTCTCCCAGCTCCTTGTGTGCTCCCAGCTCTCTCACTGGTGGTGGAGAGAGAGGCAGAAATTACCTTGACTTTGTGCAAGCACAGCTCATCAACAGCTGCTTCCAGCACAGATCCCAACCACAGTCCTATATTAGTTACAGTGAAGAAAATCTCTCCACCCCAGACAAAACCAACACAAGATGGAGACACTGAGGACTTCAACACCACTCCAAGACTAGAGAACAACAGAGGGGCTAAGATCTTCCCCTTTCTTTGTGCTTACATTCATAAAGTTAGAAAGAACTCTAGGGAATTATCCAATCACTATTCCCAATCCCAACTCCAGGAAAGCATACAGTTGTCATTCCAAGTCCCTTGGTAGGAAAAATAATATGTGTAGGTGTAGTGGAGTAATGGAGCCTTTCCTAGGCTCCTGCCCAGCTTCCAGGGCTTCTGGGATCTTTTTCATAGAAGTGTTCCCTGAGTAGTCTCTTCCTCAGCCTTCATCTTTCAATAGGCTCTTCCCTCCCAGGTGCACAACCTCTCCTTGCTGAATTGCATGAGTTTCCTGTGGTCCATCCCTCCAGTCTGTCTAGGTCAGTCCTACCATTGGTCCCCTCAATTTCCTGTCATCTGCAGACTCAGCAAGGGTACCCTTTGGTCCCTGCTTCATGTCATTCATAACGATGTTAAGCAGCACAGGTCCAAGGACAGACCCCTGCAGTACCCGTCTTGTTGCATCATCCTGGCAGAACATGACTCGTTGGTTGTGACCCTCTGAGCCAGGCCTGTACTTGTGTGGGTTTCCCTGACAGCAGAGCTGTGTCAGTGCTGGGTCAGACAAGCTGCAGAGGTACTCAGCATGAGGGAACATCGGGAACCTGGGATGGAGGAGGAGACGCGCAGGTCAGTGAGCCCGTCAGTTCTGCCAGCTCAACACCTGAACCTGCCCTTGCAGCAAAGCTCTGTGTTACACTGACCCACACCTTTGGCTTCTGAGCATTAGGTGGCTGATTTTTCAAAAAGGCATTCCCTCTTACATCCTTGTTGAAGGTGATGAAGGCCAGCCCTCAGCTGGGGTGAACACTGAGATAATTAGATCAGCTGGAGCAACTCACTCCACTTAGGTCAAAGAGCCCAAACGAAATAGGAGATGCAATCTGAAATGTCTTGAAAGGCCAAAATCAGAGAGTTCCCAAGTATCATTTGATACCCAAGGAAGCCAACAGTGTTTTAAGATAGCAAACACATAAAGGAAAAGCCTTTCTATGCAAATTTGTACATAAGCTTCTGTAAATTCATGTATAGATGTATATAAATTCATGTGCATGTATTTATCATATACATTATTTAGTAGGATTATTTTGTTAGGTTCGTTGGGTTTGCCAAGCATTTTGATGCTCTTCTTTCTGCAGAGCTTTTATTATGATTGCATATGTAGGGTAATAATGGTTAGTGAGGCTTAAAGATTATAAAATGTGAAAGATTTTAAGGACTAAGAAACCATCATAATGGTGTTTTAAACTACTGTTATCATAGGAAATTTAAGCTGATCTCTTTGTTTTCATTAACAAAGAGCAAAAATACAGTTTTCTTTAAAATGTGAAATAAAATAATAAAGGAGAGAACACAGTTTAGAAATCTGCATGACAGAGAAATCATGAATAGCATAGTGTGAGGGGGTGGAGAGAAACAGGAAAATTATGATTGTTTTCCAGACTAGTATACCACTAAAATAATACAAATTGGAACTAAGGGGCATCTTCTCATGAACATGATTTTTTCATGATGATAAAATTCTCTTTCCCTAGTTGAAAAAATGATGTGCCTTTTCAAGGAACATGATACTAGGGTGGTTACTAGCCAATCCTAGTCCTCTTCAGCATGCAGATATATACATTAATTATTCCTGCTGATTTTACTAGCAGTGATGTGAATAAAGCCCCATACATCACCCTCCTATGCTATCCTGAAATATTTGTTTTTATTACTGGCACATGAGAATATTCAGTGGGTTTATTTATCCTGCTCTCATCAGTGTTTTCCTCATTTATAGAGATTTTTAAATCTGGTAAAATGAATCCTTTAGTTCAAAGAACAGCATGTATTATGTTGGTCTTCATAAACTGTTTGGAGAACAGTTAAAAAAGGCATGAAAAAAGAGAAGGGCACTCAGGGACAGTCAGCCAGGGAACCTTGCATACACTCTGTGAATTTATTCACACATTGATTTATCACAATTATGAATATTCTCTAAAGAAAAAACAATAAACAACATTTTTATAATTTTATAAAACACCTTGGGGAAAACACTGATTTGCTGCTGCTATTTTTAATCATTCATTTTGGTGTCTTGAAATATTGCTTTATGTGATCCTAATACTTTTTTTCCACTTTTCTTCTTTATTTGCATTTTTTGCTCTTGTTTTTTCTCTTTTCTCTCTTCCTCCATTTCATTCTTTCTTCCTTCAGGACTGCCTAGAAAAGCCAATATATATCACACTAATTGCCACCCAGGCACTGCAGTTTTCCCTGGTTTTGCTCCCCATCCCTGCCATAGCTTGGTACTCCCAGCAGCCTGGTGCTACATTAATAGCTTGGCCTATGGGGACCTTTCTGTCTGGGACAGAACCATTCTGCCCAGACAGGGAGAGACAAGGCTTTTTTGTTCTATAGGAAAAAAAAAAAAAAAGGAAAAAGACAAACCCTGCTGCAGCCCCTCACTTAGGATTCCTCCTCAGGAATTCTAATTCCAGCTGCATGCTCCAAAGGGGCTCATGACAGTGATTATTCCAGGCATAAATCATCATTCAGTAGCTTTGTGTTCACACACCAGTTCTTCAGGGATTTCTTTTTTTTTTTTTTTTTTACTTTCGTATTTTGTGCTGTACTATTTGCTTGCAAATCATAATCTAACTCAGCAATGGTGAGGGCATATCAAAATTAGTAAACACTTTGTTTTAAGATAATTGCTGATTTGAGAAGTACCTTTGAGATATTATGTGTAGCACAGCTGTCAGTAGTAGCAATTATTTATGTATTGAATGAATGAGTTTGTTTTTTATCTATTTGGAAGGGCACTTTACTTACCCATGCTTCCCTTTCTCCAGGCACATTCCCATGTGCAGTTTTACAGCTATATTGTGACCAGCTTTGTGATAACAAGTTTGTTTTAGAAGAAGCTTTTTCTTAAAAATAATTGTCAAAATGGGCCCCCTAATTTCTGAAAGGCAAAACCCAAAGATGGCCTAGAACTCATTGCTTTGCCCAATAAGAGGTTATCACACAGCATGCCTGAAACTCTCAGCTTTCTTGAGCTGGATCTAGATGTCTCAGATCAGAATCTTCCTAGTTATTATTTCTTAGGCATCTATGCTTCCTTTCATCTATATAAGATGGACACCATGAGCTTCATCATGTGGAGGTTTTGCTTAAATGGAATGTTAAATCTGCAATTTTTTGTTACTAAAGAGTATTTTCTTGACTTAAAATCTGTCATCTCCATATAATTAACAAACATATATCCTTGATGTACTGCACAATCTTCATTTACCTATAATCCAATATCCATAAAACTAAAAATTATAGCCTGTGCTAAGCACTTCTGCCAACTGCATTTCACAGATTAAAATACAAAGGGCAGATAATTCTTGTGTTGCTCTTTAATAAAATTAAGAATATGCCTGGACATTGAAGAACTCACTGCTATGTATGTGTATATATTGTAATAGAAGTTATAGGATTTTTTTCTCTGTAGCAATGCAACGTGCCACACATCTGATAGAAAAAGATGCCCTATAAACCTAGTTAGCTCACTGTAAAATAAGAACAACTGCAGGGAGGCAAATATATATCTCATCCTCACAGGGACAGCATTTTAAATCCTGTTAAACTGAGGCAGGCATTCCTGGAGGAGGCAGCAGATGCATTCTACCCTTTCCCCTCCTCTGCCAGTTACCAGTGCCCACTTTGGGGTCTGCAGTCTGAGGGGAGGGGAGCAGAGGAGCTGCCCCACAGACCATGCCCAATGTCCCTCCTCTTCAGGACTGCACTTAGCTCTGTAACAAAGTGCAATCCCTTTAGTTACAGGCACTCTCTGCTTCTCTACTGACTGGCCAAGATCTTTTATTAGAGCCAAAACTACACAAGCAAGCTGCCAGGCTTCCAAAATACCAACCCTGTTTACCTGATGGGCCAGCCAAAATTGGAGGTCAGTGAAGGTAAAGTGCGTAAAAAACTTGGAGGGTTTTGGCCTTAAATGACACCCCAGAAGTCACAGAGGTAGTCTGTGGCAGGACAAGTATGGGCACGTAGATCTCCAAATTTTGGAACTCCCTAATTGCTAGGACATCCTGCTCCCTATAGGGATAGTAAGTTTATTTTACCCAAAAGTGTGATGACTCTTTGCACCAAAGAGTATTGTTTGCAGTGGTAGCTCTTTAATAAAGGACAGTCTGTCCTTTATTCACTTCTCACTGCAGATGCTGTTAAGCCTTTGACTTGTTTTTGCAACCTATGCACAGGGAACTATGAGCCTTGGGAGCCTAACCTGGGGAGAGAGGGCCCAAGCCCAGGGAAATCCTCTGGCTAGTCTACAGTTGCTCACCTGGCATATGCACTGCTTTGTCTATGCATCAGAAGAAAAGTTTCACAGAGCAGAGAAACCTACAGTCTAGTTTTATTTCTAGTGTAACAATGTGTGTGCAAAATTAAATATTGCCTGAGAGAAGGCAACATTGGGAATACAACCAAAGATCTGAGTGTACAGCACCTGACATTTGGTGGGAGAAGTGCAAGAATTCACTGGTTGGTAATATTAGTTTACATGGTTGTTTATTTTTTCATTTGACAGAATATTATTATGACCTTTTCAGAGAGTAGCTACCCCGTTGTAGGAGGACACTTATGTCTCCAGGTACCTATTACAGTTCCTTAAAGATTCTTAGGAGCTACTAAGTTCACAATAGCTTTCCAGATTCCAAAGTGAGATATTGAAATATAATAATACCTGAGAATTGCAGACATCATTATTTTAGCTGTTTTTCGGTATAGAGAAATTCCAGGGGAAAAAAAAAAAAGTGTTGGTTGCTCTTCTAACACTTCAATCCATTCCACATGCTCTGCCTAGATCATTATCTGCACTTTAAAGATAGACATGGGCCCAAACTTGTGATGCAGTGTACTGGGTTGCTGCTGGCTGTTCCAAAACTGCTCTCTCAAGTCCCCTCTGCAGCTGGACAGGGGAGAGAAAATATAAGTAAGGGCTCACAAGTGGAGATAAAGACCAGGAGAAATTACTTGCCAAATACTGTCACGGGCTAAACAGGCTAGAATTAGAGGTATTAATCGAATTTATTACAACCAAGATCAGACCAAGATAATGACAAGTAAAATAAAACCTTCAAAGCCCTCTCCCACTCCCTTCTTCCCAGCTCTATCTCCTCCCCCAGTGGGACAAGGAGACTGGAAATGGGGGTTATGGTCAGTTTATCACCCATGGCTTCTCCCACGGCTCAGGGACAGAAGCCCTTTCCTTGCTCCACTGTGGGGTCCCTCCCACAAGAGACAGGTCTCCATGAACTTCTCCAGCCTGGGTCCATCCCACGGGCAGCAGTCCTCCCCACACTGCTGCAGTCACTCTTCCATGGGGTGCAGTCCTTCAAGGACAGGCTGCTCCAGCAGGGGTTCCTCTCTCCTTGGGCATCTGATGGGTTCACAGCCTCCTCTCAGGCATCCACCTGCTGTGGTGTGGGTCTCCTCCATGGGCTGCAGGTGGATCTCTGCATCTCCCTGGACCTCCAAGGGCTGCAGGCACCATGGTCTCCCCACAAACTGCAGGGGAATCCCAGCTCTAGCACCTGGAGCACCTCCACCCCCTTCTTCTCCATTGACCTTGGTATCTGCAGAGTTGTTCCTCTCAGCCCACTTTTCTCTGGCTCCAATTACATCTGTGCAATAATTTGTTATTTTCCTTTTTCTTAAATATGTTATCACAGAGGTGTTACTACCATTTCTAACTGGCCCAGCCTTGGCCAGCAGCATGTCTGTCTTTGGTGCTGCCAGGAATTGGTTCTGCTGGACAGGGAAGAAGCTTCTGGCAGGATCTCACAGAAGCCACCCCTGTAGCTCTCACCCTGCTACCAAAGCTGGCCATACAAACTCAGTACACAGTGACTTTGGTGGCAAATCCAATCAGGTCTTGAGGCAATGTTCAGGTCATCCCAGGTCAGGAATCAGCACTTAGTTACCTTTAAGCACGAACCTCCTTGGCATGTGGACCAGAAGGAACTTCCTTTTCTAGCATTCCTCCATGCTCCTCCTGCTTTTGGGAGCTGCCATGATTTCAGGGTGCTGGCTAATGCAGGTCTCTGGCCGTGCATCTAGAAGCACACTCAACTCATATTAGTTTTCTAGCCCTGCAGACTATTAGCTATAAGTGTGACACAGTGCCTGTCTCTGATATTTTTGTTTTTCTATTACACAGAGAGACAAAACATGAGAAAAAAAGAAGTGATTGCTGCTGTGCTTGACTGCCTCTCCCACCAACTGCTGGCTCTGTCACACTCACTGTCATCTGCGACAGACTGCGTCACACGCCGGTGCCAGCTGTGGGGTGAAGTCCTCACCCACTCTGTACCACAGATCTATTAATGACATTCCCAGTAAACACAGTGGCTCATTTTTTCCATGTCTGCACTCAAAGAGAGTGATGCAGTGTGCAGAGAGTGAAATTTTGCGGGGACAGGCAGCATTGAGTTCAGCAGCTCCCCATGGGAAGAGAGTGAAAAAAATGAAGCTTAGAAAAGAAAGAATGTTTACTACTACATACACAGTAATACCTCAAAAATATAAAGTTAATAATAGCATCAGGGAAAAAAAAAAAGGTTCTGTTACCCACCTCCATCCCCCAATAAAACTAGACTTGGAGTGATTCTTTCAACTTGAGTTTCATGAAGACAGTCAGTGGCAGGATGCCGAACATGATCCCCACAGACATAAATAAAATTGGCTGAAGCAGCTGAGATAGGAAGAGCTCTTGGCTGATTTGGTGAGAGAATGACAAAATGGTTGAGGGTAGAAAGGACCTCTGGAAGTCATCTGATACAACTCTCTGCTCAGAGCCCTCTCGAGCCCAGTACCATGTCCAAACAGATTTTGATTATCTCCAAGGATGGATCCTCTTTGGACAGCCTGGGTGCTTGGTCTGTTTTGCAGTGAAAAATAGTTTCCTACAACAGTTGTGCAAGTTCCTGTGTGAACATCATCCACCTGAGTTTTGAAGTACTCTACACACACCATAGTGGTGTATAAACACTACATGCCAGACCCCTCCCATTTCCTTATTCCCTCATTTCCTTATTTCCTTATTCCGTCTCCGCAACAAACCCAGGCACCTTCACTTTAATTTGGAAGCTGTCTACAATGAATTGAATCTTCCTGATTTCCTTTTGTGCCTCTGGCAGTAGAAAACCCTCCTCTTCCCTTTCTTTGTCCAATAAGAGGTCTTCCAGCAAGCCTGCAAAGCATCTAGTCTTTTTTTCGTTTGTTTGTTTTGGTGCGGGTTTTTTTGGTTTTGGTTTTGGTTTTGGGTTTGTGGTTTTGGTGTTTTTTTGGGGTTTTTTGTTTGTTTGTTTGTGGGTTTTTTTGGTTGGTTTTGGGGTGTTTTTTGGTCAATTCCTGCCCTATCATGTCACTGCTGGAGAAAACAGCACAAAACTAGTTCAAAAAAGTTCATGTTAAATGAAGATCCCACAGATCTCTGAGAGCAATTGAAAGGGAATCACAGACTTTGAGCAAATGTCTTGGATGCTGGTTTCTCCTCTTTTCCTTCTACTGGCTCAGGACAAATGTGACAATGAAGATTTTGGTGGCAATTAGAACAATAATAACAAGAATAACCTACCTTTCCTTTATGAAATGAGGAGTATTCTTTTTTTTTTTTTTTCTTTTTTTTTTCTTTTTTGTCAAAATGCTGTCTTTAATCCATTTTCTGGTCAGGTCTACTATTTCTTATGCAGTTCACAGTTACAGTAACATTCTGCTGGAACAAGTGTAAAGTTGGCTTTCAAAAGAAGACAGAAAGTATGATTAATTTCACAGCCAGCTTTAGGAAGTTTTCTCAGGCTGCTAAACCTGAATCAAACTTTTCCAATGAAAGCTGTTAGAAATTCTAAATAAGGAAAATTCAGCATGTTGTACAAATTGAATAGCTGTCTTAGCTCTAATAACTGCAAGTTTCTTTCAGGATTGAGAAAATTTATTTATCATCTGTCTTTTACAAGGAAAAATAGATAACCATGATCTAGGAGTAAGATATGAGGTCAAAGCAATTCTGGGTCATCTCTTTTGAAATCAGTCTAATTTCAGTTTTGCTTTAAATGATGAGTTTAAAAAATGAGTTTACAGCACTAACAAATTGATATTTTACAAATCTGTTTGTAAACCAGCCCTGAGCCATGAATTCTCACACAGAACTGCAGTCCAGAACTGGTGATTGTTTTGGATTCAAAAGTCCTGTCTACTGGAGCAGAGGTATTCATGCCTATAAGCTTTGCTGTTAACTACATCACTTTGTCATAATGTCTAACAAAAATAATTAAATAGCACAAGAGGTTACTGGCTAGT
This sequence comes from Dicaeum eximium, assembly GCA_013396995.1. Classification (NCBI taxonomy): domain Eukaryota; kingdom Metazoa; phylum Chordata; class Aves; order Passeriformes; family Dicaeidae; genus Dicaeum; species Dicaeum eximium. Next base: position 329,492 of record VWZP01006280.1, read on the forward strand.
TCTGCTGCATTCTGCAAAGTGTTCTTTGATGGCCACAGACCAGCTTCAGTGCAAGGGATGCAGAGGTCTCTTCCCTGCAGTAATGAGCTCACCTAACCCCTCTGCATGGCAATTTGAAGACTCTTAAGTGTTGAATTCTGACTACTATTTGCTGACATTTCCCACTGCACTGGAATCACATAGAGTCACAACAGTGTTTTCTTTCAGCAAATAAAAATGCCTGTTACATACCTGCTTCCAGCTGAAGTGATCCACTATTTAAAAATTAATTATGGGAAGGTATTTAAGAGCTCAAGCAGTGTTCCAATCACACGTTCTCAAAGGAGAATCCAACTTTTTTTATTTATTGCTGCAAAATAAACTCCCAAAGCTAGACATTTCAACTACAAGTGTCAAAATACATGCAATAAATAATGGGGGAAAGAGCAAATTGCAAAACAACCCAGAACAACACCCCCACTATCTAGTAATTCCATAAAGGTGTTGCTAAATACATTTATTACTGTAACCTTCTTGCTAGAAATTAGAGCCTAATCACTAACAGCTATACAATTTTTTAATTTTCTTTTGATAAACACATTACTGAGTTGGTACAATATGAGAAATTGTCATTCTTGATTTATATTTTGAGACAAGGCAAGAACTTTCAAACACCAATTTTTCCTGTGAACAGCAAAAAGTTAAAGCCAAAGAAGTGATGGACGTGATGGATTGCTTTAAGACCAGGACAGTTTTCTCTTTTTGTTAAAAAAAGAGAAATCTCTCTTTTCCCTTTCTCCAAGGAAATTTGCATATTAAAAGTCTGCAGAAATTAGGTTTATGTGTATTCTTTATGGCTATGAGGTGGATGAGAGGGCAGTTATTGTTCAGCATTGACATCAGACTTAAAACTGCAGACTGCAGACCTTTACAATAGAATTAGACTTTCGTGTTGCATAATGAGATTCATTATAATTGACATGCATAATTCCAATCATGTTCTGTGTTGATTCAGCCTTTTGTTGTCAGGACAGCCTGTTATTACATACTGAACTAACCTTACTCATATACAATGATTAAAACAAAACATCTTCAGAGGTTGTTGGTTTGGGTTTTTATTCTTTTAGGTCAATGCAAGGTACCCCTTCCTTCCCCATGCCCACCTCCCCTGCAGCATTTTCTCAGCAAAGCCAGAAAATTCAGTGTCTGGCACAGAACAGACTTTTCTCAGTGTGAAAAATTATTCTCAAAAGGTGATTCCCTAAGAGTTTGATGAATGTTATCTCTACATTATAAGTGTAAGGAAAACCACTATAATAAATATATAGATTAATAAAGGAAGATATGGGTCTGCAGTATTCCCAGAGTGGAGAAGCACAGCAATTAGTAAAGACCATCAAGGCTTTTAATGTTCATAAAGTGTCAATCAAGGTCACTCAGGGGTACTAATTCACTAAAATAGGCAAAATCAGAAGGCTTGACCCTTTCAACTGCTCTGCTTTTTTTTTTTTTTNGGAAAAGTTGGCTACTCAATAATGCTGATTTTTGCTACAGATTTATCCGAGACAATATTGGTGGTTTTACACTGGTTTTTCTTTCACAGGCTCTCACCAGTAGAACTGAGCACCATTCATCCTAGATTTGCAAAGGCAACTAGAGATGCCTGAGCAGGCAGCTCTCAGAATGGCCCAGGCTGAGGTTGGGAGACACCTCTGGAGATCACCTTTCCAACCCAGAGCTCAAGCAGGGCCACCAGGACCCCATTGCTGAGGGCCATGTCAGGTGGCTTTTGGATATTTCTAAGGACAGGGATTTTACAATCTCCCTGGGCAACTTGGGCCGGTACTTGGTCATCCTCACAGTGAAAAAGGGTTTCCAAATCTTCAACGGGAACCTGCTGAGTTTTAGGTGGAGCCCACTTCCTCTAGTCCTGTCCCATATTTCAGTAGCCACCAAGACACTCACAAAACACCCATTTACATTTGTAACCCAATGGAGGGAACATTTATCTGGCCAAAGACATCTGTGATGGAGACATAATGTCTGAGTTAGTCAGCGCCCTTCACAGATAATAGAGAAAAATAGGTATTTCTAAGGACCCATTAATCTCATTTTTTAAAAGTATATCTAAAATAAGGCAAATTAATCACATCTGCAAAGCATCTGTTTACTCCACTGATTTTTACGGAAGTCTAGGTTGACTTCTTATGGTGAAGACCTCAGTGTGGAGGCACTCTCTGGGGCACTTTCAAGACTAAATGAATGCTTACAAGGTTATGGGGATGTGAAAAACTAAGACTGTTCAAATATTGCCACAAGGAGCCTAATTTTTCCTACTGTTTGTCCAGACACAGAAATTAGATGTTCCCTCATTTGTCCCATTTCCCACATATGCAGACTGCTCTGGTCAAAGAACACACACCTTGGAGCAGCACTCTGTCCCAAAGCACAAATGTCCCCATAATTGTTACTGTACCTGTCACTTAGGAGACACTAATGAAGGGAAATCAAGCTGGAAGCAGAAGGTCAGATGCCAGTACTTGCTTTTCCCACAAAACAGTTGAAATCATTTCCTTTCACTTGGCAACAATTGAAAATTAGCTTGAAGGAAATGCCAGTGTCACACAAAGTTCAATCAACACCTCTGGCAACTCTGGAGAGACATACCAGAGAGATTTCAACAAGGTCCATATTGACTGTTCCTACAAAATTAAAATGCAGCTGCCAGTAAGGAAGTCTGTTTGATTGCCTATTAAGCAAATTAGTCACCCACTACCTCCCCTTGCACTGGCTATTCTATCAAGAAACAGTACCCACATCTGAAGGAATGGCTGTGAGGAGGCAGATCAGGAGCAGGGCTTTCAGCTCAAAACCAAGGTGAGAATCAGGCCTGGAGAGGAGGAGGAGTTAAAACCAAGGCAGGCAGGAGGGGGCTGGTACCCACTAGAGGCAAGTCTTCATAAACCTCTAGCAAAAGGCAGAGGATTGTACTTGCTACTGCCCAGTTCAATTTAATGGAGACAGACAGCCCTCTGCACAGCCCTAGGGCTGCTGAAGTTACTTCTCAATAGCTCCTAAAAGAGCAACCCTGTAGTTATTTGTAAGGGTTGGGCCCCTTACCTTGAAGGGCAAATTTAAATGGAAAGGCCCAGCCCAGAAGAATGTCATTGTCCGTCACTTGTTGGTTGTTCAGACTGAATAATCTGAGTGTGCACTTTAGCCAGTGAGTTTGGGGGGAAATTGAAGACTGAAGCTCAAATAAATTAATCCTGAAGACAGGGTGATGGTCAAGACTATAATGAAATATTTCTTCATCCTGGTTAACTATCAACTTACTCTTTGCCTTTTTATTTTACTCCTAGTTTTCTTTTAAAAGGCGTCACTCAGGGGATGCTGTGGCTTTCTGCAGTGGCTTTGCTCTGGCTTCAGAATCTCACCTTTCATGAGAGAAGATGCTTGATGAACTCTGGGACTGGCAAGTCCCAGCACCTCTGCATGGGATCCTCACTTTTGATTAAAACCTTTTATTGGTGCTTTCTTCAGAGCTGGGACATTTATAACTCTTCTTCCAGTTATGGATTTCAAAGCCTATGAAATTACATTGCAGCTTTCTTTTAGTCAAGAGGCCAAATGAAATGGAACAGAACCAGCAGACAGGATTTATAGGACTTAACATCCTTCTAGAGCAGTAGGAAGTAGTCAGTGTTTACAATGTCATTGACAGCAGGCAGTGGTATCCCCCATTTGGGCTGAGATTCAGTACAAATTCAGGCAGACTTAGCACTGAAGAGCCCACTACAGTCAGTGAAGATCCAGAGCTTGAATTAGCTGCTCTTTGTAATTCATAAAGTATTTGAACCATCCTCGTGGTAAGATAAGGGCTCACTGGTCCTCTGAAGTGGCAGCTGAAGGCTATGAGAAATGCATTAGGGCATCTCATGTGGCACAGGATGTCTATATTTAGGCAGGTGACTGCCACTTCAGATTGTCAATGACTGTGGCCTGGGACGGTGACTGGTGGAAAAACACAACATATGCTGCAAGATCCTAAAGGAAAGTGTATACTATTAAGTTAAACTCGGATTTAGGGTATCTATCTTCACATTGTGGGTTTTTTTAAAATGAGATTTATAGAAAAACATTTCTCTTTGAGATCTTAATCTCTGTGCCAAATCTGACAAAACCAGCCAGTGGATACTAAAGTTAACACAGTTGAATAAGGTAAATACCACTTAATACTCAGTATTACAGTAACTCCTCACAGAGAACACATAAATTTTTATCACCTGGTTTCCAATCATTCCCCAAAATCCAAGATGTCCTGCCTTTTTCTGGCTCTGTAACACTGTTCAAAAACTCAGGAAACTCAGGTTTATATGTGGTCACCTCTATCTGAAAAATGCCACAGATATAAATTACTTTCTCAAAAGCACAGGTACTGGTGTCACAAAGATGTTTGGAAGTTGAGAAGAAAACAAATAGCAGGACAAAAATTAAAAATAAAAATTAAAAATAACTGCAAAGTTGGGGTCAGCACAAAAGAACAAAAAGAAAAGAAAAAAAATCCACAAACTTTCATGAAGTTGACAATACACTGTTGATAAAACATGCAATGATTATATACCCCAGAAAACCCGGTAATTTGTGGAAACCTAGAACTGCTGAAGGTATGTTTGCAACAAGCAAACAAGGTGCTCCTCTTCTAGTTTTGTTTGTGTAGCAAAGAAGGTAGTTCAGATGGGCACTTTGCTTTCCAAAGCAGCACCACACACTTCTGAACCAGACTATATAAAATTTAATGTCTATCATTTAAGATATATGGAAAATTTTCCCCAAGCTTTCTTGTACTTTCTTGTACTATATGTATGTGTGTGAAATGGGGCACACAACTACAACTTTTTATTGTCACTTGCTTTAAAAAAATTGAAAACTTTTTTTCCTCCGAAAAATACAGATCAATCAGACAATGGCATGTGTAAGAAACATTAAAGAGGTTAAATTGCTGAGGTAAATTAATCTTCAGTAGACTAGCCATACCTCAGGGACACTCAGATTTGTAACCTGAAATGCTGCATATGGAAAATTCAAACACCTCTGAAAGTTTATAGAACAAGAAATATGTAAAAAGACAGTTATTAAGAACAAAAACATCAGAAAATTCAATATCAATATTTAAGACTGGTAAGACTAGAGAAATACTTGGGGGAAGAAAAGAGGACAATGGGAGGGGAAAAAAGAAGAAATTATGCACATTTTTTGTTATAACTAGCTAAGGTACTCTGATACTTGAAAGTGAATGTTACATTATACCTATTTCTAAAACTATTGTACTTGCCAGTTAATATTATGTAGGGTCTGTATTAGCAAACAGGTGCAAGTAGTAACATCTATATTTTCATTAGATTAACAAATCAAGGTTTTAGACATCTTTGTTCATCCATTATTTCTCAGTTTCAGCTCTGAGTAAAACAATTTTAAACCTCCATGTTAAACTTGCCATCTCAAATCCATTCCTGAGTTTATATTTTTCTGCTTTAATACAGACCTTGAAATTCAGTTTTCTTCCTTATTGTAATTAAATGTTCTCAAATGTTAGAGTTTCAGATAATGTGAAATCTGCTAGCAGATTAATAGTAGAAAAGTGTGAACAAATGCCTTGACTGATGAAAGTTATCTTCTGCAGACTATGATGTATATCTGCATGCACACATGTTCTCTACTGACAACATTTTCCCCTTTATTTCCAGTGCTATCCTATAAATCAATGGCAGTTCTTCAGCAACAGTTTAAATTAGGCTCATTAGCTGAATTATACATATAATCATGCATATACAATAAATCTTTTAAAACCATTCTCATTTTCAGTATACTAGTGAAAATCTTATGCTATGGAGTCCCCTGTTCTGGCAGTATAAATGCTGTGGGTCTTAGTGAAATAAGAAAAATGCCTTCACACAGAGAACTATTGGAAAAAATAGTGTGGTTTTGTGTATTTTTTTTCTATTTGGTTTTTTGAATAAATATCAGACCTTTCCACAGGGACAGCTTCCATCAATGAATGAGTCCTGCACCAAATGTTTGTTTGAGTAGTTCTTTACACCAGCTTGGCAGTGAAGTGACATCTTCTAGTGGAAGTACATGTACATTTACCTTAAGACCTCTGTATTCTTAGAGGAGACAATTCAGAATCTTGCTGTCAGGGAACACCTCAGTTCTGTGAGGTTGTGGATACCCTTAAAAGGTGCTAATGGAAACTGAGACTGCACAGTACCTCACAGGTTTTGCCTTCATTTAAAAATATGCTATTATGAAGATGTACTTTAGGAACCCAGCAAAGTTTCTGACTGACAAGTAGCTTTCTATAAGAGGTAGTATGCATGACTTAGAATCTTCAAACCAAAAATGTCTTTCTGTGAACATATGAAACCATATATACACAAAAAGGTACTATACATCCCTCCCCTGTTGAAGACATAAATGGACTTTAAGGCCTTTGGATTGTCCTTTCCCTAATGACTCTCTAAAATATGAACAGCATTCATTGCTGCTTGATGATAGTAATGACCTTATAATAGTTTCCATGGAAAGAATTCTGAGATCATAAACAGTGACAAAGTGAGTTTGTTAGTTACCAAACATACACGTTCCAAAGGTACATGACATTTAATTCTAATCTATTTTTAGAAATCATAGGAAAATTAAGACAAATTAACTTTTTCCAGCAGAAGTGCTTACATTGTATTTCCAAATACAATTACAGAGAACTTCTAATTGACTATTATTAGAAATCAAGTAATTTCTATTACACCCTCAAAGCTCTTCTCCAAAACAGAGTATTTAAAAGGCAGCATTTATGACAGACTCAGTGAACTGAGTCTCTGAGTCAGATGACCTAAATTCCTCTAAGCCCCTGTGCGTAATGTTTTGTGTTAAATGACACTAGGCTGATACTCATTCAGCACCTTAATTAGGCTTTATGATTCTCTTTTTTTCTCTCTTTTCTCTCTTCTTTTTTTTTTTCTCTCTCTTTTGCTGAGCACCTGGAGTAAAAGAACTGCTTCCATTTTAGATGAAACTTTGGCACAAGCAAGAACAATTTTTCTCCCATACCTGTCCTTATAGGTGGTGGGAACATATTGAATTCAGGTGTAATTCTCCCCTTTCCTGTCACTGTGGGGTTCTCCAGATATTTCTCAAAAAATTATCACATCTCCCAAGTTCCTGTCAGTAGCATCTGATAAAGGCTGACAGCAACAACTCAGCTGATCCAGTGCATTGTTTTAGAACAAGCAAATATCATTTGTACCTAAAGAAATAGCCCTCTGTTTTTTCATTCCCTTCCTTTACATCCACAGACAAGTCTCCCTGACTTTGCTGTTTGTACACTTAGAAGTTTTGCCAGTTTAACTTTACTGGTTTGAAACGCAGAGTGGTAAAGCTGTGCTTCACTGGCATGGTTATTTAGCAAAATACTCTTATAGAAAAGCAATTATACCAGGAAAACTTCCTTTAGCAAAGATAGAGTGCCCCCCATTTGGAGGGAGCTGTTAAACCTACCCCTGCAGAAGAATCCTTTCACCTCTGTGAACGACTTCCTCTGGGAGTGGGAGAGGAAGGTAGTGGTTAGGGGAGCTATGCCATGCAGACCTTAGGAAATACAGACAAGCCTGCTGTGGCATTCTTTCTGGATGGAAGGTAATCATTTTCACCCTGACAGGCTATTGTAAGGCTAAATAAAGATAAGGAGAAGTGTCAGATATTGACCCACTCATAAACCATGTGAAAAAGGTCATATAAGTATCTAGGGAACAGGAACTGTTCCCTACATGGAGAGGAATGTTTAATTGGTAAAACTGAAAATATATAAAACTGATTTTATAGAGAAAAACTGCATTGGATATGCATATATTTTAGTAACCTGCAGCCTCTATATAACATGCAAAATCTCTGAAAATCCAGCAAAAACAGTACAAATTCTGAACAACAAAAAATAAGTTTAGGAGGGAGGGCACATTCCCCATGAATTCTAGAACTGGGCACAGTGGGGGAAGCTAGCAAATTTTACATTAGGATATAGTGGTAGAGAACAAGAGCCACTTAGTAAGGTCAGAACAGTTGGAGACCTCTGCCACATTTTCTTTGTTCCACCTTTATGTGACATATGGAAACATATCACATATCCTCCCCCTGGTGCCCAGGAATACCATATATGTTTCTCCCTACACACAGAAAATCCCACCTGTGCAGCTGAATCCAAGCCTTGCTGCTTCAGGCTCGTGTCCTATTTCAAATAATATTTAGTGGTAGCAGCATCAAATCAAAGTGGTTGTACTCTGTTAATGAAGAGATGTGCAGCTCTTCATTCCAAGAGATGGTTCCTCCTAGTTTTTGCCAGATAGAGTCTGATTTCTGCAGATTAGTGTTTTGGTGTAGTCATATTTGTATAAGAGACAATGAAGACAGATTTAATTGAATTTCAGAGGGTATTCAGCTCACACAGTGATAGCTATTGTAGTGCATCCTAAAATGCTTTACAGTAGGATGACATGCTAGGATTGCAGAATGCTTTATTGTCAGCATTAATAAACACATTGTATTTAATTTCCAAAACAGAAATTATAAATCAACTGTTTCAATTAACTGCTAGATTTTTCCAAGTGTGGGATCATTTCTCATCTGTAGACATCTCTTTTACTACAATGAAGTTCTTGATACATTCAAATGAGCTTTAAGTGCTCAGTGGAAGAGCTCCTAAAAGGAAAGGATGTTGGGGGTTTTAAAGCTGTAGAAGTCCTACAACGTTTGGCTGGTAGCTTGTTTTATAAATAGTGCAGTAAACCCTGATGCTCACTCTTCTCTGAAACATCTATAATTAAAGGGTAATGGGCCAGATCGTGAATGCTTTATTCAAAGTGAGGCTGCTCATCGTACAAAGTACTCTCCAGGGTGAGTAAGTGCATCATAATTTGGGCTGCTGTTGTCAGAGTTTAGTAATAGACTGCTATATAAATAGGTCCTTGGAAAGTACCAAAGTGTTCAAGCCATTGTAATTGCATTAATACAGCTGACAATAATCAGTGGGGAATATTCCAGCATCTTCTGGTAAATTCTGATTGTGTCTACACAAAGGTAACCCTTGTAAGTCTGTGTTCCACTGAGAAATGTGCATGGCTTGCATTAATGTTTCGACTCAGAAGTAGCTGTGCAGAAACACAAAAGCCACTTATATTGCTAAGAAGCCTGAGATTCCCAAGTCTTAATTTATTGACATCCTTCTGATGAAGATGGGAGATAGTGACTTTTACAGCTCTTGTTGTTGTCAGACTTCTTCGTTACAAGTATGTTTACTAGGCATGACATTTTCAATGAGGTAGAGAGCTGCCTTACAAGATTTTCTTTATTTCCATTAAATTTGTGAGATTTGGTTTACACAGAACCTTAAATTATCTCCATGTAATCTTGGGAATTTGACATTACAAAGCTCTTTATCTCAAATTGTTTTATCTCCTCTATCTTCATTTCCTTATTAAGCAGAAAAAGAACGTTGATACTGTCTTTGCACTTTGCAAATAATTTTAGTATTTTAAGTTTATTGCAATAAATAGTATAACTTCATAATGAACACTTAGCTTTCAAAAGCTAATGATAGCTAATATTTTTTAAAATCCTAATAAAATTACTGTCAACAGTAGATATACTCATGCTGTTTCTCAGGCCTCCTCTGGCTTTGAATTATGTGCTCTGAAGCCTCATTTGGTTGCACACCTCTCAGATCCATTGGTCTCGCTGGCACATATTGTGGTACTTTTTTTTTTTAACCTTTGACATAAATGGGATGCCACAGCACAATTGTCCTAGATCATGGCAGTAAGTTTGATTGGATGATTTACAAGTAGCTTAAGCCCATCTGCTCCCATACCTGTAAGATCATGGATCATGTGGCAGCAGATGCAGATAGTCACGAAACGTGCAAAGATCCCCCAAATGTATGTCTTTACTTAAGCTAGTACAAGAATTATCTAGATATTGCAGTAAAATAACTGAATGTATTTGCTCGTCCCAGTTTCATCAGTATTCTTAAAAGAATTTACACAAATACTCTGCTCAGTCAGGAGTTTATAATCCCTCTACCCTTCTGTGACTCCTTTCCTTAATTATGTTGTGCATCTGCCTCCACATTCCAATCTGTTTCCTCCTTCCTTGGCTAATGTAAAAAGTTTCCCCCTTCCATCTTTATGACTCTTTTCTTCTCTGCTGCTGATTTCTCTTTCTCTCAGCCCATCAGGTGCTATATTTTGTGTTTCCCAGTGCTAGTATCTTGAATGTTTGCTCTTTTGGCTGAGCTGTCCGTGCCACCAAGTAACAGAGCTCTAGTCCCCAGACCCCAGGCTAAGTGAAATGAACAGGCTCAGTTCTGTGCCAGGCAATGTTCTCTCACCCAGAGACAGCAGCCATACCTACACTGTATGGCTTATCCCTCCACCCTCCTTTGCCCTCTGGCCTGTGATAAAAGTGTTATCTTTTGCTATTAAGAGATAGTTCTTTTCAAACTCGCTAAAATACTGCAAGGATTGTGTTGTAGACCACAGGAACAGCATTTACGTAATGAAAAAAAAAAGAGTACATGCTCTGTCTTTGGGACACAGGAGAAAACACAAAGCCCAGTGGTGTCAGAAGATGATGTAAAGCAAGCAAGCAAGTAAGCAAGCCTGTGGCAGTTTTGCCCACAGTCATTTCCAGAAGCTGTCTTGGACATCCATGGAGCTGAAGACCATGTCCAGATATGGTTGTGTTCCGCTTGCTGGAACCATTGGAAGCAAAATACAGAGAAAATAACACAACAAATCTTCTTTGTGGAAGATCAGTGGTCTAATACTTGCATTCATTTCCATATATTTCTTTTAGCGACATAAATGTACCCAAACAACCTAAATCCTCACATCTTGCTTTCATAGTTGTGTAACTTCATCAGCTTCAAATGAGGTACTCCTCATTTAAAATCACAGAAATCACGTAAGATTAAGACATAGAGATTTCAGTCATCAGAATTACTTTAATGTTTATATTTTATTTTAACAACAATAATTGTCAATTTGTCACCCACCCCATAGCCAGATTTGGAGGAAAAAAATCAACCAACCATCACATTCCTTGTATGTACTGTATTAGATGGAAGACTTACTTGTTCTTAATGAAATCTTGGGTGGTTGAGTGTGACCAAAATCTGAATTTCGCTTCTATCAGTAGCAGTGACTACTTTTTTTTATTTTAAGAAATGTTTTCCGGTATCTCACCCTTGAGTTTTTAATACTATACAGCAGAGCACCCCCATAACTCATGTGCCAACAAAGTATATTTAGCACACCTAAAAACTACCAAACTGCCTCCTAATAATTATTCCAGGTCCATGCTAACACTGAGTTGTTCACAGAATTGTTTTGGATGAATATTAGTTAGCTTACACCAAAACAATGCCAAGGGCTGCTCAAGCGACTTACAGCATAAAGAATTGCATTTTTATGTCTGTCAAAATTTGCTCCTTTTTTTTTTTTTTTTTTTTGATATTTGTATAGATATAGTCATTGTGAACTGGATAAGTGAGATACAGCTGAATTACATTTACACTTAAGTTAGAATCACAAGTATAAGAAAGACTGTTAAAATCCATAAAGGTTCTGTATTATACACAGAACAGATGAATAATACTACCTGTGGACTCAGAATACCATATTGTATTGACTGTCTCTTGACTAATGGCTCCCCATTAGTTCAAGTAATAATTAATGCAAAGGAACTGCTTCCTAATAAAGACAACCCTAATCAGTTTGTCTTCTATAATGAAAGAGAAACATCCATGCTGCTTGTATTTAGGTTTTCATAATTATTTATGTTCTAATCTCACATTATGAGGCACTTTTACCTTACAGAATTTGTCTTTTGTAAGGTGTAGCTTCTAGGCCAGTTGTTTCCTTGAAGATCATTGCACTTCACTTTGCCTTCCAAGAAAGAAAAAGAATTTGTGTATAATGCAGGTAATAATGAAGTGTAGGCTATTCTAATTAAACAATTAAAGGTTTTGGAGCATTTTAAATTCGAGTTTATCATACTGAAAGCTTTTGATGAGTAGGTATTTTGAATGTTATAAGAAATTTATTAAGTAGATTCTGAAAATAGCCTACCTGGCATGCACAGGAGAGTCTGTATTTTGTCCCATTCAGTTATATTTGTCCTATACAGTTACAGTTACAGGTGCCTTTTCCACAGCATTTCCTGACTCCTGACTGCACAGAAGTTTATTCTTCCCATCCACATAACAGAGCCTCCTTGAGATTCCAAGGTCTAATGTATTGCATAACTAATCAGTGTCTTCAGTGTGCTAATTAGGTGCTCTGCTATGGATCACAGAATCACAGAATTATTTAGGTTGGAAAAGACTTCTGAGACCATTGAGTCCAACCTTTCATCCATGACTACGCTGACAATTAAACCACAGTACGAAGTGCCATGCCCAGTCATTTCTTCAACACCACCAGGGATGGTGACCACACCACCTCCCTGGGCAGCTCATTCCAATGTCCAACAACCTTTCCCATGAAGAAATTCTTCCTGATGTCCAATCTGAACCTCCCCTGGCATAGCTTCAGGCTATGTCCTCTCATTGTGTCATTAGTTCTCTAGGTTGGCACCCATCTGGCTACAGTCCCCTCTCTGGCAGCTGTAGAGAGGGATAAGGTCTCCTCTGTCTTTCTTTTTCTCCAGGCTAAATAGCCTCAGCTCCCTCAGCTGCTCATCACAGAACTTACCATCTAGATCATTCACCAGTTTTGTTGCCCTTCTCTGGACATACTCCAGAAGCAGCTCAATGTCTTTATTGTAATGAGGGGCCCAAAATGGAAAACAGCACTCGAGGTGCAACCTAACCAGTTCCAATTACAGGGGGACAACCACTGTCCTTGTCCTGCTGGCCACAGGCCAGATACAGGCCAGAATGCCATCAGCCATCTTGGCCACCTGGGCACGCACTGGCTCATGTTCAGCTGCTGTCACCAGCACCCCCAGGTCCTTTTCCCTCTATGCCACTTTCCAGCGACTCAGTCCCCTGTCTGTAGCACAGGTTGTTGTGACCCAAGGGCAGGACCTGGCACTTTGTCTTCTCAAATCTCATATCATTGGCCTCAACCCATTAGTCCAGTCTGTCCATATCCCTCTGCATAACCTTCCTGCCCTCCAGCAGACCCAGTCAACTTACTGTCATCTGAGAACTTATTGAGGGTACATTCAATCCCCTCATACAGATCATCAACAGAGGTTTTAAACAGGACAGAATACAAACAAGTATTTGGCATATAACATAGAGTCATGACATGCAACTGCATCATTTGGTAAATAGGGATAGTAGAACACGTGATACATTTTAGAGAGGAACAGTGGCATTTTTGTCAGTTCTTGTATAAAATAGTGCTGGGTGGCTTGTGAATGAAAAAAATACCTAAGCTTGCTTGCTTGCTTGCTTGCTTGCTTGCTTGCTTGCTTCCTTCCTTCCTTCCTTCCTTCCTTCCTATTGAAATCTCTGAAGATGACATTTACAGTCATAGAATCATACAATGGTTTGGGTTGGAAGGGACCTCAAAGATCATCTTGTTCCAGCACCCCTGCCATGGATGGGGACACCTTTCACCAGACCAGGTTGCTCAGATCTCCATCCAACCTGGCCTTGAACACTTCCAGGGATGGGGCATGCACAACTTCCTGGGGCAACCTGTTCCAGTGCCTCACCATTCTCACAGTCAATAATTTTTTCTAATATCTAATCTAAACCTACTCTCTTTCAGTTCAAAGCCATTCCCCCTTGTCCTGACAACACATGCTCTTGAAAATAGTCTCTCTCCATCTATCCTCGTAGGCTCCCTTCTGTTTTAACCAATAGGAGACAGTGGATGAATCATCAGTGTAGAAAGTCCCGTGTTTGATTTTCTTCCAGACACAGCTTCTAAACTAGCCAGGTAGGCCTGTGAAAACACAAAGTAAATCTGGAAAATTTTAATGTGGATTACATGTTAATTACCATCTCCACTAACAAAAGCTCTTTTTTTGGCTGTTTTGAAAGATGAGTTGATATTGGATTACTTAAAACATCCTACATCCAGTGAAGCAAATCTATTCCAAAAATAAAAATAGCTTGGAGAAAATCTTGCCCAATTTTCAGGCTTGCTAAAATTGCAATAAGCTTGGTTCATGCTTTGACTAGCTGGCAAACATAGGTTATGAATTAGTAGGAGGACATGTGTATGCACTTTCAATGATAATGAGAACAGCTGAGAAACTCTTCCATTGTGAATCTGTGAATGAATGAATGAATGAATGTAGAAATTCAAAGGCCCAGCAGCAGCTACCCAAGTTATTCTGGTCATTAAGGTATTAAAAATTTTAGCAAGCCAGATTCTCCTCTTGTTATATAATTTTTATTCTATTACCTTGTTGCATTGTTTGAAACTAGTCAGAGATGCAGGAGAGAAAAGACAAAGTTTACTGGAGAAAATAAAAAAAAAAAGGTATAGAAAAAGGTCTCTTTTCTTACAGTTGGGTTGAGATGAAGACTGAATTAGCACAAAAATTAATTCACCTTATAAGTGGCAAATAGTTCTCTATTGTCTGCAGATCAAAACCAAACCAGAACAGGGAGGAAGTCAGAACCATTACTACACATAAGAACTTTCCAGTCACAGTTTTCCTTGGGGTTTGGCAATTTTCTCTTTGGTTTTGGGTTTTGTTTGTTTATTTTTGTGGTTGTTTTTTGGTTGTTTGTTGGTTGGTTGGTTGGTTTGGTTTTGGGTTTTGTTTTTTTCTTTTTTTGGTTCATTGGTTGAATTTTTTGGATTTCCAAAAATCAAAAAATTTGGATTTCCAGAAATCCAATTTTTTTTTTTTTATTTCCTTGGGTTTTTTTGTGGTTTTGGGGGGGGGTTTGTTTTGGGGGTGTTTGTTTGTTTGTTTGTTTGTTTGTTTGTTTGTTTGTTTGTTTGTTTTTGGTTTTGTTTTGTGGGGTGTGGGGGGTTTTATATTTTTATTTGTCATATTTTTGGGGTTTTTTTTCAGGAGGGAGTGATAAATTTGTCAGCCTGTTCACTATGCTGCAGTGCTTAAAATGCGAAGAAAACCTTTAAACTAAACTGAATTCTTTTCTCCTCAACATCTAGGACACAGTCCTTTTTCCTTTTTATTTTTTTTCCAGGACCTAATTTCATGGGCCACTTTTATATCTCAGTGTGATTATACATGAATGAAGTCTCTGTCACATTAAAAGGACAAGGTCAATACAGATGAAAAATAGACACAACAATAATCTTTTTAGAAAGGAATAATGGCATTTATATTCATAATGGTAAATTTTAATCAAATAGCATAAAAGGACCCAGGAACACAAAGGCTACATAGCTACTGGAAAGCTCCTTACTCGATTATTGTTGGTAACAATAATGACAGTATTCATCATGTGTTTTTAAATGTCAGAATTAAACAAGTTCACACAGCCATCTTCAGATGGAAAAAAAAATTTAAAGAAATGGACTGAGTTTCATTTGAGGCCCTTAAATACTGAGGGGTTAGGGGGGTAGTGCAGGGGGAAAGGAAAGATACAAAGGCCTTTGGAAGGAGACAAACCAGAAAATAGGAATTCATTGTCATGAAAAGTGTTCTTAGTGGCACTTGAAGTGAAAGTCTGATATCCTCTGAAATACACTGCATGTTTTGCAGTGGTGAAATCCAGTTCCATCCGTGTGGTGTCACTGGGTTTTCAGGTGGCTGAATGGTGAAAACTGCAAGCAGATCTTTGCTGTTATGTAGCAGACTGCAGTTTTTAACATTTGCTTTCACTGGGACTAGTGTTCTTTCTCATAGTATTTATAGTGACCAGAAGAGAGTTTCAGTGGGAGCTGAGCTTTTACTATTGTTTTGGTTTTAGCTGCCAGGAAAAAACTGACCTCTTAAAGCCTTCAGCAAGTCTGGCTTGTGTTTAGATGGGTGATCAACTACATTTCGATTTAAATGAAAATAGCTTTATCCAGAAATAGGTTGGAGGCAGCATCCTGGGCATGCAGGGAAGGAAGGAATAAGTAGTTCCTTCTTCCTCCTATTACATGGTCAGCATAAAAAGGGGTATTGAGAGCAGTACTTGCTTTCAAGAGAGGAAAGATCGCTTCCCCTGTGAGTGCCTCATGAGAAAAATGCTGTGGGGAGAGAGTGCAAGAGAAAAAGCAGCTACACTTTTGCTTCTGCTCTTTTGCTTCTGTGCCTGGTTTACTGAGGAGGGCAGAGTATGCCACATTCATTAGGAGGTTCTAGAAAAGAAATGCCCAGCAATTAGGGGAAATCTGAATTGGTACTGTTCTTCCCTCATTAACATCTCCTGATGATCTCCCAAGGACAGTGTCCATTCTGCACCTTCTAACCAGATGGCATCTTCCTGAAAGGCAGGTCAGTTTGTTGTGAAGTGCTAAATGCATAAAATAGTACATAAAACAAGACACACACCCAAGGCAATTTTATATAAGCCTGGGGAAAAGACTTAATTTGCCTTTCTTTATGAGTGCTGTCTAGTAATTTACTGTGAGAGACATAAGTCTCTGTGCAAGAAACAAATCAAAATTGGCAAAAGCTTTCAGAGGACCTCAAGAAGAAAATAAATATAACCTGTCAACATGTTTTCCAAGACTGATATATAAGCAAAAGTTAGGAGAAAATAAAGAGTATTCTGTTCAAAAATGAATGGGAATATTAAACCAATACACTGACAGAATGCTATTAGTGTTCTGGAGTGTCTAATCAGTGCCCAACTGTATAGTCCCAGCCACAGCTGAAACATCTTCAACGTAGCATGGTAGCTCATTATCATATTTTTGTGGACAAGAAGGTAAACTTGAATGTAAGACAGTGCAGTAATGTCCAAACGTGCAGTGTCAAGAACACAGGAAAACTATTTTCACAACTTCATTCCAACTAGTTTCACAAACTGTTTCATGAGGAATTAAAACAGATTCTTCATTCAGGAAAATTTTCTTGCAAACAATCTTCTCAATTCTCTTAAGACATTTGAAGATGAAATGGTGCTACAGACCTCCAGAGTTAAAATCTAATCTCTAGGTTCAGATTAAACAAAGAAGAAAATAAAAAAATAAAAGATTTCACCAAAACCCATGGTTTGTTTTTTTGCAACTTTAAACTTAATGAATAGTCACACCTAATTATTTTCTATTATGAAAAAAAAAAAATTAAAACTTTATTGTTTACCAAGGCCATATGATTTGTTGACAAGCTATATGGCAAATTTATAAGCCATGAAATGTTAGGTTTTAGAAGGCTGCCTGACACAGCCTTCTGCTATGGCACTCATAACCACAAATAAGTGAACATTGCAATTTTGATTTATAGTATCATAAGACCATCATCTATATTCCATCAAATTCAATGGGAGTCTCTCCATTGACTTGAATGAACACTGTACCAGACATGCAAAGAAGATGGGAAACAGTCTTGGAGAGCTTAACTCAAGGCTGACATCAAGGATCCAAAGATCTAAATAGATGGAAAGATGTTTTATTTATTCTTCTCCCCTTCTCCAACCAGTCATCTGTAAGCTAAGCATGAAAATCTGACGTATGTTTAAGGGCTCGTGTTATTGCACATGGGGCATGAATCATCCCAGGCCTCTGCCTTTGTTCAGAAACACCAGGATTTTGTAGGTGAGAAATCATTTCATTACAAAAAATGTCATCAAAGGATTCCTTCCATCCTCTGAAGCATACAAGAATTATGGAGAAAGGGTAAAACTAAAAGAATCAACATAATGCTTCTGCAGTGTAGCTTCTCTATGAAATCCATGTCAAGGCCTAGAATCACAGAATCTCAGTATCATAGAACATCCTCAGTTGGAAGTGACCCCCCCCCGAGAGTCACACCCTGTGCCTGAGAGCATTGTCCAAATGCTTCTTGAGCTCTGTCAGTCTTGGTGCTGTGACACTTCCCTGGGGAGCCTGTTCCAGTGCCCAGTCACCCTCCGGGTGAAGAACCTTCTTCTAATGTCCAACCTATACTTCTCCTTACACAGCTTCAGGCCATTCCCTCAAGTCATGTCACTGGTCACTAGGGGCAAGAGATTGGTGCCTGCCCCTCAGCTTCTCCTTGTGAGTAAGGTGGGGTGTGCAATGAGGTCTCCCCTCAGTCTCCTCCAGGCTGAACAGACCAAGTGACCTCAGCCCTTCCTTCTATGGCTTCCCCTCAAGGCCCTTCACCATCTTCACGGTGCTCCTTTGGATGGTCTCTAGTAGCTTTCTTTCTAATAGTCTTTCTTATATTATGGCACCCAAAACTGCACACAAGAATTGAGGTGAGGCTGCCCCAGTGCAGAGCAGAGCAGGACAATCCCCTCCCTTGCCCAGCTGGCCATGCTGGGCCTGATGCCCCCAGGACAGGGTTGGCCCTCCTGGCTGCCAGGGCACTGCTGACTCGTGTTCAACTTGCCATGGACCAGGACCCCCAGGTCCCTTTCTGTGGCACTGCTCTCCAGCCTCTCCTTCCCCAGTCCGTGTGTGCATCCAGGGTTGCCCCATCTCAGATGCAAAATCCAGACTTCTCCCTTGTTGAACTTAAGTTCAAGGGCTGGGTGATTGCCCAGCCCACTAATTTGTCAAGGCCTCTCTGCAGGGTCTCTCTGCCCTCCAGGGAGTAGACAGCTTCTCCCAGTTTTGGATCGTCTGCAGACTTACTTAATATCCCTGCCAGTCCTGTGCCCAAGTCATTTAAGATGTTGAAGAGCACAGAGCCGAGGATGGAGCCCTGTGGAACCCCTCCAGTGACAGGTCACTGGTCTGATGACTCCCAGGTCACTGTAACTCTTTGTGCCTGACCCATGAGCCAGCTGCTCTCCCATCACATGATGTGTTTATCCAGCTGTGTGCTGGACAGTTTTTCCTGAAGGATACTATGAGAGGCAGTATCAAAAGCTTTACTGAAATCTAAAGAGGTTGCATCAACTGGCTTTCCTGATCAAGTAGGTGGGGTATCCTCTCACAAAAGGAAAGTAGGTTTGACAAACAGGACTTTCCTCTAATGAAGGGACCAATGACTGGGTGGCCTTTCTGGCATTTTTCAGTACCTCCCAGAATAATCTTCTCCATAACCTTACCAGGAACTGAAGTGACACTGACAGCCTGTTGTCATGTCAGATCATAAAACCCCACTGCCTGATGTGAAGGAGCCCTGTTGTCATATAAATAATGAAGAGGCCAAGAGCTGCAAGTAGATTGACCAGTTTATTTCCATGCAGCCAAATTTCAGCTGGAAATCTGCAAAGATAATGTTGCCTGTCACTGAAACTTCAAAACTGTGTTGATTAGTAAAAATAACAGGGAGAATTATTTCCTCCTTCTTCTTACATTTACATCCCAAACTACATAAGAACAGTGGCTATTAATTGATGCCCTAGGGTAAAAGTATCACTTCTTTGTTAAGTTGACTAGGAACTTCAAAGCACTTTTAAAAGGCTATACATTCTATACAATCTTCACACAAAATGCTACAATGGAATATGTTTGCTACCTTTTGCAGTTAGGCTCTTACAGTTAGATTTAATATCATATCCTGTGAGTGTCATTAAATACCAGTTTCTTTGCTATTATTCACCTACACTTTTTTCAGAGCACTCTGACATTGCGTTGCTGCATTTGATTTTAGAAGTGTTGTTGTTCAAGCTTTGTGGTTAAGAAAAACACCTGGCATAAAATTTGTATCATAAATCTGCTGCCATTTAGAGGGTCATACAATGACTGTAACTGCATGGATTTCTTTCTGGTGTTTTCTGAATTTCCCCACCAAATTCACACCAACTACAGATGAGGCTGTGCAAACGGAAAGTAATGGAATGGGTAAGAATTTAAAATAGGCATAATGAAAGCCAAATTTATTTCATACCTGACTTCACAGAATCTGAGAATGGTTTGTATTGGAAGCAACCTTTAAGGATCATCTGTTTCAGTGACCCC
This sequence comes from Dicaeum eximium, assembly GCA_013396995.1. NCBI lineage: Eukaryota > Metazoa > Chordata > Aves > Passeriformes > Dicaeidae > Dicaeum > Dicaeum eximium. The sequence continues at coordinate 349,507 of VWZP01006280.1, forward strand.
ACCATGGGCAGGCATATCTTTCACCAGATTAGGTTGTTCAAAGCCCTGTCCATTTCAGAACAAGGAAAAACTGTGCAAAATTATATTAGACAGGATCTAACCCTTAGACTGGAAAAAAATAATCTGATTTTCAACTCTTAAAGTCTCTAACCAGGTCACTGGCCATGTAGTTTTATTTGCCAAAGAAATTAATTGAAAAATACAACTGGGTGGAAGTCTGCCACAGAAGACTCCATAAAAATATCTAAAACAAAAAAGGTCATGCTATCAAAATAGCCATTTAAAGTTGTTTGGGGTTTTTTTCACAAATTAAATATTTTCTTTTTCAATTAAAATATACACTTATTTTTGCTAATTATATAAATATTTTTTCATCTGCATTTGGAGTTTATAGTTTTAACAGATTTCCACCAATCAAACTTTTTATGACCAGATGAAAAGTATGTTTTCCTGTTCTATGAAAGAGCACCTAGTTGCTGTTCAAAAGCTACGTGTCTATTAAAATCAACCAATAGCATGTGCTTTGGTAGATACAGTCTCCTGGGAATTACTCCAGGAATGCAGAGGTTCACTCTCGCCTTTTTTTCTTTTTTTGTAGCAATTTACTTGTTTACTTGTAATAATCTCATAGGAATGTAAATTACTGTACCATCACTTTGCTTCCACCATTACTTTTCTTCAATCTGATACATGCCTAATAAAATATTAATTTAGTTTGTGCCTAGGGTAAAATATACAATAGGCACATGACAGTGGTCTGTGTAATCAACCTAAGGTTCCTGTTCTTAAGCCAGGAAGAGTGCAGATGTAGCAGTTCTCAGGTTTGTCTACAGATGGCTGGTGATGAAATCTCTTTGTCATGAATGCTGTCCACTGTTACTGGTATTGGATTGTTTTCAAATAAAAAGAAGAGAAAAAAAGTACACGGCATCTTAATCCAGTATAAACTAAAGGATCCTATTTATTGTTTGCTGAGATTACAATTAGCTATCAACATTTCCATGATTCATATTAAGAAGCCATGTCTTATGCTTGACTGATTTCCAGTTATGTTCAACAACCAAAATTCTTCCTGAAGGTAACAGAAGCTACGAGTTTTCTGTATTCCTAGAAATATCAAGATACTTTTTCTGAGAGTCTTGAGGTGCATTTAACTGCCACCTTTCAAAATGTGAATACTATGTCTAGCAACTACAAGATGTTACCCAGCTGGAAAGAACCGTTGTATTTTTACTAATCAATACCTTTGATTATCCTTTCCCACACTCATCTTGTGGCAAAAAAACAACTCTAGAATGTGAGCATTCTTGGTTTCTGTTCCTGAACTCAGACTAGTAGGAAATACCTTTCAGAGAAGAAAACTGTGGCCTTAAGAACTTGATAAGAAGGCAATTCTGAATCAAGGTACAGATTCCTTCATTTCCATTTCTTGATCCAATTCTGCAGGTAGGCATAAACTCAGAAACAAACCAGAATTTGCTGATTTAAGTGTTATAGCTGGTTTTGCCTCCATCCATACACAAAACTCCCTCAGCTTCCAGGATACTTTTTAGGTCCACTTTCATCATGGGTTCAGTATGTGAATCAAAACTGGGGCATAGCTTTTTCTCAGCCTGATCATTCCCAGTCCCCTAACTTTTGTAGCCTCATGCTTCCTCTATCTTCATTCATGTGCTTAGGAGAGAGCGTGACCCACTGGCACAGACCACAGCAGGAGTGAGTGCATTTCCAGCCAAATGTGGCCTCCCCCATCCCAGGGCCCACTGCACCACTGAGGCAGTAACGCTTCACGGGTGCTCCTTCCCCTGGGCTGGGCTCAAGTAAATGCCACTTTTCAGCTATATTGGTAGGACATGATGCTGCCTGAGGGTCTGAACCTCATTCCTTTATGGTTCTGATTCTTCCAGAGTCTTTGAGAACCAACTCATTCTCACCTCCCTCAGGTCTGTGCTTCCTGTTGTATTGACATGTTCCATCAGGTAGAGCTTTAAGTGTATGTACTCTTGGAAAAAGGAGGGCATTTTAATCTGCCCATACAGAACAAGGCAGCATGTAGCTATGAACTTTTCTCTATTTATGTCAGAGAAGGAAGTAATATAGGAGGCTGCAAAACAGCCTTGGAATTTGGCCATATGTTTATTCATATAATTTTTGTCCCAGACTCAAATTTATCCCTTGAAGAGATGAAAACCAGTAGCTGCAGACAGCACTCAGGATCTTATTCCAATAGTTTGTTCCAGGAAGTGTAGAAAATTAAACCAAGTTATAACTGCAGAAGGCATTCAAAGTAGCAATATATAATAATCTAATTAAACAGCTACAAACTACAATTTTGCCATGATTAACAGATCCTACTTCTGCAAAAGTATGAGTGGACTATGCAGCCAAGTCCTCAGCTTTAAATCAGCTATCAATATTCTTAATAGCACTTTTTATCACGCTTGTATTCTATTCATACAAACCACCACCACCACCATTACCAGTCTGTTCTGAAAGTTTAGTAAGGCACTCAGCAGAGTAGATTTCTTTAGGAGTGAAAAACTTGTTAATATAAGATAATACTGTTTTTAATGAAGACAGACATGTTAATCTCCAATGACATGACTGTGTCATGGAACAAATTAAGTAAATGAATGTATTCAAATTTGCCCCAGAAGATGATGCCAGCTTTTGTTTAGCCAGAGGAGGAGTGTGCCAGTCAGTCCCTGCAGGCCAGTAGTGAACTCTTTACCATAATCATTGAGCAATTGTTCACCTTAGTAATCCTATTACTATATAATCATTTACTACACCCACATTTGGACTACAGCAATGGTCTTCTTCAAAAACTTGTTTATGGGTGTGAGCGGGATTTTCACGCTCTGGTCCTTTGACATCTCTATTTCATGTATGGGGAAGGAATCCTTCCTGTTAAGCAGCCTACACACATATTAGTGCCCATGTATGCAATGCCCAGGGATGGGTCAATCACAACTCCCTTTAAAGTATAGTCATCATCTATTTTATGAAACTGTCTTTCTCATGGATCATAAGACACCAAATAATTTTCTTAAAATGCTACAGTACAGTAGAAACCCTCAGTATTCCCTACCACCTACATTTTTTACATTCCTGGATGACTGTCACAAAATCTTGTGGGCAAAATATGCCACAGAGTATATATTTAAATATATTTAAACAAATATATATATATATATATATGTATATAGATTTAAATAGTCAGCAACACAATGGACTGATCCTGTTTAAACCTGCATATTGCTAATATATACAAGGAAGACACAGAGTAAGGACCAAGGATGAAATATAGTACGAACCTGATGCACTTTTGTGTGGATTATCTGCCCCTGAAAATGTTTTCCATCAGTAAATATTCCAGCTATTCATTTTTTTATGAAACTTCCTGCCTACACAGTTCTGTTTTACACATGCATGTGTGTGTGTGAATATGCAGAGCAGTAAGATGTTTTTCTATCAGGTCTGCGCCCAGTGCTGTGTTTGTGACATGGCCAGCTCAGATGCTTTCCTCCTCCACTCTCAGTGTGGGTGTCCTCTCTGCTGGGATCATTTTCAGATACTCCTCCCCTGCTTCCCTTCCCACAGCCTCTCATGATCCCAGCTGAGCATTGTCATGACTGTGAGTGTGCGAGTCTGTGTACAAAACTGAGACGTGGAGCTGCACGTACTGACAGGGTAGCTTAGCTGGTGGTTGGGAATTGTGCTAGACCTCTGCAAAGGAGTGGCCTTTTTCCACACAGATGTGCTGGATTTGGTAACGCTCCAGTTTCACCCAGGGAGTAACCGTAGCATGAAGAAAAATGTTAATGGCTGTCCTTGGAAACAATTCCTTGCATTTGGTTTCATACTGTCCTTTCAGAAATTGTAAGTTCTTGAAACAGAAAACAAAGAAACTGTGATAAAAATAATAGACACATAAAGGATTGTTTTTGAAGTTATACTGAGTACATAATGGTACTCAGCAGTACTATTATTATTACAAGTTGCTCAGAGTTTCCACTCACAATCTCTTTTTACAGAATGCAATGTCCTGGACATTTCAAAACATATTTTGGTCAGACTTGATATACAAGGCACCTATAATCTCAGCAGGGCACTTTTAATATATCTTATCTGCTTATACCCAAAAATTTCTTGACCCTGAGATTCTTTCTAAAGGAAAATACTCTTCTCATCAAGAGGGACCTGACATAAACAGGTGCAGAGAAAATAAAGGCTTTGTGGGTTTTTTTCAGCTTTTACATTGACAGGTTTGTTTACCAGTGATGAAGAGCAGTTCACAGGGAGTTGCAGAAAATGCTGTGAAAGGTTTGGGATCTGAAAGGCACTACTCAATATAATCAAATGATTACTGTGTTGGAGGAGCTGCACCCTCCTACCAAGAAACAAGCAGCACCAGATCATTAGTCTGCCTGAAGGAGGTATGTGGAAAGCATAAGGTAAAGCAGTTTGATTTTTGGGTGGTGGGAGGTTTGGGGTGGATTGCAGAATGAAGTAGATGAGACACATGAAGCTTTAGAAACCCACTCCATAGATGGAGATGGCAAGCCACATATTAATTGCCTGCCCACACAGCACTGGTGGCAAAGCAGAAACGTGGGTGCTGCAAGTGGGGGTGGCTGCAAATGCTGAAGGATGAGAGATCTTCCCCAGGCTCTGCACAGTGGCAAGAAGGGGTTGAAACTGCCATGGTTTTGAGGACAGGTGGAAAGAATATATTGCACTTAACATATTCATTCATCCTAAAGTCATCCCATGAAATGAAGTTTTGTGGCTTAATAAACCAATGTGGATTTAATCAAAAAATACACAGTGAGGGGTAGCAAACTGGATATCCAATAACAAGGCATTCCTCATCTTTGCTTTATATACTGTGGATGATGCAGAAGCATTCTGTATTTCTACAGTCCTTTGTCCTGAAATATACACTTAGAAAATACCATCAACATCTCAGCAAGAGGCACAGGCATTGAGGAACCATAACAGGACCTCTGGATTTTAATCTATGAGTGTTTATTTTGAGTGGCGTAAGATAAAAGAACAAGTTGAAAGAAACAATACTGCAATCAGTGGCACTTGAACCCTTGCATTAAGTTTTGGAGAGATAGCCAAGACCCAAACGTGTCTAAAGGTTTCATTTAAAGAATCATCATTAAGTACATTCAGTTTCTCTAATACTGTACAAATAGTTGTATTCTGCTTCTTATCACTTTGAGGTCTTCTAAATAACAACATTATAATGGAGTCGATTTTTTTTCCTGCAGCATTATTTTCGAGGTGGCAGAAGGCAACTTCATAAAGCACCCTTTCATCCACCACTGTGATCATTTCTGTTGTTTACAACTGCCATAATGATGAATCTAAAACCTTTGGTTTTTATGTTTCTGGAATTTTAGTTATTAACAATCTGACCTATTTTTTACAAGGTCTTTTGAAATTTGGCTATTCTCCAATGCCACAAAATTGAAGTACTTCATAATCATTTCTAATTTTCATCCTAAAAAATCTCTATCGTAGTAGTATAAAAACCCCTCTGATTTACACATAGGGAATGGAGATACAAGAAGACTCAATGTAACATAATATTTAGAAAGATGACAAAACTAGCTCTTTGGCTAACACACTGGAACACCTGCACAATTATGCAATTCTCTAGAATTCTTCTTTTCAGGACATTCACATACTGAAACAATCAATTATTTTAATCTTTCTTTAACTTTGAGAGGTACAACAGGTTTACTTAATTGTGCAAAAAGCACAAAAAGCAAAATTTAGCAGTGATGTGAGCTGTTTATCTTGGTCATGATTTCTTCAGTGTGACAGCTAGGGCTGCAGGGCACATCAGGTATCCCTGGTATCTTACATCCACTAAGTCACAGACTTTCTGGAGAGCTGATCCTCCTTATATTCAGTGCTATTTCACTGATGGTGTCAGTATCACCCATTTTGCTGAAGGCTGTTCTGAACATTCAACGTTCTTGAGGGCTGAAGGAAATTCCTCATGGTTTTTTCTGCCCATATCTGGGTCCTCATCCAAGTCCATTGGATCACACCCCAATCCACACTTTTGTGTATTCTCGTAGAAAACTTTTATCTGTTAATTGCTGCCACATCTGTCTCTTTTTAAAATTTATTGTAATACTTGTTGAGTCCCTAATAAAATAAAGCACACATTGTATTTGGTTTTTTTTTTTTATTCAGCTCTAATGACTTACATATTAACTATATTTTTTTTCATTTTTACAAAAATCCGTCTTTCTGGAAAGGCACGTGAAAAATCATACTTTGTGTTTTACACCCACTTATGCATTTTAAATATTAAAATCTTAATCCATAATGACATCCTCCTGCTTTTGGCCAGCTTGATAATGTCTGCTCCCCTTGGCTCTGTGTTAGACTGCTTCCCTTTTTTAGCTGTAATTTTTTTATTATGACATTTACCTAGTGAGATTAGCCTCAGGGCTTTACTTTTGGGCACTTCAAAATCTCTTCTCTTTTCTTTTTAACTAGCCTAAAATAGATCATTTTCTGCTAGTTGCAGAGGTATTCTAACTTCTGTCATTACCAGAAAGAGGCATTTTAAAACTCTTTCACTATTTACAGTCTACAGTTGGAACTTCAGTCAGGAAGATGAAGACTCTTCTCTGAAGTCAAATGTTCTTGGCACCAAAACCCAAATCAATTCATTTTTAGACCCTTGTCTTTTGACAGATACTTATTCCTATGGCATTCTTCTGATGAAGTCTCTTGGAAATGTGCCCGGGATTATTTTTGTTTATTTGTTCCAAATTCCACTACACTCATAATAACACAGAATTTTAATCCCTGCCTGCTGGCAGTGAGGGGGTTTTTTATAATGTTGGAGAAATATGTTAAACGAATGGGTTTTTTTCATCCCATCCTTTGAATTTCTGGTCTGCACACGTAGTTTGAAGGGACACTTTTTGCAATTCATGCCAACCTGACCAAGAGAGACAACGTTTGCCTCCCTTGAAGATTAAGTGAGACTGGAGGAGGGTAGGTTTCCCCTCTCCCTTGATACAGACAAGCTCCAAAGCACAAGGAGAATTCAAGCTGTGCAGTGCCCACTTTTTTTAAAGATGTTTACAATGGTTGGGATGTTTCTTTTGGAAATCAAAGCTTGGTTGTATAGCTAATCTAATTCAGGTTAGCATTCATAAAAGTTTCTTTTGCAGCAGCACATGTAGGAGCTCAGGCAGTCTGTGCCTTCCACTCCCTCACTTGTTTATGCCAGTTTATGCCTTGGATTACCTCTGGGCAAAACAGTGCCAAGCCACTCTGTAAACAAACACAGCTATTACAAGGCACTTGCACAAAGAAATGAACCCAACATTTTGCTTGAATGGTGGCAAACTGCAAATGTGCCTTCAGATCTGTTATTAAGTGGTGCCCCAGATCAGGGTGCTGTGCCATGTGTGGCAGAGCTTCCCTTGGGGGCTCCCTCAGCTGCAGCATCCCCATTAATCCCAGCTGCCTTGAGGGGCACGGGAAAGGATTCATTAAACTTTTAGAACCAACATCTTGAAGCAATTTTGAGCTACCAGCAGGAGCCAGAGAAAGGGGCAGAGCTCTGGTGTGGTGTTCTGTCTACTATCTAATCCTTTTAGGAGGCAAGTTGCTGCAGGCTGAACCAGTTACTGCTTTCGTGTGGCTTTCCACTTCATCTCGCATAAAAAACAATTATATTGGGGTTTGATTCCTCACCTGACCTTACCTGACACCTCTCTTGCATCTGCCCTTTTTGATGATGAGACATCTGTTATTCAGATGCTTCACTGCATTGTTATTATTATTATTAGACTAGGTAGATGTATCCCCCTCCCCCATCACAAATAATGGTAAAAGTACAAGACCCTAAGTTCATCAGATGAAAAACCTGGTTCTTATTGCTAAGATTAGGATCTTCTTGATGGATCACAGAAATAGTGTATTAGACTTCCATGAAGTCCTTTAGCAAGGGTTGTCCACCTGCTAATCTAGGTCCTAGCATGGAAGGACCCTACCAGTATCCAGAGAGGTGCAGAAAGAGCCTGGGTGTTACAGTTTACCCCATACAGGTTTCTGATCTGCTGATTTAATTAAAGTTATGGTGATACTTGGTGACAATCTTTCTATTTACAGAAATTTATCAGACATCTTTCTCTTTATCATTATCTGTCTTATCTTGTGCCTCTGAGAGAGACTTACACCTACTTCTTCATGTTTTATTGACCTGAAGAGATGTGTAGGCACTTTCTCACTAGTGCTATTGAATTCTGGCCCTTCTCCTAATGTGTTCCAGGAAGTGTGCATTCCTCACTGTCAGAAATGTTCAATGAGCATGATTCCTGCCACCTCCACTCAAAGAGGAAGCCTTAGGTAGAAATGTTTGTCTTTGTATAAGGAAGGATTATTTTTTTTCCATCAGCAAGAACACCTTGTTCCCCTGGAAAGTTCAACATGTTAAGGAAACTCAGTCCTTTTAAGGATCTGGATTATGCATAATATTATTAGTCTGCTAAAGAATGGGCCTAGATAGCATTATTAGCATTTTCCTCTGCTAAGTGGAACTAAATACATAAAGTGAGTTTAGCTGTGCCTTGGCTTGGTATACAACATGATGAAGGATAAAGTGTTTGTCTTTGTAGTAACTGCTTATTGGATCACTTTCTTATTATTTTCACTTTTATTTTTGTAATAAAAGATTTAAATTTGCCTTGAAGAGTCTTAAAAAAGCTATGACATTTACATAACCTCCTGCTTAAAAATGCAGAATAGGTGGGAAGTTTTTTTTTTTTATTATTTAGACCATGTCCTGGTTCACAATATATATACCTCAGGTTAGACTCATGAATTACCAAAATCATCTACTTGGAGAACCTTTATTCTTACTACTCACTGGGTAGTTACCAGGATTCCTTGTATGGGCAATCTTAGAGAAGCATGAAGCTTTATTTTGTATGTTGTCTGAGAAATGAGATGCTACCTAAAACTGAGGTGGAATTTCATAAATAATGGATAAATGTAAAAAGGTACAATTGGCTGCTGAGAATGACTGCTCTTTGATTTTCAGAGTATAGCTCTTTGATTTTCAGAGTGTGTTCTCTTTTTTTCATTGCTCATGGCTCATTTTTAGCTCAAAACAATTATTTGGTTTAGAGCTGCAGAATGGGTAACCTTGATACCTTGATCCTGAACTGTTTCACTTCAATGTTAGTGGCTTTTTCTAGTTTGTTTGTTGCTTAAGAGACGTGCTTTTTTTTTTTTTTTTGAATAAGCAGACTCTGTAAGTTGCTTTCTTTGTTGTCAAAAACTGGTGTCCATTTTTTGGGCAATAGTTTCATAGAATATCATTGGTTTTTTTTTCAGGAAATCCTGCAACTTATTCAATATATACCTATCACTCTGGTTGTGCTGTTTTTTATACTTAACTGACAATGGATACATTTTCCATCTGTAGAGAAGGATACAAGATGTTTCTAGGAAAAATAGGATTTTTCCATGGATGAGGTGAGTCAGAATGTGAGCAGCAGTGAGGACCATTTCTTTCCCACTTGGTTTACCCTTTTTGACTGTCTCCCATAAGCCTGGAGTAAAGGTATGTGCAGGGCCAGGAGTTGGACTCAATGATCCTTGTGTGATCCTTCTAGATCAATATGTTCTGTGATTCTGTGATATGTAGATGAAAAATTATCATAATTATCAAATCTTCATTAAATGGTGCATAGCTGTGTCATTCAAAGAGAAGGACATCCAACTCCCCTGGGTGGGATGCCTCACTCTTACTTCCTTTTTCAGTGCCTCATGATATGTGCCTCAACCAGGACATGTCAGTTTATTTCAATGGAGGTGCCTTCACAAAAGGAGGGCTAAGGAGAATTTTGTCCTTTACTGGATGCAGGGGAAACAGTGGAGGAAGAAAGGCTGAGGTACTTAATACCTTCTTTGCCTCTGTCTTTAATAGTAAGAATAGCTGTGCTCCAGCACTCGGCCCTCTGAGCTGGAAGACGGAAACAGGAGCGGAATGATTGAATACAAGTGGAAATAGTCAGCAACCTGCTCCATCACTCAGACCCACAGAAGTCTGTGGGGATGGATGGGATCCACCCAAAGGTCCTGAGGGAGATGGCAGGAGAGCTCACCAAACCACTTTCAATCATTTACCATCAGTCCTGGTCAAGTGAGGAGGTCCCAGTCCACAGGGAGTTGGCAAATGTGATTCCCATCTACAGGAATGGCAGGAAGGAGGATCCAGGGAACCACAGCCCTGTTAGCCTGACCTCAGTGCTGATGACCAATCCAATGGAAGCTGGTGAAGGCTCTGGAGCACAGGTCGAAGCAGAAGCAGCTGAGTGAGCTGTGGTTGTTCAGCCTGGAGAAGGGCTCAGGAGAGACTGTCATTCCCTACAGCTCCCCGAAGGAAGTTGTACCCAGGTAGGGGCTGGCCTCTCACAAGTACAACAGCACAGGAGGAAATGCCCTGAATTCACACTAAGGGACGTTTAGACTGGATATTAGAAAAAATTTTTAATTGAAAGGGATGTCAAACATTGGAACAGGCTAATCAGGGAAGTGCTGAACTCACTATTCCTGGAGGTAGTTAAAAAGGACCTGATTTAGGGCTGGACTTAGTGTTGAGTTAACTGTTGGACTTGATGATCTTAGAGGTCTTTTCCAACCTAAATAATTCTATGATGCGATGATTCAGCTGCATCCAGAGGAATATCTTATTCACCTAACACAAATTCACATCTAAACATCTAACTTTGGGAAGATATTTTTCACTGGCTTCCACCTTTGACTTTTGGTTTAATTAATCAGTTAAATAAGAACACCTTTCTATCTCTGCTACCAGTATTGTGAACTTTGGCACTTTCCTTAGGCAGGTTCACCAGTTCAGCCTAAGTACTTCCAGATCTGGGTCCCCCCAGAAGGACTCCTAAGAAACTAATATTTCTTTACTTTCAGTATAAGTTTTGAAAATAGTATTCTCAAAAGAAAACAAAACAAATAAACAAACAAAACTCCAAACAAACAAAAAACTCAAAACAAACGAAAAAAAAAAGAAGCAGAAAGAAAAACACCACATTTCCTTCTGGAAAACTGCAATTGCAATTACTAATTGCATCATCACTAACAATGTAGGAAGCACTGTCCAGGATACAAAAAACCCCCTCAGTTTGCTTACAATTAACACAGGCAAATAATTTCCAGAGATTTTTCAGCTTTTATTCACAGTTGACTCTTGTTCTCCTCTGGCTTTTCTACTGTTTCAGTTTAACTATGATGTGCTAAGTATTGACTCCTGGGTGTATCAAGTTTTAAAAGAATGAATAGAAGATACCAGTAGAGTTTGTGAAGTGTTTCAGGGCTGGGGGGGAGGGGAGGTAGACTATGATAGAAGACACAAAAAAGGAGTCTAGTGACAGAAAAGACACAAAAAGGTGTTAGTAGACTGAAAGAGATAAGGGAGGAGTGTTTGTCAGTGAAGAAACAGCACATTTGACTCTGAAGGAAAAACAGAACCCTACAGCTGTATTTGATCATTCAGATTGGAACTTGCTAGCCTTGAACTGTGACTTTCTGTCCAGTGAGATCTTCCTGTGAAATGTGTGAACACAGAAGCATTGTTTTATTTCTAGGAGATGCACTTTAAAGATAGTAATCACAATTCATTAATCAAGTAATCACGAGTGATTAATTATAAAGAAAATTAATCAAATATCTATATTTTATAAAAGATAAAGAGGCATAAAATTTCAGGAATATCAGATTAATTTCACTATATTCTTTGTTTAGCTGTCAAAGTATCAGGAAAAAAATCATTGCTGGTGTATTTGAGGATTACATTGCATGGAAGTTGTATTTCTGAGATATGTTCTTCATCAGAGAGGTGGGGGAAAATGTTCTTATACAACCAGTGCAAATGCAGTACCATGTAGAAAATAAAGTGTTTTCTTAGCTTGGTTGAAAATCACTGCTACAACTTAATAACAAAATATCATAAAAAAATCTCATATTAAAAGTCAGATTTCAGACTTAGCTGCTCTTCAAATTATTTAACATAAAGACACATGGCCATCCTCATGTTTTAATTTTTTTTTTTTTCCACTAGGAATTCTTCCTCCATGATTCTCCCTGACTTTTATTATCTCTCTAACAATACAGCAGGAACACCTTTAACATCCCAAACTGACTTGATTAACCTGTTGCAGGCAAGAAAGAGACAGGAATTGAAAGGGAGTGAGTTTCAGAGGGAGGTTCAGGGCACATGACAGTGATGATGGAGCTTCTTTGCACAGGTGTCCTTGCTTCTGTGAGAACAGACCCATTCCACATACAATTTACCAGCCTGCACAGCCAGCCCACAGCCTGCAAGTCTCTGCATTCTCATTGAAATAAGTGCATATTTAAAACTTATTTGATTACTGTATCAGAAAGAACGTTCTATCTCAATAGATGTGTTGCAGTACAGAGAGAGAGGTAATAGATTGCTAGGAAAATATCTGTAAAACAAGCTATGGAGTGAAAATAACAAATAATACTGCCTAAAATCCTGTCTCTCTAATACTATCTGACTTCCCCTGAATTGGTGATGTCTCTTTTACAGAAATATAGATTTTGGAGTATATTAAAATACAGACATCTGGCTCTATCCTGTGACACACTAGCCATGCTGATCTGATTTAGCAAAGCACTCCCATGCATTCCTAGGCTTCACCAAGTTTTCTTTTGTGCTTAAGTTGCACTCTTCAACACTTGTTTCATTCATACCAGAGCTTTCAGCACCTACAAGAGGAAACCTTGAGTGAACTTAAAAGTGGCTTCTCCTACCTCTGTTAGAGCACAGAACAATAGCCAGTTTTGAAATCTTCATACTGACTTGAACATATTTCAAGTAAAGGTGTGAAAATAGAGATGCCATCTACCATTTGGAAACAAAGAATTGCTAGCTGGCTGATCTTTCCTTCTTAAGTATTCTCCCTGATCATTCTGTGGAAGCTGTAGATGTAAAATTAGACTTGTCATCTCTTAGGCAGTCTCGTGCTACCCAGATCACAGGCCCCTTTCTGCTCCTATGTCTGGCTTTACCCCCAGTGAAAACAATGGCAAAAGGAATGATGAGGATAATGCAGTTGGCATTTTTGCCAGGATATACCAAGAAGACGTACAAGACTCTAGAACTATTAAGGACTCTTGATTTTCATTATTTAGCAACAGACATAAAGTCAACATAATTTTTGTCATTGACTTAATACCAGTTGAGAATTCACTCTGTTTCATTTGTATGTGACAAAGCATGAAATACTTCTTTAAACTTTAGTTAACTTTAAAAATTGCAGAGCTGAAGTAAAGTTGTTTTTTCCTGTTATGAAATGTGAAATAATTAGTAAGCTCAGAGTGAAAATGACGCATTACAAAAAGCCCTGAATGAAAATATCCAGCTAGACTAGTAGGGTAGAGAAGAGAGGGAAGCAGGCAGAATCTCAAATTGCTAAACAGCTGTTCAGGGTTATAGCAGGACATATGGTGGCAGGGCTGGACCTGGAAGCACAGGGAGGATGCCTAGCTAAGGACAGAGGGGAGAAGGAAGGTGGAGGGAGGACAAGACTCAGCTGCGGTGGGAACTCCTCAGTGGGTAAAAAGGTTTTTCCCCACTTCCTCCTACCCCACCCCATCAGTCCCAGGGCTTTCTCAACTCTGTGGGCAGTTCTCCCTCAGGCCCAAGAGCAGAGTCACCATTTTGGGTTGAGCTCAAGGACTGGGCATGCTGAGGGCTGCAGTAACCTGAAGGAACATGACTCTGACTGTGACGTCCACAGCCAGGTGGAACTACCTGTAATTTTCACACTGACTTGAAGTGGCAAAGAAGTATGCTGGAAGCACTGAGAAGGATGTGGACTAGTTTTTAAGGATACCTTACAAACATTTTCAGTATAATGCCTAGAAATTTTTGCAGTCACTCTGCAGTTAATCCAGAGCACCGTTGATGAAGTTAATGTATTCACACGAATATAGCTAATAGCAAAATTTGGTTCCCTGTGGACACATCTCCCATCCATTCATCTTGTTTGCTACTGCTCCACTCCATCTCCCCTGAAATGATGGATTTTCATTAAATTGAAAACATCTCTCCTCATGGTGTCATCACAAGCACCATAATGTGCATGTGTTGTATTGCCAAGCATTGCTTAGCAACGGGACCCTGTGTTCTGCCAACTTTCTTTTCATGCTGTCAGTCTGAATTTAACTGAACTTGCTGTGTTGTGTTTCAGAGGACTGACTACATGTCAGTAACGTGACTGATGAATGCTCCAAATATACAAACAAAAACTGGCACTGACCCCCTGTATTTAATAAATAGAGAGTGTGAATTTCAAGAAGTCACTTTACATTCACATTATTCAAAGGCAAATTGTTTACAATCATGATAATTAATCTTGATAAATCCTCATAAAACACTAACCAATTGGAAAGTATAATTAGACACTTTCAGTTTTGAAACTACATTCAGTAGGACCCTATGGCTTAGCCCTCAACAACATCTACCAGTCAAGAATCACTGTTGTACTAGAAATCCCCAGTCATTTATCACTTAGTTAAATAAAGTGTTGAAAATTTTGAAGGTTTGCATTTGCAAAATCACCTAATCACTTAAAACATTGTCTCTTAAACAAGTTTTTTGGAGTTGGAATGACTGGCCCTAGAAAATCTGATTATGTGTTCCCATGCCACCGTGAGCATAAGACTTCTCTAGGCAGAGCTCAGAACACTGTAAAATTGGATGGAGATGCAGATATCCTGGAGGACACCAGCTTTTGCAAAACTGAGTTCACTGCTCACTGCTCCAGTCTGGTTGAACAGCTCCAGGTCTAGCTCAGTACCTTTCAAGTTCAATATATTTGAAAAGCCCAAGCTGCTCTTAGTTTAAAATCATATGGTTGAATCTTCTGCTGATATATTGACCTGGTGCAACTTATTCTTAGCCAAATTTCATTAGCTGGAGATCTGCAAGTTTGATTGTGAAATGTTTTATCAGAGACGTTAAATTAGCATTTCACCATTAGCACCTTTACCTATCCATGGTTATCTACATGAAGTCTAGAGCCTTCCTACTTCACATCTTCACTTGTGAAGATGTACTGTACTAAAGGAACATGTAGAGTGAGGCTTAATTGCCCAAAGGTGGTGCCTCTGATGAAACCTGTGCATCTTTCTCATATCCTGCATCATCTAGCTCTGTGCAACTGTCTTGGACACCCTCAAATGTCAAAAATGGCACTAGGTACCTGTGTTTTGGAAAAGGAATCCTATCTTTTGTATCTCAGGTGTATTGGCCCACCCCTTGTGTTTGCCTGCTGGAAGGCTTTCCCGTCAGTCAGTAAGTATTCTCTGTAGAAACACACTTGTGTGATGTAGCAGCTTTTAGTGCCACTCTTATGCCTCCTTAGACAGTGGAGGAGAAAAAAGCAGTGTTGATGTTTTCTGGGCTTTAGAAGGTTCCAACTAAAGGCTTGAGTAAATAATGAATGAGAATGGTCCTGCTATGTTTTGGAAAACCCTTGTGCTCTTGCTCATTGCCTGTAGTAGAGGCACTTTATTCAACTATTTAATTCACCAATTACTGACAGCACCAGGGGACAAAAGTCTTGAAACATAATATTGCTGCTGGTGCAGGATTAAAACAGAAATCCATCAAGGAATCAAGAGCTAATGGGAAGATTTTGAGCTCACAAGGAATTTGTTATTGGTAGATAATTTCTCCCAAAATACCCTTCCAGGGCCTGTATTACCCAAGATTAAGATAGAGATGACCACTGTCATATATGAAATGAATTGGTTCTTTCTTGGGAACCTACCTAGACATAAAATAGGAATATGGATAAAGAACTTCTGAGAAATAGAGGCTAGAAACTATCTGCTAGGCTTATTTTACTTTTCAGGCAGGCATGAACCAGTCTGCGAGGAACAAGTTAGAAATGTGTGCTATAGACCTTGAAAATTACAATGGAGCTTTGGTAAATTCACAAAAAATTATGCCTAAGTGTTCCTGCATAGTTTCATTGTTCCTACATCCTACATTGTTTCAAAATGTGGTAATTTATTATTTTGATAAGAAGACCTTTTTCATCAAGCACCCCTTGTTCACTTTTACCTTCCTGGAGCTTTTTCCACAAATATTGCTACTGATAGGATTTTTTCCTTCCCCTGTTGTCTTATATTTCTCCAAGAGTAATATTTCTGTGTGTTCTGTTTTAGTGGAACAAGTTACTGTGCTATCAAGTGTAATAATTATAATGATAATTGTGTAACTGTAGAAAGTCTATTTGCACATGGAACATATGAGTTGCAATACTTATGAGGGTACAGGCTGTTCAGAGGCAGAAATTATGATCTCATAACTTTTCTGACTTCTTGTACAGCCTTACAGCTTTCTAGGAGTCTAGTGTGTTATAATCTATGTTCTATCTAATCTATTCTGATCTATGTTCTCGTACTTGTGTCTCTTCAAAGACTTTTATTCAACTCTTAATATACATATGTACTTTGCTTGTTGATTTCTTTATTTTTCTAATTCTTAGCTACAAAAGTTTGAACTATATTCACTGAATTTCATTAGATTTCTATTCAAGAGTGACTTCAGTTTAAACCTTACTTTTAGCTCCTCATATGCTGCCACCTCGTTCTAGTTGTGCTCACACTTTTAATCGGGTAGGGTTTTGGTAGAAAGATTTGGTAGAAAGATTCTCTAGGCCCCTGGATACCCTAAATTGCTTAATGTATGCAGACACTTCAAGCAAGAGAGAATACCTATTTAATGGGAAAAGTGTTGGGAATGCTCTGTGGAGCATCCATCACACACAGTGCTTGTAGGCATTGCATTGCATTGCACTTCTGAGGTGCCTACCACTCATTCCAGATTGATTGCAATTGGCCACTTCATTCAGTATTTATTAGGCAGGTACTAAGAGGTAGTGTGATCTGTTAAATTCTACATCCCTAGGAAATCAGATCAGACATTTAGTAAATCTTGATGTGGACCTGAAGACAATCTCCATATCCCAAGGCTGAACATTCTCAGAGCTTGGTAAAATCTGGATTCTCTTCTGACATTCACAGCCAGCTCACAGCTTTATTATAAGCTGAAACAAAAACTCAGAGTTTGAATATTTCCTAATTTGGGAACATTTTTGCTTATGCCAAATGTGTGACTCAGACTATTTCTAGTTAATTCTAGGAGTGGAGAATGTTATCATTTCTTTCATATGGCCATGTGATGTCCAGTGAGAAGCACAGAGACTCTGCTTTTCCTGTAATTGATATATAGAGAAATACTTTAAAGCCCAAAAGTAATATAAATGGAATCTAAAGAACAGATAAAACTCAATCAATATTCTTAAATGTTGCTTACTATTGCTGACCTAAGCATATGCCAGCAGGCTAAGAAACCACTTGCTAATCTGTTAAAAGCTGAATTAAAGAAACATTTTTGATTTCATGGTAAGCACTCAGAAAATTTAAAAAAAAAAAAAAGAAAAAATCTTGTCTGAAAATCAGAGCCTTTCTCTGATACAAATGTATCAGACAAATAGTGACCTATTTCAACAGTCTCTCACACATATGCAAATATCTTTTCCTTTTTCACTCTTTACTAATTTGAATTTAAGGTGAGACCCCTAAACACCTACACTGCAGTGATGGAAGCACTATCTCAGATAGCTGCAATAAACTAGTTTTTGTACCTATGTCTATATTCTTGCCATACCACTGAGCTTTGAGCAAGCTAATTTAATCAATTTTTCAATGACAAACAGAAGTTT
Organism: Dicaeum eximium; assembly: GCA_013396995.1. Taxonomy (NCBI): domain Eukaryota; kingdom Metazoa; phylum Chordata; class Aves; order Passeriformes; family Dicaeidae; genus Dicaeum; species Dicaeum eximium. The sequence continues at coordinate 367,347 of VWZP01006280.1, forward strand.
AGGCTCCTAAAGTAAGACTGACTGGAATTTAAAACCTCTGCCAAAATCTTGGGAGCCCAAGCTGGAACTGGGGGGCTGCAGTTTGGGTCACAGACTCAGCAGAATATCTGGGAACAGACATCCATACACACATCACACCTTCATAAAATTATAGAATCATGAAGTCATAGAACCACAGAATGGCAGGGGCTGGAAGGGACTTCAAAGATCATTCAGTTCCAACCCCACCAGCAGGGACAGGAATGCCTTCCACCTTCTCCCTGCATGGCCCTAAAAGATCCTTTCTCTTGCATGTTCTGCCTGATCCTACATTTGTCAAGGTCCTCATTTGTCCTGGCACTACTCAGGAGAGGAGAGGAGAGGAGAGGAGAGGAGAGGTCCTGGCACTACTCAGGAGAGGAGAGGAGAGGAGAGGAGAGGAGAGGACAGGACAGGACAGGACAGGACAGGACAGGACAGGACAGGACAGGACAGGACAGGACAGGAGAGACTTAAGCTTGAGTTTGGAAAGGAACTCTATGGATGTGGTCCTCTGATCTTTGTACACAGGTGGAGAACATGGAAAAGGCAATATTCCAGACTAATTTCTGGCCTAGTGGGAGATGCTCACACAGCTTTCTAAGTGTAGATTGCCCTTACTTCCACAAATTCTCCATGAAATGTTTTTCAGGGCTTAGACAACACTTCTTTTAATCCAAAATTTAAACATCATTAAATCTTTATTGTGTCTTTCCTTGAAATTATTTTCCTAGCCTGAAAAGCTATTACCTTTATAAGAATTTTTATGGACCCATGACGCATCCATCTGTGGGAGAAATTGGAGTGGATAATTTTGTTTTTAAAGCACAAACTAGTCGGTACAGAAAGTCTTCTTTACTGTCCCAATTGCATTAACTGAGCCTATAGGGTGGCAGTGGCAGAAAATACATAGAGGATTTTTGTTCTGCTGAATAGGAATAAAGTAACATTTTTCTGTGTAAAAACACTATTCATATTTGATGCTGGTCATCTTCTCATGAATTGCATTCAATTATATGCATCAAATAGCTTACTGGCAATTCAATAGTATCAACCACTCCTAAACACTGGGTGGACTTGGACAACTCAAATAGCCATCACACACACCCTCAACTGTGTCAGTTTGTAAAGGAAAACCTCAAATTGTGATCACGTAAGAGCATTTTGCCTCGACTGCCTTTATACAATCCATGGGAGAGGCACTCCTTAAACTTTTCTTCACAGCCAAATATTTTACTAAGTGTTTAAAATGGAGTTGTTGGGGAGAAAAAACACTACTACTTAAGAATATCCATATAAGCTGTTTTGGTGTTTGTAGACTTTGCCACACAGCTATATTAAAGCACACATTTACCTGAAACATGGAAGATAGCCAACCTTTTAAGGGAATACATAGTTAAGTAATTGCTTTTTACTATAAATCCACTTAGAGGACTCCAGTAGCTCCTTTAGCAACTCTTACAGATGTTAGTAGTTTTGCAAACTTTTCTCCAGTGATTAGACTGCTTCAGCAATCTTGTTCATGTTATAATTTTTCTGAATCCTGATTTGTCTGATCCTAAATAGATCCTGATGGCTAAAGCATTTATGTATTCCCCATGCCTTTTCTCTTTAACATGGTTTTTAGGTGTTGATGGAAGTACAGTTGTCACTTTAAGCTGTTACCTGTTCAAAGCACTTTTCCAAAAAAGCTTATTTCTACTCTGAAATGCCCAAACCCCCTGTGTAACCATAGGCAGAAGCCCCTGATTCAGAGCATAGTTCTATCATCATGCAGCAGAGAGAGCCACCTGTCTCAGATAAGACAAACTATATAAGTCTTCTGACTCAGTCAGAAAAAATACTTTGCAACTGGCTTTTTGTCTTTTCATTCTTGTGAACAAGAGATAATTTTTTTGCTAATGTGAGGTTAACTAAATTATACAAAAATGTAGAAAGGGAAACATTTCTACTGGATATCTCAAAATAAAAATAAGATTTCAATAAGCTCTTGTAGTATCCCTATGGACGGGCATCACATGGATGCTGTTCTGTAGCTTTTTATAGCATGAAGCGTAGGAGTTATGGAATATGTATGCTTTTAGTAGCCCATTGCCAGGAAGAAGCACTGTACAGTAGAGCTTGGAATAAACCCAAATAAAATGTCTTCAAGAAGCTACGCATAAAAAAATTTTATGTCATTACTCTCTCCAAAATTATCATGTATTGATTCACAGTACAAATGCAATTTTCTACATGCACATATAAGCTCAGCATAAAAGTCCAGGGTACAAGTTTACCATTTTAGCAACTGGTCTCTTTTGGACTGGTATAATAAACTAGACCTCACAGAAATGTGATTCTTTCCAGTTGAAAATTCTGAAAAAAAATTGAGTTTTTATTTTTTAATTTGAACACAAGAGCAATTTTTACCTATAATAAAATGTAAAGGAATTCCTTTACCTGTAATAAAATGTAAAGGAAGCATAAGACCACTCCAGTGCTGAGCTGTTCCACTCCAGTACTGAACCTGTTCCATACACAAACTATTAACTAAATTAAAGACATCTGACATTCTTGAAACCAGTAAAAGAAAAAACCCATTCTATTTTAAAAGGATTCTCAAAATGTAATAGCTTCTAAAGTTTGTGCTAAATCCTGTGAATCACCTCATCTTTTCATCGCTTTCTCAAAGTCTCATATTTTAACTGCTTATGTTTTTGTATGAGCCTGGATCATTTTTCTTTAAGACAATGACTGGTGCTGATTTCTGACCTCACTGACGTTGGAATAGCTCAGTTTTCTTCAAGTTACTTTTGATCCACAGAGTTCATCCCTTAATATATTCTAGAAAGCACTCACAAAACTGCACTGACTGAATGACTGTTTTCATAACAATGTTCTATTTTTTTGTTTGTTTTAAGTAACGCTGGAGTTTTTCTTAACCTGTCCTCTCCTATACTTAACTTCAGCTCAGAGCACATGTTTAGGGCCATTTTATAATCATCTGATCAGTGACATGTTGGTACTGGCACATATCAATACTGTCTGAAAAGGGGCTGGTAGCAGAAGCTTCAACACTGATTCTGCATTCTGCTCATTGTCAGGAGCTCAGCATCACTCTGAGCACCAGTCAGAATCCCAGTCAGTAACAAACCCTCCATAAATATGGAGATCAAACAAGGAGCAACATCCCTCCTTGAGAAAAAGAGCACTCTTCCCTGGATAGGCAGCAACAGCCACACTGGATGACGAAAATTAACTCAGCAGGGATGAAGCACCGGATGATTGTGTCACAGGAAGGAGAGTCAGAGCACTGCGTCAGCTTCTGCACGTAGGTGTCGTAGGTGTTGTTACAGAGAGAGAAGTGAGGTCACAGATGGCTGTGTCGTAGCAGAGGATGACTAAGATGAGTAGGGGAGGAGCTCCCCACTGCAGATGGCTCAGCAGAGAATAAGGACAGCAAGTTTTGATGTTTCTGTGGGGTGTTGCATTTTCTGCAGAAGAAAAAACCTATCGGCTCCTCGCAGAAGTCTGTAGGAAATGAATGGAGGGAGGTGTCTTTGGAGCGTGGGAGGTTATGTGAGGAGCTGTGGGGGAACAAGGAGAAAGGAGTCTGAGGCAAGCAACGTGAGTCACAGCACCCACCACGAAGAACGTGAAAAGGCAGTAAGCAAGCCTGAGACTACACATGAATATTCACAGGGAGGAGGTGGGAGAAAGAAGCTGAATGACTAAACTACAAGTGTTTAAGATTTGCCAAATGCAGTGTGCCATGCCTCAGCCCGAGAATTTTATTTTTTGTCATGAGTTTCAGCACCAAGTATCTTAATCTGCCAGCGACTTTCACAGCTGCACGACATTCTCAGAAGGGCTGCCTGGAGCATCCCCATGGAAGCATTTCCCCATTTGACTCAATGCAGAGCTCCTTTTGAGTGTTCTCCAACATTGTTCCCATCTGGTGTGTCTGAGAACATGCTTACAGCAGAAATGCAGTGGTTGGATGGCAAAATGATCATGTGAGAAAATACATCCCTTTTCATAATATGGTCAGTGGACTGTGATCACCAGGTATGTCCTCACTCACCTGGCAAGAGGCCCTTAGTCCAAAAAGTTTAGAAGATCAAAAGTGTTTTTTTATTAAAGTTTTGGGGGCTTTTACCATCCTGGTGCTTATTAATCATCTCAACCAGATGGATGGAAGGTGAAAGCTGTTACAATCTGAATGTTGCTGTTGAAGAGGGTTTTGTGAAATGAGCCAGGGCACTGAGCCAAGCTCCAAGTGAAAATGTGTCAGCAGTGCAATTGACACCTGAGCTGTTAATCTGAGTTGCCAGTGACTGCAGTGTATTTGCATCATGGTGTTCTTTCTGCTGGAAAGAAATTTCTGCTGCACAGAAGAGCTGTGTACAGTTTTTACTCATATTATTCAAAATCAGAATTTAAATAATAAACATCTCTATAGGAATTGCATTTGTTGCAATATGTAGAACAGAAACTCAAGGTACCATTTGTTTTTACCAGCAAGTAGAGAGAACTGTGCCTCCATATTGGGTAACTCTGCTGAAGCATGCAATCATTATTCTTAAATCACTTATTTAAAAACTGGTACATTAATCTTTAACAGAATTAAGCTTAATGCTACAGTCCCAGAATCAGGCAGCTGAATGCTTTTCTTTGTACAGGAATCAAATGTACTCCACTGAGTTTACTATGTGAATTGTTACTTAGAGCAGGAATGTGTCACAAGTAATTCAACATACACCATTCAGCACCAAAATCATGATGTATTGAAGAATCAGAATCAGCATAAAATATTTCTGGACAGACCAATTTCCCACATTATTTTGAAATCTGCAGAAAGAAAATGAAAGAAAACAAAAGAAAACAAAACAAAACAGAAAAAAAAAAAAAACCAAAACCAAAAAACCCACAAACAATGTCTGGGACCAAAACCTGGGAGGAGTGAATGCAAGAGATGGTAGAACACAAAATTCTGTTCATTAGGCTAACATATTTCTGTGGGATATGTTCTATGCTGGCATAATTTTTGCCAATTTTTAAAGTATATTAGCCTGTGCAGTCATAATTTAAGGATTATCTCAAAATTATTCAGTGTTCATATTTATTTCATCTTATTTGTCAAGACCATTATTGGTTGGTTAAATTTACAAGCCTAATCAGTACATAAAAATCACATATCTGTAATAAATGTAACTAGTATACAATGGAAATGTTTTAATCAAGACAGCCAGCAGCATGTCACTCCTTTATTAATATCTTGCTATTAATAGCTCTGTTAACAGCTCCAGCTGTCAGAGACATTGAGGTTTCCATAAAGTGAATCCATTTTCAGAGATTTAGCAGCATTTATCTCAAATGCCATTCAATCAGGTCAGGGCTACAGGGCAGTGGGTCCCACACCTCTGCTCCCCTTTTCCTTCTGACTCTGCTTTGTGTATCCTTGGCTGCCCTCATACAGGGGCTTCCCTCACATGGAAGCCAGAACGTAGGGGAGGACTGATATGCGCTCAAATCTTGCTCTGACATGAATTTGGGATGCAGTCAAGTGACCTCGGAGCTGGGACTCACTTACAGTTTCTCAGGACAGGCACCCTCCCTGTTAGCTTTCCCTTTGGCTCTTTGCTTTAATCTTATTTTTCTCATTCTTCCACAGGTTTCCTGCTTCATTAAGACATTTTCCCAAACTTTTTCCATCATATTCATTGTCCCTTGTGGAAATCTACTCTAACGCTTTATATGTTCAACTGTTTGGACTTGATTGCATGTTGCCATTTGATACAAGAAGGGATATAGATGGGCTCTTTCTCCTACACGTGTGAGTTTAATAGTTCTTTCATGTAGATTCCTCTGAGAGTCACTCTGCTTTTTCAAGAGTAAATCACAGTCTGCATAACGATCATAGCTGTCTATTTGAAGAATTTCTGCCTGATTGAAAAATGTGTGCATTTCTGAGTTCTCAGTCCTGCTATTCAGCTCCTTACCCTTCTTTCTGCCTCCTCCAAGGGTCCCTCCTCTCCTGGAGCCATCCCATTTTTTCACCTCACATCACAGAACTTTCAAAATCCTTATCAGAGGAGAAAATCTGGGAGTTGAGAGTCTATTATTCTGTAGCATGTACAAAGTACACACTGGTTTGTTCACCAAGGGAGCTAATTTGGAATGAGCTTCGTACCAGGATGGATCTTAGAACAGCATTTTCTTTCCAGTAGGAATCTTACCAGTACATATTACAGTAAAATCTTAGCCACTCTGTTTAGGTCACCACAGATTTTAGTTAGGTTCCTTTTTATTTTCAGTGAAGCCTGTGTCAATATGATTTTTACATTCTCCAAGAAAGGTATTGCAGGAATATGCAAGGTAGAGTTAGGCAACATCATTCCCAGTGTAATTTGCAAGGCACAAACACTGCAATTACACACACACACACACACACATGCACACAAGACAGTGTATTTCAGGACTGAGAAAATATTAAGACACTCCTGAACCTTCACATAGAGATACTATATTTGCTAGCAAGAAGGCAATACAGATAAGAAAAAATTTCTATTGATTTTCCTGTGCAACAAGTTCTATACTTGTAATTTTCAGTCCAATCAAACAGAGTCAGTCTTAGTCTAATACCTGTAAAATAGGTTTTGCATATCAAGGCCACATTGGACAGGGTATTAAGCAACCTGGTCTACTGGAAGGTTCCCTGCCCATGGGGAGTTGGAACTGAGTGAACTTTGAGGTCTCTTCCAACCCAAACCATTCTATGAGTCTATGAGCCTACAAATGCGAGAGTTTTCAAGAAAAAAAAAAGGAAAACAGGAAAATTTTGTGGGCTTTCTAAAGACTTTTGCAAAACATGACTGGATATCTCTGGTAAAATCTTCTCCCCCAAGGATTAAGAGAAAGAGGTTTTCATTAAAAGGGAGAACAAATAAAAAGAAATATGAAAATGAACTGCCAGGACATGAATAAAAAAAAACAGACAGTGAATGGTGTCTTGAATTTTTCACTGCTTCCTCCAATAACATTTTACATACACAGTAGGGAAATTGCCTGGCTAGACCAAAATGGTTTCCAGTAAGACCCTTGGGGCAGCCCTTAGGACCTTCCAGACCTCATTGCTGACAATGTTTTACCATCCTGGTGTTCAAGTAGCCTAACAGGGAAATATGTTTGTTCACTGCAGCTCTGTACCATTTCTTGGCTCAAAGTTACTGAGTTAAATCTCCCTCATCCTTTAATTTAAACTCTCATTGTTTGCAGTTCTCACTGTTCTAAATGTTCTAAATGTTCTCAATGTTTGCAGCTTTGGCACTGCTTGTACCAATTGCACCATAAGGACAATAAAGTCATGTTTTGTGAAATTACAAAGCACTTTTTTTTGCCTATCAGCTAAAGTCCTGTTGTAGTATCCACAAACCACAGAGAGCAGATACCTATCTGATGGCAAACCCTTCACTCCTGCAACCCCAGGTGCTGAAATAATCTGTGCCTTTCAATCTAAAGATCCACAACACTCAGAATTTGTGACACCACACAGGTAAAATGCCTACTATAGTCCTATACCTCTTCTACAGCCAAAAATATCTTCAGAGCACAGCAAAAACCAAAATTCCCACTCTTCCTCAAAACAGGTGTAAAATACATTCTTCATGCTGAGTCCTGGCAGCAAAAACACTGTTCAGGATGTCTTGATAGCTTCTATTCCCCTGCTTGCAGATTTTTGGCATACTTTCCTTCCCTTATTCTCACAGCTGTTGTGTAGAAAACAAACAGTAGTCATTTGAAAATGGTGTTATTCAGCTATCTCAAGGCTAATGTCTGCCATCTACTTCTAAATTTCTCAAAGGAACACTTCATTCTCATGCCTCGTCTGCAGATGGGAGCAATCCTTTCCTAGAAAAGCATCCTCAGTACAAAGTTCTTCACCTACATTTACAGATGGTAAGAAAGCTTTCCCAGATAAAAAAATTAAAATAATTATTATAGCAATCATGTTCACATCCTTAGCCACACAAAGCAAATAATGTTGTTCTCACTGGATTCCTAGAAAGTCCACTGTCCTATTATTGGGACATCCAGTGTTCACATTAGTAAGTCTACCTATCTGGTCATACAGAACAACAGGGAATAATCCTTTTAGTCCCCACTCTGTGGAAAGCAGAAATTAAGCCCTTGCATTTCCTTTCACACAGGGAAAAGCACTAGTCATGCAAAGCCATCAAGAATTCCCTGAGGATATTCCCTGAGACTTCAGGGCCTTTTTAATAATGCTGCATGTGCTCATCTGAGCAGGCCCTTGATTAGTGTGGTGGGCTGCAAATGTCCATGTGGAGAATTAGTCTCTTAATGGTGAATGGAGATGCTACTACCGGGTGACCAATTTGGGAATGCAGAGAGCTAACTAATGATTGTTGATTGTTTAGGGATATTAAGTAAAATAAATAAATAAATAAGCCTGCTGCAGAAATGAACCATGAGAGTGTGTGAGAACAATTATGCAACTTTCTAAACAGTATTTCCATCACATTTTTTGGCTGATTTCCCCTAATTTCTAATAGACCATGTACCTTAGAAGCAATTCTATAGGACTGAGGGTGAGAAGTATAGAATGTATCTACTCCTAATGCTGAAATCATACTTTGGAAGAATTAGTGATATGAGGAAGCAGTGGCCTGAAGTGAACAAGAACCAGGTACTTCTCTAAAACAACTGATCCATGACAAGTTTGTTCAAAATTTTTACTTTAAAGACTCTCTGCAAGACATAAATCTCTTTGTGCTGTCAATTTTGAGAACAGAATTTGAATTATATTTGCATGAGTAAATCTACATAATTTTCATAGAATACCCACAGTGCATCTGATTTTTTACTTGTTTGGAACTTGTATAGACTTCTGGAATTTGCTTTGGTGGTCTAAACACAAGCATCTGATGGCACTTGAGATACCCAAGGTAGTCCTGCCTAGCCTCCTGCATGGTCTGCCAGATCAGATTGAGATGGGAATTTCAAAGGCCCTATAGCTCCCATCCTCAAATGGCCCTATATCCTATGTTTAGGACTTTGGCAGACTGCCAGGCTTAGAAAAAGAAGGTACAGAGCACAAAAAAGTCACATATTTTTATTTAGTCTTCTATTTGTAATTAAAATATAAATAGCTACATAAGGAAATAGGGTGGAGAAGAAACACGTTCAGAATCTGTATAGTATTTAATTTTTTTTAAAGAAGCACTAATATCCATCCTGCTTACCATTAAATAAAGAGCTGATAACAACAGAAATTATTATTATGCCAGTAGGGTTTCATCAAGCCTGAAGGTTATTTCTGGTGCTACTAAAGTGTCAAGAACCGCCTTTGCCATGAAAGGCCACCCGCTTTCAGTTTTAGATTGTTTTAATCCTTCTGGAACATGCCAGCATAGTACTCCATGGGAATAAAACATTTGCTTCATTTCTGCCTAAAGGTGAGATTGAAACCATTTGTTTTTAAACCTCATGCTGTCATTTATAATTAATGGTATGACCCTGACTACAGAGCTTGAAAGGAGTATATAAATTTGTTGTTTGGCAACTAGCCAGTTTCTTAAGCTTTTATCTTTGAATACAAAAGGTTATTTCTAGAGATTGAGTGCTTCATTTATTTTCAGTACTTTTCTTACTTTCATCTGCTAGGAACAGCAGTGGATAGACTTTTGCTATCTCAAGCTGTTTGTTAAGCCAGTGTCCCCCCAAATCAGAGTAGGGAGATCGTTTTCCTCCAAGAAGAATACACACCAGCAGTTTTTCTGCCATCTTATATTTTTTCTTTTAAATAGTTGGTCTGGCAAAGCATTGCCATTTTGCCAGAAATGCAAAGGGCCATTTCTTTTATGGTAGATGTACCAGCACATGGAAACAATAGCCTTGTCACTCTGAAAGTCACAGATCTAAAGGAAATTAAGGCCCTGTACATACCGTAAATATGAGCTATGCAATTAAAGTAACACTTGGTGGTTGAAAGGAATTGCCCTGTAATTAGATTATTGTAATATGTGTTTGAACATGCTGAACTGAGCTGGAAAAAATACACATGGGGCACAAGCCTATGCTCCTGGAAATCACTGGAAGTTTAGCTACCCAATTCCCTGGTACACAGAATTGATCCTTACTGTTTAAATTTTGTTTACAAACATTATATTGTCCATAAAATATTGCATATATTTCTCAACATCAGCATTCTCTCAAATGAAACAGGATTCTTCAATACTCCCAGATAGTAAGCTATTAACACTTAAAAATAAACAATTTTTTCCTGTAATGCTCATTCCTTTCTCTCCATAAATATAGATGTCACAAAGGGGAAAGGCACAGACTTGTAATTTTAGAGCTGCATTGTGTTTCCCTGTGCCCAGGTGGTAGACTTGTGATTTAAAAGAACAGGAATGAGTTCAAATCACAGTTACCTGGCTAAAGCAACAGCATGTACAGTCAGGATCACATTGCCCTGAACACAGCCTTTTCCCCTGACTCACAAACAATGGCACCACCAGCTACAACTGCTAGGAAACAAGACAAATGTTATGGGCAAAATTAATATTTTCTATTTGTTTTCTTTTGGAGCACCCCTTTAAAATTTTAAGGTACAATGCATTTCTAAGGAATATAAAATTACTGAAGATACCAGAAAGGACCTTATTTTTCACATGGCAAAAACACATGGGAGATGGTGGCTTGAACTAGACACCTGTATTAAACCCTTAGAATTGTAAATTAAGACAAAATGCTGAGGCCTTAGTGAAAGTGAAAAACCTTTTTATCTTTAGACTCACCTTGCATCTTGCATGTAAAAAGATCAAACAGACTGCATAGAGGAAAGACAGTTTTGTTTTTTTCATCTCTATGCCTGCCAATCACTGCATTTGTACAAGACACCACACAGATCACAGTAAGATAGCAGAAATACTTCCACAGAACCCCTGATTTTGCCATTTTGGCTTTTCTTCCCAAAGGCCTTCCAAATCAGCAATTTCTCTTCTCATTCTGGAAACAAAGAATGGGATAATTGTTTTCTTCTGTAAAGAAGGATGTGATTGCTGTCGTGTCTCCACCAGCAAGGAAGGTCTTGTCCCTATTTCAACAAGAATTCAATAGAGAATCATGAGCCTTCACAGACATATCCCAGGAAATATATGACACAAGTATAATCTTCTAAAATTAATTTCATGAGAGGGGAAAAACTATGCCCTCATTTATTAAAATAAAGATACAGTGAGGTTGATCTTAAATGTCATGCTTAGGCCTTTTCAAATGCTCTTAATTTGACAGAAATAAATTAATGTAATTCTCTAATTTTCGCATAGCCCAGGGGCCTTCCAACTCACTACTAAGCTTGAAAAAATATACCAAAAATTTTCTATTATTATCTTGGTTGCCCTAGGGGGAAAAAAAAGTAAAGGGGAGGTAATTAGTTATTATACATGTGTGCATGTCATTAGATTTTTAGTGTGATATGTAAACTCTGTCTGCTAATTCCACTGGAGAACAAAAGAGTGCTCAAAGATAAACATGTTCGGCCAGAAGTTACACATAATTTCTTTCTCTCTTAGAGATCAAAGTTTTGATGTGTTTTGAAAGTAAAGATTCCATATATTTTTGTAGTATTTTACGCATATTACCCCAAACTATCACTTTTATTAAGAGTCATATTTTCATAGGTTTATTAGCTATTTGCTAATAGCTAATAGACTCATGTCTTCTTATGATTAGCATCACAAAAAGATAGGAAAAAAATCAAATATTTTGGCCCATGAAACAGAAAACAAATTATGTGGGACTTATTTTATCAATCTTGATGGAAACCCAACAACTAAGTAGTGAAAGTCAAGCATGAAGTACGATCCAAACACTTGTATTATTCTGTTACCTATAGACTCATTTAAATCCAAAAGTTGAGATAAGACTGTTAATTTCTATACTGGGGCAAAAAAATCATGTAAGGTTGAAACATCTGAAGAAAAATAAAGAAAATAAAACATGTTACCAACGTCTTTTTGCATTTCAAAGCACTAGGCTTTAGGTATGTTTATTAAATCACTGTTGCAGGTTCATTTTGATGAGTCCTTACAACACATTCATTATTTCTACTCACAGAAATCACTTAATGATTTCCCAGGTCTGTACCAATTGTTGTAGAGAGGAACATCAAGTCACTGAAACTGCCTCATTTTGCCAAGTATTTGGTAGTCAGCCTTGAAAATAAGAGTGTTTAGTTTGATGTTCTCTTTGTAAGATGTCTTCTGATGGATTCATCCTCAAATCAGAGCATGCTTTGGTGGTCAAGGTTAACTTTCTCTTCACTTTCAATTCATTGGCTTTGCCAGTTATTAGTGTTCATAAAATCCTTTCTTTACAACACAGGAAAGAGAGTTTTACACAGCGTTATCCAAACAGAAGTGTGCCTTTCCAAGGACTGATGCTCCTGCTTTCTAAGCAATGGGAGCCTTTTGCAGCCTTAGACATCCCACATTCAAGCTCAGGGTCATTCTATTCAGGATATCCCTAGCTTGCTCATGCTCTTCTCAGGAGGATATTTTCTTGCTTTTTCTGCAGTTGTGAAGGGGGAACAAATAGGCAAGACAAAGCTATATATTAAAGAGAAGGGCTAGCACGGGAGAATGAGGGAAGATAAAAAGATAGGGGAGAAGAGATGGACAAATGAAGCAAATAGACTAAATTTAAAGTAATAAGTGTGTTTTTCATTGGGCTAACTGTACATTGACCTACTACTGTCAACTAAACAAGCAGTTGGCAAAATATCTCTATATATCCTTCTTAAAAAATTTAATATTCTTTAATTTTCTTCTGACACACCCCAGTTTTCATCTTTCTTTTTTCTTTTTTTGTTTTTCTAATTAGGCTGGAGGATGGGGTTTAGGAAAGCAAGTTGTAATTACTCCACCAGATTAATTTTCTTTAGATCAAGTCTTTTCTCAGCAGAATGAAATATAGTCATGATATCTCATCACAGTCTGTACCACAGTGAATAATCTCATTATATTCTGTACCCAATTTCCTTTCATGACAGATCCTCAGTTTATGCTGCTTGGTATAATTCTGTGGAAGGATCAGACCTATGTCTATATTAGATTTGTAAGTGTCCTACAGAAGAAATAGCTATAGATTTATAGCATCTTGAAGTAGGTATTATGAATTTAAAGATTAAAATGTCTCACATTTAATTGCAATTTCACGTATATCACAGCAATGTAATTTCTATCATTTTATATAAGTCTATTTTGATTAACATCAACACAAATTAAATGAAAATCAGACCAACACTTGTGGATATGTGGTACTTCAGCTGCATTGGTCATTTTACTGCTGTGCTCAAACACATACATATGTTTTCACACACAGTATGTTGGACATTTATATTTGAGGATCTCAGTGCAGTTTATGAAGACTAATGGATGATACTTCACAACAAGTGTATCAAGTAAGGATTACTGCTGCTGTTATTTTTCATCTATTGAAGGTTACAGCGAATTTGGGTTTATTGATTGATGTGATATATGGCTTTTTGTGTTGAGCTCAGAAAGAGTGGGTGCCTTTGTTGCCAGTTGATGCAGTGTAAGGAACAGCAGGAAGGCATTCTGTATTTTCATTTATCTTTTCCATATTTAAACAAGAAACATTAATGACATGCTCCTTTACTATGCACATAAGAATACCATAGAAATACTAGATTTTTTTTTTAATGTCTTTCATTTATACCAAATTTCTACCTCCCATCACATCTTCATTCTTCCCTTGTTTTTCTGTTACCTCCCACACGGTATCCACAGCATCTGAACATGCCTCAGCAGCAGCACATGGCTGTACCTCTCTCTGGTTACCAACAGCATCATTCATGTAGGAGTTACAGTCCTTGTCAGCCTAAAGACATGAAAAAATAGAAATTTTTTAGCCCAGCTCCTCTGTGGATTTTGTAGTGGTTTGACAATGAGGCATAAGTTTAGTAACATATCTGTATTAAATGGTCACTGACAGAAGTGCAGGACCAAAGCCTACAGTAATGATAGCTGTGGAAACATCATCTGTCAGCTGTGAGCACAATTCCCAGTCTCCTCTAAAGCACAATGATTTCAGCTGGCCTGATGCACATATCACAGCCAGCAGCTTTTGAAAACGTGACACTATTTCCTTCACAGCACTTTCCTTTGCAAATGAATGGGTTCAGCACGTCATAAAAAGCTATTACTTCCATCAGGGAAGGGATGACAAGTCAGCTCAGGTTGTATCACAGCTTTAGCACAAGTGTTAGCCTGACCCTGTGCCCAGAGTCATCTTAAGGCACCAGCCAACACCCAAGCCCACACACTGTGACTGATGATGCAACACATGCATGGTATGCTCAGGCTTCATGTGCCAATTTCTTGCAATGGAGAGTGACTGTGGAGAGGGACTTCTCATATCTGCATGGAGTTTGTAACAAATCCAGCACACCATGCGTTTGAAAACGCAAAACAGGCACAGAAATTAATAAGAGAGTTCTCTCCATGTAGGATCAAGTTTCTTTTGTAAACTCAGTGTTGTATTGACCACAGCTGGCAGTAAAGCCCCACACAGCCACTTGTTTGCTCCTCCTTTTTCCCAGTGGAATGAGGAAGAAAACTTGTGGGCTGAGATGAAGAAATAAAGCGAGGAAAGAGGAGTAGAAATAAGTGATGCAAAGGCAATTGCTCACTGTCTTCTCTGAGCAGATCAATGCTCAACCAGCTCTGAGCAGTGACTACATCCCATACCAACCACTCTCCACGATTTTTATGGCTGAACACAAGGTTTTATAGCATGGTGTATCCCTTTGGTCAGTTCAGGTCAGCTGTACTGGCTGCCTTTCTTCCCAGTTTGTGCACATCCCAGCTCCCTGTGGGGGCAGAGTGGGAATAAGACAAGTTTTGATACCATGCAAGTACTGCTCAGCAACAGCCAAAATGTTGGTGTGTCAGTTGTTTGGGATTTAGTCACAAATCCCAAACACAGCACCATCTGGGCTGCTGTAAGGAAGACTAGTTCCACCCCAGACAGACCCAGACACTAGGCTATTGAAAAAAATATCCTGTGTGCAATAAATTACCGAGAAAAAAGAAAGATAATAGTCTGAAATGTCTTCACTCTTGCCCAAGTTAACAGGCCACCTACCTAATCACCACCTGCAGTAGATCTCAAAGTAGTTTTTTCTGTAATAATACTAGCACCCACCTAAACTGTTGATCCTCTCTTAATTTTCTGCCAAGTTTTCCTTAAACTTTCACTGGCTTTTGAGAAACAACCTGAAAAGCTCTTCATCCTTATTTCAGTGGATATCTCAGTCC
Source organism: Dicaeum eximium (assembly GCA_013396995.1). Lineage (NCBI taxonomy): Eukaryota > Metazoa > Chordata > Aves > Passeriformes > Dicaeidae > Dicaeum > Dicaeum eximium. Next base: position 382,715 of record VWZP01006280.1, read on the forward strand.
CACTATTACAATGATGCTAGAATAAACTGAATGTTAAGAAGAATGTGTAGTAGGCCAAACCCCATTTACTTCAGTAGAATTTTTCTCAGTCTAATGCATTGCTGTTGGTCAGACACGACCCTGGCCTTACGTCGTTAGTTTTCTGGTATTTTATAAGAAATTGCTTGCTGGTAATCAGGTATCCAATTTTTTTTAAGAAAAGAAGGAACAAATGTACTACTTCTGGTAACAAATACATGGGAGCACCACTTAGCTCCTGATAGTTTAATCACATATGTTAAAATAACAACCCTGTTTAGAGAATGAAGCTTTAAATATTTTGACCATATTACAGATATTCATTAGCATCTGCATGCAGTGGTTTGGGAATGTGTGTTGGTGTAATTTACCAGGTGGTCCAACAATGTTCCCCAACATCTCAAAATTATTTATCTGTATGATCCCGTTGCAAATATCTGGACTTTTTAGGTTAAGGACTTCCTGAACATGGTAATGCACTTCTATCTTGTAGTGTGGCTATTTATAAGTCAAGCTTGATGCATTATAAGACAGAAGCACTGAAAATTTGACTTACCTCTCCAGAGTATGTTTGTCTTTAGATAAAAAGGAAACTAAACTCCATAGAACTGTTAAATTGGTAAATTCTAAAATAACTGAATATTTCCTGAATCCATTTAAGTTTGACTATGAGTCATTCATTCTTTTCCCAAGTCCTTCCATTTGCCATTTCCTTCGTTTTGTAGGAGTTTGAGGAGAAAAAACAAATGCTGTGCTTGCATTTCTATTAACCTTTCTATCTATTCCCTCAAAAGAAGTACCCTTTGTGAATTCACCAAAGGCTTCATGACCCCAGGGAAGGATGGATAGTACCTTATTTATGGAAGTCTAGACAATTCATCAGTCAACGTCATTTTCACAAGGTCTCACTCAAATGTTCCTTTTCCCAACGAGAAGAATTCAGAGAACTGCCAAACAGGAGAAGACTTCTAAATGTTTATGTTTTCAAGGGCTGGAGAATCTCGGGGAGCAGTCACTGGCATAATTCTTTGTGCCAAGAACTCCAATGTTCAAGCAGTCAACAGCAAAGGAAAGCAATGAGGCTTGAGACAAGGAACTGCTTGTTTGAAAATGGAAGTTGGCTTCTGGATAGTCACCACCATCTTCACAAAATTTAATGTGACATTCCAGGAAAGAGTATTTATTAGTGCTTTGTGGTTCCCATACCAGACGATGTGTCTGATGACAGTGACTTTTGTTTGACTGTAGTACTGTTTCTATCACCCTAATTCAAGCCTTTACAAGGTAATAGAGACAGTTTTCTTAACAGTTCCACATAATATTGCTGTTATAATTTCATTTGTACAATGCAGCTACAGTCCAACCAATGGTGCTCTGGACATGTAGCCAGGTTATCAAAATCTCATTGAAAAGCTTGATATTTTGACTTTTAGACCATTTGCAAGACTAAAATTATTCCTGTGCTTTATATATTGGTGGGGATCCATATTTGAATAATTTGAGTGATATTCTTGAATAACTGGATAGTCTGGTGTAGTTTCTAACACTCCTGTTGACTATTATGGGCTTTTTGTGGCCACAATAAATTAATCTTAGGAATTCTTATGGAAAGAACATTTTCTTGCTTTTTTTTTAAGAGACATGATTTCTTCACAGTTTTTACAATATTTAAAGGACACTAGTCTTAGAAGGGAATGATGGATTTTGGGAGCAATTTTCCAAGCAGAGTAGTTCCCAGGATATTCTATTGCAAGATTCACAGTAAAGAACATTTTTCCAAAGTTGCAGCTGCTGGAATGGAGACCTATAAGACTGCATAAGAATCTCAGTTTTCGTTTTAAATAAGTGACTTCTAGAAATCATCGTTACTGAAAAAATGTGAAACTGGAACCATTTTACTTCTCAAGACTTACAGAAACAGGAGAAAATACAAAGAATAACACATTCATTTTTTAAATTTTCAGCTATTTAATCCTCCCTATTACTTTTTTCCAAGAGTGACTCATGATTTCAAACTTGCACAATTAGTAACACTTAATTTCAAAACTAGAGTTTTGAATATCAAAATTTATTTAGGCACCACATTTATACACATTCAGTATCAACCTTTTTTTGTATCTGGGTTACCTTGGCAAAATTCCTCTTTTTGCTATTAATTTACACAGAAGATTTCAGACTAACCTGAAAACAGTGAAACCTTAGGACACTCCTGTGCTGTTTTGCCACTTTGTTCATTTTTAACCCCTGAATCCTCCATCCAAGTACTGACCTATGGGAAGAGTCACAGATCAAAGGGTCATTGTACTCCGAGAAAATTGACACCCTTTGATCATTTGGCAGTTGTTTTTCTCAGGCAGTGCGGGCCGTCCTCCCCCTCTCCTACATTCCTCCTGACACACATGCAGCTTATTCCAAGCAGATGTTAGCTAGTCCATCTGCCACTTTGATTCTCAAATGACTTTCAGAACCATAGCTGCTCTGTATGAGCTAGACACCTTTGAGGCTTTCTTCATGTTCGCTTCTTTCTACTGCATGTTTTCATCCTTGTCCACTTCCAGTATCCCACAAGTCTCCATCTCGTCCTTTTGCTTTCCTTCTTTATCTTCCTGTCCTCTGTATCTTTTCTAGACTGCTGTCCTTTTTTCCATTCCCTATTTATTCTCATTTAAGAAAACGCTGAGCAAGAAGGCAGCTTAACATTTGGTAATTGTAGATAAGGACAGAGAGATTAAGTGATTTGCCCAAGGCCACACAGAAATTCTGTGGCAGAAAGGTGAATTGATTTCAGGTCTCTATGACTCAACAGGCTCATAAAAGAAGTCTTATTTGAAGGATATATTTTAAACATCAAATCAAAGTTTGAGTCCAAATGAAAACAGCTCCAATTACAGGGCTGCTTTTATCTGCAGTTTCATCTTAGCACGCAGGCTGTGTCTAGACTTCCCAGGTGGGGCGTGCTGCAGTGCCTGTCTGACTCACAGGCCTGGCTTTTCTTTCCTTGGGTCTCATTTACAGCACGGCTGAGGTACACACCCAGCCCCACCAGCTGAGGGCTGCAGTAGAGATGTACACATCCAGGGTGAGTGTCAAAGCTCATGTTGTCCAAGAGCTGCCTCTGAAAAGTACAAAGTCCTCAAGGATTTGTTGTCAATGTAATTATTGAAACACAGCTTTTTTCCTTTTTTTTTTTAACAGATAATTTGTTTTTTTAAATATAATCATTCATCAGTGTTAGAGAAAAACCACCAGTTTACCCAAGGCTTTATTGGTATGACTTCCAGCTAGAGAGTAGGTGTTTGCTTGTATCCAATTTCTTAATGGAGTGATAAACAAAGCTGTTTACTTACACACTTCAAACCAGAGTTTAATGTTGCTTTCTGCTCTACTCCAAGCCCTAATGTCATTACCCTTGGCAAAGAGCTACTAGATACTTTTGTCAGCCTCTCTGCAAAAATTAGCTCTGCAATAGTATTGAGTTCTGGGGGCTAAGCCAGTGCTTTGGCCTGCCACAGGGTAACTCTGTTTTGCAGCCAGAGAAAGTTCTGTTAGAAAAACAACAACACAAGTTTATGATTCACTTTCAGACTTTGTTCACCTAAATGACTTGTTTGTGCACTATGGAGGGAAAACAAGAGATTCCAGAAACTCGCACACACAGCCTGTCCTTGTTTATGCCTTTTAATTACATAATATATGCACACATAAATATGTAAGAAGGGCCACATGATCTTTCAGTCAGGCTTTTCAAGTTAACTGTCTTTTACACTGAAGGAGCACAGCCCGCTGTAAATGAAGATTTAGTATCTGAATTTAGTTTTAAGCTGTGCAACAGAGGGAAAGTGTGCAGTTTTTTGAGTTTTTATTTTTAAAACCTGAAACCTGATCTGAACTGAAAGCATGATTACAGATATGAGTTGTTCAGGGGAAAGAATAAGAAAGGCTGGGAATTCAAGTAATTGTTTTTTCCTCAAAGGTGTCTAGTACAATGAAACTGTAGAGCTTACCAATGTTTAAAAAATAGTTTAAATGTGTGTTTATCTTCAAATTCTTACCTAATATGTAAAGAAAGCCTCAAGTTTGCATGAAGGAGACTTAGAATTCTGTATATCCATTTTTTAATTCAGATCAGTCTTTTATTGTATTCATTCTCCCTCTGTCATGTCTATGTTCTCTTCCCTGCTGTATAAGGTTTTAATGAGCAATATCCACTTGCTCAAAGAGACTGGGCACAGGAAAAGATAATTGACGATGTAGCGAAGACTGAAATCCAGACTAGGAAATCAGAAACTTTGAACCCTGCCAAACTGCAAATTCATTACAACACTTCCAGTGAAATCAAAGAAATTTTGATTGGAAAAAGAACAATAGACTTTTCTTGGCAATGTTCCAGCTAGAGATGGGTAAAATTCACACAGTTGTTTATATTATGGTAGGACCCAAAAGTTCCAAATCACAAAGGAAATTGTTTCCTATCCTCAAACACTGATAAACTGAGATAAAGTAAAGTCTTATGACATGTTAAGGATGCATTAAGAGCTCTTCAGGGACCTTTATAGAAAGAATAGATAAGTGAGAAAGAAGATGTTATTGGAGATCAGTATAAAAGAATAGCAGAAGTACAAATACACAGTTTTCTGGGAAGACTTTACAGAAGTCTTGAGGGCACAACAGGAAAGCAACAGGAAACATGAGATGCAAGGAAAAGAGTTCAGGTAGGACCTTGAGTAGATAGAGGAACACATCACTCCATTATTGGAGCAAGTTACAGCTAGTTTCATCCCTCATCACAAAAAAATACAACAAAACAACAACAACAAAAAAGGAGATTGTAAACAAGTAATTAAAAAATTGAATTTTAATGAAGGGGTAGGAGCAGAGGATGGAACAGAGAAATAATAGGTTACCAAACATACTGGATGTACTCATGTGGATAAACCCTATTGAAATGCACTCAGGAATACAGAAGAAATGAGGCAAACTGATTTCTGAACTATTAGAAAAGTCCTGCATAACTCATAAGACTCATGAGACACTCCAAAAAGTGAAGAAAGGAAGGAAAATAATGCATTGCTGAGGAGAAGTGAAAGGAATTTTGAGGGAAATGGGTCAGTTACATTGCTTTAACATATCTGAAATATCGAAATGAATTATTGAACAGCCTATTTGTATGGATTGAAAAATAATCAAGTGGTAAACCATCATCATTAGTCAGTAATGCACTAGTAGAATTTTCATAACAAGGACAACTGGCCTATTGAATAAGGAAGAAATTCAGAATTAATTAGAGAAGGCATTATATGTGATTTATGTTGTTTTGAACTTCCAACTACTCTTCATGGAGAAAACTGGGAAATTTGACTTTTATTAAATCCATGTCATAGGAGTGGTATACACTGCTTGGGAAGAACAGACTTTTAGGCTGTTACAAATTGTTTCCTAGATAAATAATTGTCTGGAGGGCCTAGAAATAGTGCCCTCCTCTACATGTTCTGATCCTAGTTACATTCAATATTTTTAAAGTACTCCTTGGGCAGGTGTCTCAGTTTCTTTTGTCATCATTTTTACTGTCTAGGAAAGTAGCTCTAATGTATACTCTGTCTCACCAGAAAAAAAAAAAAAAACACAAAACAAAAACGTTCAGCTGCTTGAAAGATCTGAAGAACAAGATCATGGACAGACACAGAGGGTCTTCTTCCAGATACTTTCAAAGGCAGCTCTTTTTCATCACTGGTTAATGAAAACATAGGCACTTAGGAGAATGACTTTTCTAAGCATCTAAATTGCAGATGTTTAATTCAGGAAAGCTGGATTCAATCCCTTGATAATGAAATTGAATACACTTCTAGATGTCTTGGTTATTCTCAAAAGTCAGAGTTACAAAGCAGTTGGAGGAATAGAAGTTGAGTGATCTAAATTAATTACCAAAATTACTTCAAATTGGTAGATGATATGCAATAAATACAAGTGTGCAGACTGCTCTGAGGAAACACAACTTGATTCTGCAAATAAAAAATAAGAAATATGTTTAATTGCTATGCTGCAAGTAGGAAAAAAAAAAAAGCTAATCATAAATTGAATTTATTATTCCTGCAGAAAAAGACAGCCCTTTTTCTGATTTTAATGACTATAAGCATTTAATAACTACTTAGACAAACATCTTTCAGGGAGTGTTTGGGTATTTGCTGCTCCATAGGGGGATGCTAAAAGACTTGTTGACATCATTTTGACTGCTCCTTTGATACAGTAAATACACTAGAAGAAATAGAAGATATAAATCAAAAGCTTTATTATTCACATTTGATACATGGAAAATCAAGCTATATAAACAGAAAGTAACCTACACGAGGCAATGTAGAATGTCTATGGCAGTGAGCCAGGGATGGGATGGAAATCTGTTAAGCCACAGTCTGGAATTTAACCACAAAACTATCTTTTCTCTGGCCTTTATATTAAATTTAGAAAAATTCAAATGTCTGGATGTTTATCCAAAGCCTGTCAGGAGTGATCTTCCCCCTCAGACTACATCCCTTTGCACAACAGGCCTGGCTCCCCCTCCTGAGAGAAGACCTAGCCAGTCCTGTATCCTCTCTCACATCCTCCATCCCCCTTTAATCCTTGATGAAGACTCCCAGTGCCCTGCCAGGTCTGTCTCTCTCACAGGTTCCTGAGTGCTGGTGGAGAAATCACTTTGCATTTGGGATGGCGTCAGCCCCAAGGTGCATTTTGGGTCACTTGGGAGGGCTGAGGGGGCAGCTCAGGGCAGTGGCACGGGCAGGCAGAGACCCCAGTGTTCAGAACGTGCCCTGCTCACGTTACAAGAAGGCTCCAGGAGATTGAAAATCTGCGTCTGTCAGAAACCTCCCGTTCAGACAAAAGCTAACCCAGTTATGTAAGAAGGTGTTAAATGTGCATGGAAAAATGATGCTTTTCCAAGAAGCCAGGCAGTGATTACATTTTCTAAGTCTGCAGTCATTTTCCAGTAACAAATAAATAATCAAAGACAGCACATTCTGTGAAAAAATAATAGTGTTGAACTAAAGGAGGCAATTGCCATTTCAAATCAATAAAATGTAGTTCCTTGTATTTTCATGTTAAATAAAAACAAACAGTTGCCCAAGGAAAGCAACAGCTAAGCTGTTTGTTTTTATATTCACTTGGATCCTCAGATCTCTTCCAGGCAGACTTGTGGATAAACAGGTTTGTTTATGAAAAATCTGCTCATTACCGCATCAGTTCTATCTAGGCCGTCTCGGTTTCAGATGAAGCTGCTCTAAAGACATTTGTTTGCTTAAAATTAGGGGGTGCACAGACTCACAGATAAAACCAGAGGGCTACAGTGTCACAAGTGGGGTTCTTGAGTAATTCTTTCAAAGCTCTAGACTCGTCTTGAAGCAATTCAACTTTAAAATCAGCCCGACGAGAAAAGTCAATAAACATTAAATATGTAAGCCCTTTTTGTCTTTCTGTTTCCTGTTGTATTTGACGCTATTCCAAATGAAGGTTGCTAGCTTTGTTTACACAGGGTTCCTGAGAACTGGTGAAGACTACCTCTAAATAACACTCTGCCTCCCACCTGTTTTCAAAAAATTTATCTGTTCCAGGGCACACAATTCCTCTGTAATGCTGGCTTTCTTCTGTCTCACCTTTGTGTGAGACAGTGCTCAATTTAACTATTTTAATTAGTTTCTAGGACTGCATCCATCTCTGAGAACATGCTGCCCCAGTGCTTCCAGGTAAATACTAAAACGTGTTTTGCATAATGATTCTGTATTTTTATTTCCATCATCTCAATAAGGAAGTTAATTGGGCGGGAGGGGAGAGACTTGGCAGACAATAGCACACAGCCATCTTCACCCAACTGACAACTGTGTTAATGGGCTTTTAAAAAAATGTGTTACACATCACCAGCTTGACATAGAACAGCTGTGTCCAGACAGAGAACACTAAAAAATACCACCTGGTAAATGATATATTCTTTATGGATAACAACTAGTCTTTGGAAGACCAGGGATGTTACTTTTTCTGCTTTGTTGAAGATCGATAGCCACCTATTTAATGAGAATGTACTTCTAAATTGGAAAGCATCTTATTCAGCTAATGAATACCTTTATCCTCATGTACAGCATAGGCAGAATTAGAAGTCAGAGGGTGTTCTTCAGTTTGGGGGGATTGTTTTGGGGTATTTTTCTTCAGTGGGCTGCTTTTTGCCCCATCTAATAAGCTAACATTTCCTTTTTCCAAGTGGACAAATGCAAATTATCCTTTCTCTGTGGGATATTGGTCATCAGTCACAGTGACAAGGGACAAAATGGTCAAAATATTGCTGAAAAGGAAGGTGAAGTTGATCTGAAACACAAAGGCTCTGATGATTTCCAATGCATGTCCTCTCTTCATGACAGGATGCATACAGATTTAAATTCAGGAAAACTTGCTTTGGCAGACTGCAGTGAACAACCTTGATACAAAAAGAGATTAAGCTGAAACCCCATTTTATGGAACCAGCAGTCATGTGCTGACACTGTGCAGCAGCTAATCACAGCCAAATGTCCTTTGGTTGTGCAGCCCACACAAAATTCTCTTTTCTTATGCATAATATGGATCCTATTATTATTTCCCTCTTTCCTCTTGCCCTTCTATTTCCCCAGACTAGGGCAGCACTACTATTATTTCCCCCTTTTGCCATTGTCTGTACAGTTTCTATTGTATTGACTGCCTGGAGCGTCTTTCTTCTTACCTTCCTTCAACATGGGCTGCAAAGCAGCATGCTGCTTGGGCTTTCTTTTCACTATTCATTTGTGAATTTGCATGCTTTGTAGTGCAAACTTTAATTGGAAAGCACTGTCCTTTTTTTAAATGGCACATGTGAAAGAGAATACATTTTCAATGCACTAGTTCTTCCCGTTTTAGAACCATGAGTGTTTTCCTAGTGACAGCGCATGGTCCATTAAGCAGCACATAAATGTTCTCCTATTTGCTTCTCATTCTGAAAATGGAGGAAGGAAATAATATTCAGAAGAATAATTCTCCTTCCTAAAAGTCCAAGATTTGCCAGTTTGCTACCTTTCTCTCTTGGGAATAAATATATTGCACGTTACAGAGCCCAGATTCTTAACAACTATAATTAGCAATTCTTTTAATTAATTTTCAAGTAAAATCATATTTATAAATATCCAGCTTGTAAAGGACAAGGCTGATGCTGAACTTACTTAGATTCTAACTTAGTAAGAGTCATACTATTAGCTAGTACAATGTCACAATGAAGGCACCACAGACCTTGAAAGTATATTTCTATGTTTGCATGTGAGAGAGCATAAAAATAGCAGATCTTTAAGATTTAAGTCTGCAAAGACACCCATTCCAGCACTTATACTGACTTTGCATTTTCTAGTGAAATATCATGGCCTTCTCTTCGGATGCATTGTATTTTCTGGTCTATATTAAGAGGGCCTTCTTGTCTGTCTGCTGATTAAGAGAACTGTAGTGCATAAAGACTCCAGGTAGCAAACACAGCCTTGCTTTTCAAGGCAATCAGAATTATTTCGATCTAATAAAGACCAATCCAAGAGTGACTAGACCTTATAACTTACTTGTGTTGTACTGGTAGCAAAAAATAGCATGGGAAATGTGGTTTTATGTGGAAAAGTGGGCATACCCATAGGTATTGGGATAATTATCCACCTGGAGGCAAAAACTTTCTTCTGCTATAAACTAAGAACAAACAAAGCAGAACTTTATTCTAACATGTTGATGAGGTTAAGTACAATGACCACCTTTACTGTGCCAGGCATAAACAAGTTGTCATTATAAATTAGTAAGTTCTAATCATACTTTGAATCAAAGTACTAGGAATCTTTGTAAAGTATATAGGGGGATCTAGGGGAAGCTGCCTGAGACGTGAGCCAGTCAGGAAACTTTTGGTACCAGATAGAGACACATGCACAGAATCTCACCTGAGCCATGGTAGATACCTGTGTGCTGGGTGGTATGGGTTTGGAGGAGATACAATAGCAATGTTTTCTTGATGAATACAAGAGTGGTCTTTGCTCCTGTGTTTGCTCCCCAGTGCGTGCTTGAGCCAAGATCACAACAGATTCTGGCACCATCTCAGTGTTCAGAAGTTGGGCAAAAGTGGGAAAGGAATGGCATGCTGAGGGATAAGGAAGCTCATTACATAGTTGAATAAATGGTGCTGGGTTGCTCATTCTTATGAGGTGCATGGAGGGGGAAGGCTTAGGTTTAGAGGTGGGCAGTTACTGAGGAAGCTTGTCACTGAACATTTTATAAGTTTCTTGGATGCAAACTTGCTGAGTTTTTTTCTTCCATGGGAAGGCTCCTTTTCTCTGCAGATTTCAAATCTTTGTGTGTGTGTTTCAAAGACAAAATGCATTCCTTTGCCCTGTCTCTCGATATGGGAGATGTGGTTTTCTTTTCTCAACCTATGATATAAAGAATTGCTACCTCTCTGACTTTGTAAACATTTTCTGGCATTCTAGAGAGTTTGAGTATGGAGCTTGAAGAAGCAAGATGTTAGCTCTGTACCTGGGCAGAAATAGCCCAAATCCTCCTGAACAATGGATTATTTTTAATAAATAATATAAGCCTTCTGATATTGGAGTCGAGAGTCTTGATTCACCCTGACGGCATTCCAACGGCAACAACTTGTCACCCCTGAGACGTGGGGCAACAGAAGCTGATGAGCCAAGGCCAAGTATCTGGTTGTGGGTGAGAGTGTATGAAGAGAGATCATGATCCGAGATTGGTGGCAGCCTAGCAGTGGGCACAACCTGTGTAAAGAGATGAAGTTGCCACAGTGATCAGGTACCTTGCCCCAGACACTGCTCTTGGCAGCAGCACATTCTCCAGCACCCATTCCCAACAACAGCCCCCATCCCACTGCCACTGCTCCTCACCTTGTTGGAATGCAGTCATGAGGCTTGCCCAGACTATGATTGGCAGGGCTACATCATACAATAATAGGAAATTTCTCGTCTAGTTTATTAAGAATAATCTGGGATTTGTGATGTCTACTCTACTCCACTAATACACGTGTGTATAATAATTGAGGTACATCATCTTTCAATTCTATTTCCTTTTCAAAAATTTAAAAAAAAAAAATTTGGCTCTTGAACTTCACTCAGCACAGGCCACTGAAGGTGGTTTCCAAGTGGCAGTGCTGCAGCTGTCTCCTACCATTTGCAGTGGTTCATTTTCCTTCTCAGCTGTGCTCCTTAGAGAAAAGACTGGATGCAGTTTGGGTTGCCCATCAGCCGTGGGTCACACCTCTGGACACAGCCACTTCTCACCTACCTGTGCTCACCAGATGTACTCAGAAGCAAAGATTGTTCTTCCTGTGCAAACAAACCTACAGGAGTAAACACCATATCCTTGGTTCATCACGCTTCTGAGTCACTCCTTGTTCTTGGGTGGTGGTTTCAAGTGTGGGATTGTAGCAAGGAAACTGCTTTGGTTCTGCTTTGCTTTTATTCCATGAAAAGAAAAGAACCACCATACTTAGCATTCTCAAAGCTCTGTACAAGCTAATCCTTGCAACATTCCCATGTGGTAAGCAAGTATAGTTAAACATATTTCAAAATATGTGGAAGACAGGACATAAAAGGGTAAATCATCTACTCAGAACCTAAAAGGTTCTACCTACCTACCTAAAGGTAAGTAGGGATTTGAATTCAGAAGTATCTTATGCCAGACAAATTAGTAATGGACTAGGAAAACTTCTTAAGGCCTTTATCAATCACCCACTTACAAAAAAATAAGACAGTTAAAATAGTAAGAATAGCAAAGGCTGTGGATCCAATTGAAACTTCAAAAACAATACCTGCCCTCACATTAAGGGATGTTTGGGTCTAGAGCACAGAGCACAGTATAAAGCTCAGAATTATGTCTTGCTCTGATTTTATGGTAAGATGCTGTTAAAATTTACAGAGAACTAAATGTAAGGAAACTGCATCAAACATCCTAAGTTTTTTTTCATTCTGCTCTTGCTTCATTTGTCATACTGCTTCGACAGGACCACCATTGTCCTTCACCTTTTGCCTCAGATCTCCTTCCTTGTTATTTCCTTTACTGTTAAAAATTCTCCCAGCTACTTAACCTTTTCCTTTCTCAGAAACCCTTTCTCAACATCACCCACCTCCTATAAGTCACTTAACTGATCCCATATGTGCCTATTTGCTCCTCTCACCATGTTCCCACTAGAGAAACATTCAGCTTCTTCACTGCCTGAGGCATCTTGTCAGGGAATCTTTCCACTTGTATTCCTACAAATAAGGTCAAATCCTCTAGGGAAAGAAGGGGAAGGGGACTGTCAGGTTTTGTCTGAAGTTGTTATAAGAGGGATTTGGGAAATGCAAACCAGACCATAATGCATCCTAGGACAAACTGGTGTGGCTTTACTTTTGCCAGTGAAAATGCAGGTGAAGTCAACATATGAAACACTTGGCTATCTTGGCCCATTTTAAATTAAAACTGATCATATCTGGTTTTGCAGCATGATTCTGCATAAGGATGTCATTCCATTTTAGAATCAGAGGAGATAGTTTTGACCTTACAACTATTTTGTGCAGTTTTGTTTACATGTTTAATGCCAAAGCAGATTCATTTAAATTTAGTATATGCATGCACAGTAATCTTGAGAAATTGTAATACATAGAAAGCATAAGGAAACACCATGTTAAAAGCCATTTTAAGATTACACAGAATTTCACTGAATGTTTTGGAGTTTCTCCCTTTTGTTATATACTTAAGAATGACCACTTCATTCTTTGGAGGGCCAAAATATGTGATATATTAGTTACCTTTACAAAAAGCATGTGCTTGCATGCATGATTGTGCACCTGCATCTACATGTGTCTTTTTCTGTGTGGGAAGATAGATAGGCAAGACATTTGTGGAAATCATCCTGTTTTCAAAGTCTACATTGTTAGTATTGAATAATTCATTCTAGAAACCTCTCCTTCAAAAAGAGTGAAGTAATTTATGTTTCAGTAAAGCTTTTTCAGCTTTCTCATTTAATTATGAAATTGAAACATTTCTCTTTCCAGATATCATACTGGCAAGAAGTATCTGTTCACTAGCTCCCAGGCAAGTACCCTAAGCCTGAATCAACAAATGCTTTGGAAGGAATGATTGCTAATGAAAGGTCAATGTATCTTTGACAGCTGGATCACTGGTTTATACCTGAGTGTGTCAGCCACTGAATTACATACCTGATTGCCAGAGCAGCAGTTTTCATTGGCACTACATTTAATTTTCTTGAAACATTGCTAAGAAAAACCAAGATTCTGAGCGCTGTCATAATTTACACTGTTTCAAGGAAACAGTACTAATGATCTTCACTTTCATTCTTTTCCATGCTTTCTCTCTGTTCCAGTAATCTCCTAATTAATAGTCAGTTTGGCCTAGGTTTGCAAGGCCTTTGCAAATGGAAAATCAAACCGGTTGAAGAAAATGCTTCCGAGAAGTTATAATTCAGAAAAAACTAAATTCACAACTCCATCTGTGAACTGTTTCTCATTAAAGAAAAGAAATTACATTCTAAATGTGAAAATCTCAGACTTCAGATACACGTAACTGAACCTAAATAATGGACAGCTGCTCCAGGAAGAGATCTAGGGGTGCCTATGAATAGGTCACTGGGAAAGTCTTGAACACATCAGTCCAAACATCCAACACACAGCTGAGCTGAGCTGCAGAATGCCTGGTTATTAACACCACAGAGTAAACCAGCGGGATGCCCATGGCCTAGGCACCTGTGGCAGCAGAAACAGGCAACATTGAGGGACAGGAGACTGAGACAGAGCAGGAATTTACATGGAGATGATGGTTAGACCCACACACAGGCCCCACAGCTGCTGCCACAGTCAACGGTCTGATACAACCCACTGGTCTGAATAAAACCCACTGGTGTTCCAGTAACCTGAGGAACAGCAGATTCCCTTTGAAGGAATCAGCATGGAGAGAGAAGGAAAGATGGGGGGCTAGGGGGGGTGGGAAGGGAGTGCATCAGGAATGCCACAGTGATAAGCAGAAAGTTCAGGAAACTGTGGCAATGAACGGGCTGTGAGAGCATGGAAGGGAGCTGGGATCAAGTGAGACTGCTTTTATTTAAGTAATTAAAACTCATGAAAGTTTAAAAAAATAAAAATAAGCGACTTGCCAAGTTTCAAGGCATTATTTTAAGATCACTATCAGATGTAGGTTATTCAAATAGTTCAAAGTTTCTTGCTCTGTCCCCAGGTCACTCCCTGAATCTGCAGGCTGCTCCATTCAGAGGGCTGCTTTTTATTATCCAGATATCAAGTTTGTAGTGAACAAAAAAACCTTTTGCATAGTAAGGGCTATTTAATTGCAACATATCAGTAACAGATAAGCACCTACACAGATATTGCCACGCTTACAACACTGTGCAAGAGTTAACTAATTGTGTTAAGTATCATTACCTCCATTTTGCACATGAGGGCATTGGGCAGAGACAGGAAATGCCACACCCAGGATGACAAAGTTCAAAGGGTTCAGAAGCCTTTTGACCATACTACCTTTGCATTTTACAGATCTGTTTACTAAAAATACGGAACATTTTTATTTACAAAAGATGAGGATTAATAATTTACCTGGGCCATCAGACCCTTTGTACCTGGTGTACAGTAACACTCATTGTGAGTGTTGGAACGCTTTGCAGAGGATTGACAAAGCTAGAATTGCACGCGATGCCCCAGGCCAGGATGGAGCCCTGACTCCCAGCTGGAAAAGGCACAGCTGGGGATACCTGCAGGGGGGTGTTAAAGGCAGACAGAAAACTCCAGTTCAAGTGTGGTTCCTGTCCCAGGTAGCAATGGTGATTGCAGACTACATCACTCCTACGACTCCTTCTGTGCCATAGGAGGCTTAGCTGGGCCTGTCTGCTGGGTAAAGAGGATTATGAGTTTAAACACATAACACCCTTTTGCTTTCTTCTTCCACCTTTTTACTGAAATGCATGCAGAAGCCAGTAAAAGTATCTATTTCCAGTTACCCGTGTTAAAAGTGGCACTTGCACTGTGCATCGACTGTATTGAAACAAACTGCTTTATTTCATTACCACACGCTTCTTCATCAATAAATTACGTCTTAGATCAAAAGAACAGGGTTGTCTTCTCTTTTCTAATTTATCTAGTTTGCTCAGGTGTTTGCTTTCCTGAACTCTTAAAGGACTTCAGTACTGTAAATGACTTGAATATTTTTCACTCTTCAAGAGGCCAATATATTCTAGTCAAACAAGGACCTCCGATGTATATATATATATATATATATATTAGTTTGTGCATATGTACTACAAATGACTCTGCAAAGGACATTTTTATTATGGATAGTAAAACTCTCGCTTTTTTCTTTGTTATTTTCTTTTTTCATCATATTGAAAGCCTGATTTCAGTAAATGTTTAGCTCCTTCTCTTCTGAAATTCAGCTTGAATTCCAGAAACTACAGCCTGAAATTTGCCGCCTCACCTGAATCCAGCTCCTCCAAATCTGTCTGTTTGAAGTCATTCTTAAGTCCTAGGTACTTTCTAAAATCACTAGCTTTTAATAGACCTTCTTGAATATTCAAGGTTATGTTCCTTGCCCTCTAAACCCCAAAGAACAGATGTGGCCGAAATTTTTATTATATTGCATGTGGACATTTTCATCAGGCTCATTCTTTCTCTATTCTCAATGTATTTTTTTCCCTCTTCCTGTTTATTTCTAAAGCTTATAAACATAGAGGTGAATGCTGACTCTTTGTATTCTAGCTTTAGTAAACCAGCACTGACAGGTTGCTGAATCTACCTTGTGATGAGTCTGATACCATGATGGTGAGATAATCATTCAAATCATTATTTATGCATCACAAAATGGAAAGAGGTCCTAGTGTATAGAGTAAGAAAATGGGTAGGAAGGAAAGAAAACATCTTCCAGGCTCCAAAGTGTCTCAGCTATGACTTTGAAGAAGCACATGAGACTGTACCTAACCTTTAGTAATGGCCCTTCTTCAGGAACACTTGCCTGACAGGTCTCCATATTTCATCCTACACAGCAAAGAGTGAGTTTGTGACTACAACTTACTAACATGTGGTGAGCTGCTGTGGGATTCTGGAGCTCTAAGCAGACCAGCCTCAGATGGAAGTGAATTTCATACTGTGCTTTGGAAATTATAGGTGGTGGATAGTACTAAGTTTAGGAGGCTGGTTCTCATGGGAGGTTTTTGATGTTTACATGTCTGGACATCAACACAAAGGGCCCCTCTCAGTATAAAATCAGACTATTACTGGTTACAAACTAGAGATTTGCAAGTAGAACTGGATGAATATTGAAGCAAATGTTTGTTTGCAGATTGTGATCAGACTGGAAAAAAAAAAAAAAGGGTACAAAATGGTTACCTGAACCTTTACAAAAAAGTCAAATAACATCTACACTAAGAAAATTATGCTGCATGACCACCTCTGATGACAGACTGCCACAGTCACCTGAACTTTATTTAGTTTTACAGATTATTTCAGTGGAAACAAGGGAAATTTGTCCATGTTCATAATACTTTTCCTCTGTGCTTGATTTTTTAAACTTAATTCATAGTGGCAGGAAATATACCTCATAAACAAAAAAAGTAATGTAATCAATTTCTCTTTTATTACAAAGCAAAATTTATTGAAGTAATTATATCTTTTCCATCAGATACCCCTATTTACTTAATGTTCTGTATTTTAAAAATTATACCTAGGCCCTTTACCAGGTTTCTGCTTATGATATGCCAGCAAATAGGAAAATATGTAGATCTCAGCTGTTCAGTGTATATAGGAAGTGAGTAAACTCTCTAATACCCAGACAGAGAAGTTGCTCTGATTTTAATAAGCTATGTACATGATGGAAGGATGCTGTTTGAAAACAATGAAATTCTTAAGCATTGGCCACAGCATATTGATGTCCTGTACTAGTCACACATGCTTGCTGTTGTAGATCACAGTCTCCTTTCACTCTGGAAGAAAGTGGTCTTGAATCGAGGGGATTTATATGCAAAAGGAAAAACATGTTGGCTTTTAGTTTTTCCACCTACATATGTTGATATTTTAGTGGTTATTTATACTGATGTTTGTGCAAGTGTTTGCCTTCCAAAAGCAGCTGAAGAACTGAGTAATCTTTGCTCAATAAATTGGTCTGAAAGAGACATGGTGTTAAAGAAGAGCATTATCAAAATTTAAAAATTAATGGATGACTGCCAAAAGATTTGCCTCCTAATTTTGACTTTTCAATTCAAGCAGATCAGATAAAAGTTAATTTTTGGCCTTTTCAAAAAAAACAGGTCAGTATTTTCTTGAAATACTTGAACAGCTTGAACAGACTATAATTTCAGTTTGACATCTCGGCAAACAATTTAATTGTTAGCAGAAAATATTTCCTGTTCTGAAGTAAGGTGGCTCAGGAGTGTATGTGAAAACAGAAATTAACCAAGATTTAGGAGATTCTGGTGAGTACAGGTGGCCTTGAGCATGAACATAAAAAACATGAAGAAATGCTATGAATTAATCCCATTATGACTCTGTATGAATGGTGTACATGTTGCAATTACTGTTACATTTTTTCATCTGAACTGTTAATCTAATTTAATTCACTCAAATTGGTCTATTTTCATGCACAGATTATCAGTGTCAAATACCCTTTTCATTTCAGAGAGGTTTGGCTCAGACAAATCTATCCAAACACAAAATCAGATTTTCAATTCTAAGGCAACCTTTATCGAATTGGCCATTTTTCAGAGAGCAGCTGCTGTTCCAGCACTCACAGAGATTTGAAACATAAAACAAGAACCCTTCAAGTCTCTTGAATGTATTTCAAGGCTTGGGCTGACGGTTCCCAACCTCCTGTGTAACAGAGAATCTCAAGTGAGGAAAAGGCTGGAAACAAATGTAATTAGCATTTGCTATTTAGATGGAAGTGTAGCTAAGTGAATGCAGCTTGAGGATGCTGAATTCCTGAGGAGCAGCAGTGAGAGCTCAGGATTCTGAGGCCACAGAAGGAAATTAATTCCTCTGCTTTATTTGAGGGTACTTGCAAATGAGAGAAAAAAAGTCCACACAGCAGACCAGCATAGCCCAGCAAAACAAGACTTACTAAATATAATGCAAGGGGCCAGATAAATAACAGCCATAAGAAATGAAGGCTTAGTATAAAATATGCAAGACATTATCCTGCAGCAGGTATTCTCCTGTTCCCACATGTCTGCTGCATACCATAGCTACAAAATATGTCTCTCTCTTTCCGTGAACCCACTCATAAAGGTTTTTACTTTACTGATTTTTCAAGTTAATGATAGTCAAGGCACTTGGGAGAAAGATTTATGTCAGTGATGCACAGGTTCAGCAAATTGTCAAAGAGTTCTGCTGTGCAATTAATCATCTTCTCTCTATTACAATTTGTAAGTGCCAAACATATACACAAAACCATTTTTATAATATAGTTATCATGGGTACATAAGTAGTATATGAATCATGTATAAAAAAAAATACAGAGTGTTAGCTACCACATGGATTTGTAAATCCTTCTCTGCATGAGACAGTCCCCCAGAAATTGTGGAGGCTGTCACATTTAACAGTCATCATTTTTATGACACTTCTTTAAGCAGGTCTGCATCTCTGTTATATCTGTGCTTCCCAGGCATCTTCATCTATAATTATGCACATTAGGCTTTTGGGCTTTTTTAGAGGAAAGCATTCCTAGTTAAAACACACAAAAAAAAAACCAACCAAACAAAAAAAAAACCCCAAGACCAAAGCAAAATGCTGGGGCTACTGCTTTGGCAGGAGCAGCTCTGAAAGATTCTGTGCTACAGAAGGAGCTGAGCGCAACCTTTCCTCAGTGGTTTCTTTTTTCTTTGAGGTGCTTTGGCAACTCAAACTTGTTCTTTGAGAACCAAAAGAAGCTTTTCTCTTCTTTTAGGGAGATGTAGTCTCATGGTCCAAGCTCCAAAAGCAGACTTCTGAGTGATGTAGATTCTTGGGTCTACTTAAACCACCTGTCTGCCTCTGTTTCTCTCTCTTTTAAATATCCTCAGGGTCAAACTCCTTGTTACTCGACATCAGTAGAGGCCTAGAATGCAGTTTCCTATGGAGTATATTAATAAGTAAAACTGCAGACTGGATATCCCAACAGTCACAGAGGAGTTCCAGGGCAAGCAGACTCGTCTCCAAAGGTGTTGGTGCTGTGAATGTTCACATCTTACTCTTTTCCCATCAGTTTCCCTCTTCAAGGGTTTCTGTGAGAACTATGCTCATTTTAGAAGTCACACCCTCAATAACCTGTTGCAATTCTTACATGCAGTTTCTTTTTTGGAACTCAAGAAAAAATATCTGGATTATTAGTGTTTATTATGCCAATAACTTTTGGAAGTCAGTTTTATAATGTGTATACTACAACATTCCACTCAGATCAAAGAAAACAAACCTCTCTAATTGGGTTTTGAGATCAAATACTCCAAGCTTCACATTCACTGAGCTACACGTGGCTTAAATTATCTGTATTGTACAATCCTGGACTGCATATTTTGTGCTATACAGTAAATAGAGAACATGTGGTTTGGAATGTGTCTACCGTATGCGCCAGTGCTCATAGTAACCAACAGGATCACCGAAATGCACTGTCAAGAGCCTAATAAAAATTGATTGTGATTTCCAGACTCAGACCTCATGTGGACAGACAACAATTCTTTGGGGTCTGGGGGTGCTAAAAGCAATGTTGAACCTTTTATGTGAGGCTTCAAACACAAGTGGACAAAGAATCGACACGGCACAGAGCAAATTCTTGCCTCTAACCTTAATGTATTAAATTACTCTGAAGAAAATGAGCAGAATAGATATCAGAATCTGTGCATGCATGGATATTTAAACTGCAGAATTACACACCTCTTTGCTTTAGTCCTTTTTTTTTGTACAAGAAATAGACTGTTCACACCTAGATATAGATGGGGTTTTATATTAATGAAAATATAATAAATTGATAGTGTTCATTTTTCAGCTTTTTTTCTAGCTACTTCTGTTCCTTCAGAAATATATCAATTTGGCCACAATTTTGCAAAGTCATTTTTAAACCCTCCAAATGAGTGATATTTCAAATACTACAGGAAATTGTTGATTATTCAAGTAAGACAGAATGTAAAGCCTGGCACAGAGGCAATATATGAGGGCATTTAAGAGGTTTTCTCACTTTCTAACGCTTTTGACACCAATAAACCTGAAGGCACACTTGCTAGAGGGCTGTCACTAACTTGTCTCACAGTAACAACCTTCACAGCTGACTACAGTGAAATCCTTTGTCAAAGCTTCTACTGACGTGTTTCTTGATGCTGCACTGTTTAGAAAGAAGTGTAACAGCAAAAGAAAGACTTGGGATGTTTTTGAAGAGGGAATGCAGAGGGGGATACACAGCTGTAACTGGACATCTGCTAGTGCAGCAGGGTAACATTAATGTGTGAGATGAAATCCTCATTTTCATGGTGCATTATGCAGGAATTAACCATACAACCAGCAACGCAAAAGGACAAAATAATATCCTAGGTCATGCTATCCATTCTGTGACATTAAAATTAAAAGGAAAAAAAAGGCAAACAAAAACCCACAAAAACAAACAAAGACCAGAAAATTGGTAAAATCTTTCCTGGAAAGAGCTTATTTTTTCATGTATTCTTATTTCTGAGCTAGCAAAAACCTGGCAAATAACAATTTTCCAGTACTTTCTGCAATTTGAGTTGGAGGAGGATATTATGTAGGAGGTTGGTATGTTTAAAAGAACTGCAGATACACTCACCAGCAAGCAGGCTTGATTTTTCAGAATGCTCACTCCCAATATCTGTTGGTTTCAGTAATGATGAAAGTGAAATATCCTACAAACAGCTGGACACTTTGTGCCCTTGGACCTGAACTGAGACAGCACTTCAGCATTCCAGCAGAGCCTAAGGGATTCACCTGGAGAGAACAGAACTGACCAAAGCAAATACTCAACCACTTTCAATAGTTAGAGATGTGCTGCTTGGCTGCAGTGTTAGTTTCACTTAATTCAACCTGTGGTTGGCTTGTCTCCTCAGCTGACAAGACTCAGATAAATCATCCTTTCAAGCCATGTGGATGCACAAGAGCCAATAAAGGACTTCAGGATGGAAAGAAGGAAATGGTAGTTGTTTTTTGTGACTGTATCAGTGGTGCCAAATGGGGATGTCCGCAGCACTAAAATCAAATGGCATGGGCTTGCTGTGCCCTTGCTGTGTAAGGCTCTCTCTCTGCATATCAGACTGACTTCCTCCACCCAGCCCAGGAACTGGCCCAGCACACCTTCTGGCTCTTGACTGGTGTCTTTGGGACCCTAAGGCATAAATGTTATTCTAAATGTGTCTATTAATTCCAAGGTTTCTAAAATGGTGTGAGGGCTCTGCTCCAGGGTGGCTGGAGCTGGCAGCTGTTAGTTGACTCAGGGTGTGATAGGAGAGCTTATAGTCACTAGAGACTTCTGGGGTGGTGTTGAAGGACAGACTGGTCCATAAAGCTTTTTTTTGAGAAGCCTTAGAAGCACACCGTGACTATTGCCTTGAGACAGTTTTCTGGAGTAGTCCAAACCAGGGCCAGAGGTGAGTTGACCCTTAAGGTACCTGAATGCTGACAAGGCCTATGCTCACACACTGCTTCACCTGCTTTTATTCTGTAAATTTACTTAATTCAGTAAAGAGCTGACTATACCCCAAGTTTCATTTAATGACTACAATACTACATGAGGAGGGCAGAAGGGCTCTTCAGTGGCAGGCAGGTGGAAGCATTTGTAACTCAAGAATGCAAGCAGACAGATATGGCTAAATGATGTAGCCTTTTTTCCGCCATTTGCTCACAAGGGATTTATTCTCTCTCCAGAAATGCTTACGTTAATGCATTCTTTTGTAATTCATCATTGTACGTATTTTCCATACTTCCTCTCCTATTTTATTTTGTTACCAAAGGTTGCTCACATGGAAACAGAAATATTTTGAGGGTTTCTATTTAAATTTTTCTTTCTTCCTACGTCAGTTTTTTTGCTGAAACTCTTTGGTTATCCAAGCTGGAATGCTTCTGAGCAAGAGCATTCCTCACAGACAGCTGTCCTACAAAGAGCTGGATAGCTCAGCTGTGACAGGGACGTTTACAGAGGAGAAGCTGAATGCTTGGCAACAGCAGCATCCATCCCCCTACCTGCTTGTGTCTGAAGCCTTAGAGCTCAAGGAGCACATGAAATTTAGGGGAATTTGTACAACTAATTTCAGCAGATATGGACTTACCAGGCAGTCCAGACCCATTTGGGAGTCCTTTGTTTCTTCTCCCTTCCACTGCAGCTGGAGAGAGCCCAAAACAACACGCAATCAGGTGGGGGATGTGGGGCGAAGGAGATAAGAAAAAGAATCCACGAGTATCTGCACTGGTTCTGTTCTCCAGAGAGTTAAATTTGTTTTCTGATATTAGGCTTTTCCAGCCTCGTTTCCTGCTCAGATAGAGCTGCACCTTTAGCAAAAGTAGAACTGTCCTTTAGCAAGAGACAAGAGCAATGGTGATGGGCTTTTCCTGATACCTGCCCCTTGGCCTGTGTTGTGTTACAACCCCGTATTAATATATGCATCTACTTTTCTTTGCTCTTTTCCACAGTGAAGATTGAAAAGCACAAAGTGTGCTAGGTCAAGTGCAGTTGGGAGCAAACAGCAGTGCAGATATGGATGGCATCCAGAAAAGCTGCAGGAGTGACTCTCAGACCACCTACCTACCGTATGCGTCAAAGCTGCTGCAGTGTATAAATTCAAGGCAACAGTGCACAGCTCCTACTGCCTGCTATGCAGGGCTGCCTAATGCAGGTCCCTCTGGCTAGGCTTCATACAGCCCTCTGAATTCTTATTGGCACTGACTTCGCCTTAACTTTTATGAAAGATTAAATACACTAAGCCTCCCTTTCTTTTCTCCGCTTTATCTTTTCATTTATTGCTTTATTTCTTCTAAAAGTGGAGAAATGAATACACCCCTTAGCTTGATTTGTTGCAAAGAAAACAATATATTATCAGGCTTTTTATTTTTCTAGTAGCTAAAGTTTAAGTGTCTCTATAAATGTTTTCAATTATAAGTTTTTAATTAATTTTTTTTTTTTACTTGTAGAGGCTTACTGCTACAGTTTAGAAGTGTGACTGTTTCTACAAGTAGTTTATTTTAGGAACTCTGAAGCATGGGAATGTTTCAGTGAGTCCTGCTACCTTTGTAGCCAAATGGCTTATAAAAGCTTGATTTTAGCTGTACAAAAGCTCCCTTTACAGTCCATGGGAGGGGGAAAAAAAAGGGAAAAAAAAGCATGTCTGAAAGAAAATTAAGAAAATTCACACCTCTATCAATTACAGAAATAGAAGAATGGCTGCTAGACTATAAACCAAATTTTTAGTTGGCTAAAAGAGACCCATCACTTTAAAGAAATTGGGCAGTGCAGCAGTTTTGAAAGGAAAAATTAGGAAAAAAGGAGGTTGGTTACTGAAGAAAGGCGTTGATTTAAAACAGTTGCACGGGATCTGACTGCAGCTTTTAGACTCATGCATATAAATTTCATTAGAAATAAGTGATTTTGTAGGAAGAAAGAGTTCCAGGAAAGAGATATGTGCAAAAGTCCCATGAAGCTCTCTGGTATTTCTGAGATACTTGACTACACACATAGTAATTCCTCCTCAAACGTCTCTCTTGTCTTTTGTTTCCTCTCAAAGTACAAGGTGACAGTCCTAAACAGGACTGCATGGCTGTTGTGAAGACAGGAAGATTGACATGGGATGTTTCATGCAGCAGTCATCCTGAGATTTGGAGGTCATAGCAGATGATCAGTTTTCTCTGTGTGTCCCTAACAAAAACATTCAGATTTTCTAAAGCAGTTAATTGGTCCCACGAGCAGTACAATCAGACCAATACAGACTTTCCACAAAGTAAAAGGCAGCAAATGCAAGAGGTTGTTTACTGTTGTTATTGTTGGTTTATTGTCCATCTGGTTTTGACCCTACCTTCCTTCAAGCTCTTCCCTCTCCAATCTTCCCGTGGGTATTGGCTTGCTGGCTGTACAGATTTGTGCCTGGCCCTTGAGCTCTGTGGTGAGAAGACACCTCTGTGCCACATTCTGGCCTTGCTGTATCTGTTCTGTCTATGCTGTATCTTTCTATCTCTTTGAGCAGGGAAGTGCAAAGTACAAATGAAAAATTATGCTCCAGGAAAAACTCAGGACCCAAAAATGTGCCTGATTGTGTGTACTCAGTCTGAAGTTAATTCCTTAGCTATTCTTGCCTACCCCACCACAGTGTCTTCTGACCTCAGAAGCCCCAAACATACTGAAATATTGTTAATCCTTTCTAAAACTAAATCCACCCAGCAGCAACATGAGCTGCTCAAGAAAAGTTGGGCTCAACCTCATCCACAATACTTTGCTTTACACACCACTTAAGCATAACTAAAGGGACAGTGTGTTTGAATACCAGCTAGTGAACATTCTAGAGTCAAATAAACAGAAGTTGCCAAAAGAAATTGTATAAATGGTATGTACTTTCATATTTGAATGTTAATGGTTTAATTTCTAGTAGAAGAATTGATTATGCAGGTTTGATTTATTGTTAGCTCAGCTCAATAGTATTGATTTAGGTATTGAGCATGATACGTGCCACTGCAGTTATTGTTTCCCTGAAATAATTTGTTTTGATATATAGACATTGATTACATTTTTACTGTTTTAATGATACCAGTCATTATGGTCCTGGCATAACACATGCAAGCACAATATACTGTTCTTTATTTCCTGAGTCAGTGACATGCCATGAGTCAGGCTTATCAGATGCCAGGCTTCTTACTGTTCTCCACCCTGAAAGTCAGCAGTGAGCATCCACTGTTACACCAACTTCTTATTGGTTTTGGAAATCAGATGAAAATCACACATTCCTTACCAGCTGATACAGTCAGTTAATACAACCTGACAGAGCAGGGAAAACAGCTCACAAATGTCAAATAAGGCAAGGCTCTCCTCCTCTTGCAGGACACATCAGGTAAATAACACTTCAAAATCCCAGGTCTCCTCTAATCTCCTTCTGAAAATGTTCCCCAACCTGCCTACTGCCAGGAATGTGTCCCCTGAACCTGCACATGTTGGTTATTTGTGTCCCTTTGCCTTCTCAGAGGCTGGGGGGGAAATGTGACTTTTACAGACACTTGCACAGTGTTCTGGAGAGTAACAACAAACAAATTGTGAACTTTGGTATCTTTCCATTGTTCTCTCATTATCATATCTATGAAATGAGAGTACACAGCAGCAATACCCTCATTTGTGGGACAACTAAGAGAGGTGTTATCTTAACAGATTGCCAGTTACTCTGTCTTTGAAAACTTGGTATCGTTTGTACATGACCTAGAACTATTAGTTTCAGCATGAAGGGCAACCAGCTTGACCAGATATTCCTTGTCTTCTGATAGCCTCACATCACCAGCTTTTGCAGCCACTTTCCTCACAAGGTAGAGAGTCCTCAGATACTTTTTGTTTTGAGACAAGCCTCTGAACTGATGATCTTTGTGATATTCTGCATATGGCCTTCTGGTAATTAGCTATGTCTTTTCCTTATTTAGATCAAGAGTACAAGGTTTGCTTAGGATTTGCTGGCTTTTCTTGGCAAAATTTCAGGTTTTTTTCAAAATGGAATCACTTCCTCTTGATTGTATTATGCACCTGCCCTCAAATTTATTGCAAGCAGGTATTTGCCCTTGTTTTCTGACTCTGTGTTTTATCAGCTGCACCCTGACTGCTCTTAAGCACTTTTACTTTAAGGAATACAATCTTCACTGCAAACCTTCACTTCTACCTGTTCTGAACAACTTCGTGTGCATTTCTTGCAGGGAATGCTTTGCTTTGATCTTTTTGCCAGTTCTAATGCTTTTAATTTGATCTGTAATTATTCCCTATAATAACTGTTTCAGTTCATATGTCTCAGCTTTAATATAAGGGTGATTAAGTGCTCAGGGATCCTGCTTGGCAACCACCTTCTAGTAAAGAAACATACGATTCCCTGACAACATTTTTACAGGAATCCAAGTGCTCTTAAAGTCTACAATGATTTTAGGAATATATATCCTTCTTTGTGTTCCCAGGGTCTGAAGTACAGCCCACCACTGTGCTGATCTCACCACAAATACCCATGTGAAACACTTCTGGGCTTTACAACTTTGCTTGCTTTGCAGTGCAACCACTTTTTTTTGATCTGCTTTTCTTTGTTTTTAAACACTAAGGGAGTGGTTGTGTAACACATGAGTGCTCATTTAGAGAGAACTATATGTCCTGTTTTTCCCAACTTTTGATGGACCAAGATTGCTGAAAGTTATGGCCCTCTCACATGACATGAAAAACTCTACTTCCTTCTGTAACACTATTAAATGCTATGGATGAAATATCGTAATGAATGGAATTTATTATAGTTTTCTGACTTTGTCAGAGCATGTTTCTAGAGTTGCAATTAATACTTTACTTTCAACATAGAATAAACATTTGTAAGTTGCAAATGGGAATTTAATTTATGCAGCTTTTAGACGGCACAGAGGTATATTTAGAGACAAAGATTATTCTCACTTTTCTTGCCTTTTTTTCTGAAAAGGGTTTCATCTTTCAAAAACAGAGAGAGAAACACACTTTAAGGGTGCTTTCCCCTTCAAGATTTGAGAAAATATAAAATTATTTTACTTTAAACTATAAATCAGAAACACATTCCAATCAAAGATATATTTAAGCAAATTGTAAATATCTTTATGCAAAGCTATGCTGAACATATAGATAAAGGTATTGATATGTATACATATTTTTTAAAAAATCTTTTTGTATTTATAACCATTCTGAGGTAGATCTCACTGGATTCACATTGACTCTATACTCTTTCCAGAGAAATAATTTTTCCAAATGCTGCAAATCTTTTTGTAAACATTTTCAAACACCATCAAAGGAAAAAGCTACACATTCTAACTTTGATACAGTCTTCTGGGTTTTTTTCCTCCTCAGCTGCAGCTACTGATTCCCTCTGTTGATAAACCCTTTTTTCAAACATGTGCAATGGAAATTAAAACAGACACTTATTTCAATATGGGTTTATGAGAGTGCCATAGGTCAAGTCAAATAGATGTTAACAAGAAATAATATTAGATTAATGGTACCTGTTCTCATAGATGACTTCCATGTTTGCCTCTCAGCAATCAAGAAAAATTAATCACCTCTTATACATTCTAGACATTTCTACTTGTTCTTTTCAAAGGAAGAGTCAGCATTTATTGTGACTGAATTTTTTCATTGGTGCTGAATTTTTCCTTCTGTGCAGACTACAGTGGGAGAGTTATAAGAACAGCAATAAGCAGTTACACCTGCTGCTTTGCCAAAATTCATTATTGCCTTTATTAATGGACTCAAGGACAACAGACACTGCTTTTGTGGGGCTTCTCTCATCCTTCTCCACAGCCAGATGATCTTCTCCATGTAAGGTAGCAATTCCTTTCCCATACCCTGCTGCACTCAGGAGGTGGTTGGAGGTGTTGGAGTTGGCTGTGTATGTACTCTTGACTCAAAGAAAGGGGGAACTTTGCAGGTTCTAGCAAATCAGAGGGAAGAGGGAACCTACATCCCAAAGAACAACTACAGGTTTCAGTCTTGTTGTGGAAAGCAAAACACTGAAATTCAGAATCAAAGCCCACTTCAGCGATGGAGAAGAGACCCCTGAGAGGGGGGCTTGTCACTGCATTCAAATACCCTAAGGGCAGGTAAAGAGGATGTGGCCAGACTGTTCCCAGTGGTGCCCACTGACAGGACAAGGGGCAACAGGCACAAACTGAAACACAGAAGTTCCATCTGAAGATGAGAAAAAACTTTACTGTGAGGATAGCAGAGCAGTGGAACAGGCTGCCCAGAGAGGTTGTGGAGTCTCCCTCTCTGGAGATATTCAAGAACTCACGTGGACATGAGCCTGTGCAACCTGCTCTAGGTGGTCCAGCTCTAGCAGTGGGCATTGGACTGGGTGGCACCAGAGGTCCCTTCCTCTACCATTCTGTGATTCTGGGTGTAATTGATGAAATGCTAGAACACACATTATTTCCTTAAGAGGCAATTAGATGGTAACTGCTGTGCTTCAAGGCCATCTCTTTGTTGTGTGCTCATATGGCTGTCAGCACAGCCAAGTCCCATAACAGGAGCCTGCAGATGTACAGTCTGCTGTGATGGTTCTCCTAATGACAAGGGCCTGAATTGTCCCATTGGTCTTCCTCTGAGTAAATGCACAGATAATGTGCTGCTCCAGCCTTTCAGAGGCATGGTATCAAGGGTAGCTAGCTATTGTCACATCTGGAGCACGGTGAATCAGGACTCTTTGACTCCAATATCAGAAGGCTTATATGATTTATTAAAATGACTCCATTGTTCAGAAGGAATTTGGGCTGTATGTGCCCAGGTTCTGAGATAACATCTTTTTTCTTCATGCTCAGTACCCAAACTGCTAAAATGGCAGAAAATGCTTAGAAAGTCAGAGAGATAACATTTTTCTATATCACAGGTTGAGAGGAAGAAAGCTACATCTCCCATATTGGGAGACAGGGCAAAATAATCCATTTGTGTCCTTGAACACACACTAAAACCAGATTTGTTTAAAGAAATCTGTGCTTAGAAGTGAGCTTTCCCATGGAAGGAAAAATTGAGTAAGTTTGCATCTAAGAAACTTATAAAATATTATAACTACAGTTAGCAGTTGAGAAAGGATTCCAAAATGTCCAAGATGAAAAAGGAGTGCGTTAAAGGAGACACGTGGGCCAGTTAAAAGACCAAGTAAAGATCATGTCTTGTTGGCCTTGGTTTTTGCAAGCTTCACGTAAGAGCATGATGACCAGTCATGATGACCACAGAATTAGCACAGTCTTGTAAAATAGTGGCACATATCTAAATATTTCCTGAGAAGAGCTCAAAGACCCAGCACCAGCTGATGTTTAGGGGAATCTTCAGTTAATCGTCAAATCTTACTTTTGCAGTAGCTGACTGGAAATCTCATATCCATCTTTTTAGTGAACATCTGGATTTACAAAAGCAAACTTTTCCACTTTCTTGGGAACTTTCTGGTTGGGCAAGTTTTCAGACCCATGAATATGGATATGTCTAGTACTTTGACTGGTTTTGCCCTTCGGGAAATTCTATCTCCTATTCTGCCTTCATCTTTTTATAAGCTTTATAAAGCATATCCTCTCTTCAATAGAAAAAAGAAAAAGAATTCCAGTTCTCTTTCACAACTTTTGTGCTTCTGCAATCATTTTGTCCCAGACTCTTGCACCTCACCTTCCCATTTATGGCCTGTTTTTAAGGGTCACAGAGGAGACTATTCACCTATTTTTGATACTAATGCAAAGCTTGCTTTCCCCACTTTTTTATAACCTTCCTTCTTTCCACATCAGATTCAGGTTTCTTGCTTCTCTCTTTGAGGTCATATGATTCTGTCCTGAGGCCAAGCTGATTTTTTTTTTTCTCCATTTCCCACTCTTTCACTTTCTTAGCCTCCTTCCAATCTGCTCTTCAGCTTGTTCGTGTGATTTTCTCATGTGTTTAAAATTTTTTAATATTCAGATGGATAGGAAATTTGTCCTCCTACAGTTGTAAACTACTTTTTACAGATGAAGATATAAGAAATATAAGTATTTATTAATACTTTTACCTATTCATCACCTTCATAACCAAAGTCTTCTGTATTAGCAATATTAGTAAGTTTTGTTCCTCTTCCAAGCAGCAAATAAATGTAGACCATGAAAATATTTCTTGTTCTACAAGCCTTGCAGATTTTAGCTTCTGAATTTGTCCTAAAGTGACACCCTGCATTTTGATATCAGCTTTGCCAAGTTGAAACTGTAATTGCATTCATATACAACCTGAATCAAGTTTCACTTGTCATGAATATTTTTATGTTCTAAAGCCATCCAAAGAATATTATTTTTCTGAGTAACCCAGCCACAGGTATCTGTCAAGTGACCCTTAATTGCTATTCAAGTAAAAATTCCCAATTCCTTTTTTACGGTAGCTGCCTAATGTCAATGAATTATATTTAAAATGGAGATGGGTATGGGAAACAGCTACTTCTGTATAAAAAGACAGTAATTTACTTGTTTGAAATGGCTAGGTTTAGAAGTTTTTCCCAAGTTCAAGCCGGTCTCTCAGAGAAAACTGAGGGTGTAGACATTTTCTGGTTAGTAACATTTGTTTACCTTTTTATATATGTGCATAAACAGGCAAGTTTGAGGTGAGCTTACACTGTGCCTGCAAGAATTCTTCTGAAATGTATGGACCCAGGCTGTGATTGCCTAACAACAAGAGAAATAGTCTTGCAGCTAAAATGACACCCTTAGCATTTAACTAGCTGTCTTTCTAAGTCTATATTTGGTTAATACCTATGCCCTCTTGAAACAGGCAGGGAGTTTTTTGAGTGGGCATAGTGCCACCCCAACAGATGGTCACAGGCAAAGGCATGCCAGAGAACCAGTATCTGCCTCATGTTTGAGTATTAAGTGATTGATTTCCATCCAAGAATGTCAAAATAGCAGTCAGTGCAGAACATCTGAGCCTATGGCTAAAGGGATATGCTGACTATTCCTGCTCAGACCTGGATTACCTGGTTTCAAAAAAAAGAGAAGCAACCTTCTCCAGCTGTGAAATTTTGGCACTAGTAAATGAGGAGTAGCAGGAAAGAGAAGTATTTAATGAAGTATTTTAACAGCTCACTACACATTAAGCACCAAAATAAAATAAAATAAAAACAGCCTTCTGAGGCATGGCTCAATTTCCAGGGAATAGTCTGACTGCTGTCAGAAGCTGGACCTGCAGATTATCCATCATGGTAGCCCATGTCTGCTTTTGGTTAAGCAGCCCAGTCCTATCCAGGGTATGTCACATATCATGTCATTTTAAATTGGTACAAACTTGTAAAAAATATTGTGTTTGTGCCAAGAAGGTTCTGTTAATTTCTTATACTGATCTATAATGGAAGTAAAGGCCTGAAAGGAAAGAAAAGAAAGGAACATATTGAGTAGTTTCAGCTGGATCAGGGTTAACGCTTATTTCACAGAATCATAGAACACACTGAGCAGGAATGGATCAATGAGGATCATTGAGTCTACTCCTGGCCCTGCACAGGAAAACCCCAAGACTCACACCATGTGCCTGAGGCATGATCCAAACTGTCCAAGGCTCTTTTCTTGAACTCTCTCAGGTTTCATGCTGTGACTGCTTCCCTGGGGAGTCTGTTCAATGGCTGATCATGCTCTGTGTGAAGAACATTTTTCCAGTAAATAAAGACATTGCTAATAAACAAATTGTATGGCTCTAAGGATTATATTGTGAAGGTAAAAGCTTATGGTGTTTAGGGACAGAAATACTAACACAGTTTAAAATAAATTCAAAAATAACTTTTTTTAAGACCTAGAAGAAGAATATTCAAAGTCAAATCAAACTTGTGGGTAAGAGAAGATGCTGAGTACCAGAATGAGAAGAAGCTGACATTACCTACTCCAGAGACCCTAAGTGACCAGGGAAGGGTGAGTAACATTTATCCTCTCGAGATATCAACCCTGAATCTTGCCTGGCCCATTTTGCCTGGTGTCTCTGACATTTTAGTCTACATCTACACAGAAATGTCATGCTGATCTATTTATTTCAATCCAGTTGTGGTAGCTCAAACTGTTAATTTCACTTTGCTCTCTAACTTGATCTAATTTCCTTGTTAATCACAGTGTCAATGAAGCTTTGTGATAAAGCTTCTTAAATGCAAGTCCTTTCCTAAAAAACCAACAGTAATACTATCTGGTTCTCACAAAAATAATTGTTTTGATTTTT
Organism: Dicaeum eximium; assembly: GCA_013396995.1. Classification (NCBI taxonomy): domain Eukaryota; kingdom Metazoa; phylum Chordata; class Aves; order Passeriformes; family Dicaeidae; genus Dicaeum; species Dicaeum eximium. Next base: position 414,647 of record VWZP01006280.1, read on the forward strand.
CCTGCCCTTAGATGTACCATAGGTACCTAAAATTATGCAAAATCTGAGGTAGAAACTTAGATTTAAAAACTGCCTGATTGCCATTATTTTTGCCAATATAATTTCTGAACTCCTGAATCGTAGTAAAAATAACACTGCTGAATGTCATGTTCAGCATAGTCGTTGTTCAGACCTGCATAGAGCATTTAGGGCTTCTGAGAGCATTTTTAAAAAAATAACAAAAAGCAGAGGTAAAGCGTCACTTTTCAGCACTAGCCTAAACAATTAAACAAGAACAGGATTCAAGGTTTAAAACATAAAAGGAATATGGGGGGAAAGACAAAATACCACTTGGAAGCTTCTGTCTTTAATATAGCTTCTGTCTTTTAATATATCTGATAATATATAATTAATATATTAATTATAACCACAAGGTTAATATTTGGGGCTGATACTAAAGTAAACATCCCGTAGGGCAATTCTAGAAGGTGTGCTCTCTGTACCATGCAGGTTAAAGTATAATAATACAGTATGCACAAAAAGGTGCTTCAAACCAACAGTTTATAGAAGTCTCTTCTCCCTCCAGAGTGATGCAGGCATTTTTCACCTTTTCCAGATTCACTGGAGAAGTACCTCTTCACAACTCTGCTTTCACAGTTACCTGCAAATATGGACACCTAATTTTCCGAAAAAGCTCTTCAGTTGCTTTTCTTCCATGCATCCTTCTCTCCCCTACAGTTCATGATGTTTTAGATGCTCTCTAGATGATGATGGTCTTCTTGTAGTGGCTGAGATATGGCAAGTAAAATGGCAATGGAAAATGGCAATGTAAAAACAAGCACCCCTCCTAACTCCTGTTCCTCGGGAATATTTGCATTGCAGGTGAAAGATGCATTTAGAAATACAGATGAAAGCAGTTAATATATGTACCAATTTAAAGGAAAACACTTCATGCCAGCAGCCACTCCCAGCCAGGGTGCAATGAGATCTCTCTGCCACGGATCACACTGAGCTGTGCCCGTGTCAGCCAGGTTACACCAACAGCTGCAGGGCACACATCTCCCTTCCCCATTTGCTGTGACAACAGTTTCCATTTCTATAGACTCCAGATGTGGCAATTTCCATATTAATTCTCCCAGGATAGATTAAGCACTTGGGAAATTCTGTCGATTTTAGGTAGATGAAACAGTTGGGAAGCAGCAAAGCAGTAACTGCATACACAGACATGTAAGTTGTCTTTCTGCAGGGAGATATTTGTTGCCAAGAAAACGTAAAAAGATTCAAAGCTCTCCCCAAAATAGTCTGAATGCTTAACAGAAGTAGTTTTCCTTGCAGTTTTACTGTGAAATAGCACATTAAAAAATGTTCAAAGGTCTTCTTTGCAGCAGTTTTTAGAGATATTTGAATTTTCATATTCACGCTATATGAAAAAAAAGGACCAGGTAGCCTTGTTCAGTGGTTTCCTGTCGAAGAGAAAGGTGATAACCACTGTGTTATAAATGTCTTCCAGAAGAAGAGACAAAAGGAGATGACTAAGAAGCCATGGGAACTGAGCTGCAAGGAGAAGTCTATTCTGGGTTGTGTGTGATTGCCTGTATGCAACATTTCTGCATCTCTGTAATTGCTGGGGATGTGGTTTTTAACTGTCATAATAAATTCTCTCTGTTAGCTCTCCATATTGAATAAGCAACATTGAGAAAGCTGAGGGCAGCTTTTTGAAGCCAGGCATTTTGCACAGGGTGCTGTCTACTGTCCCTGTGTCCCTATCACAGCACTCTGCTTTGCAGATGGCAGCATCTGCTAAAAAAGTCTCAATTTCCTCATAACAGGCAGGTTATCAGTGCTCCTGGTCTTTCCTAATACTCATTTTGTCTTTCCTTCCTCTCTTTACAAGCTGTGCCTAAATCCAGGGTGCTTCCACACCTAAATTTCCTTAAATATACCAGCACCCACATCCTAGAGACTCTGGCCCAGATAGGACTGAATGAACAATTCTCAGAAGTCTGGGACTTTCAAAATACACTAGGTTAAAGCACATAGGAATTCATTAAGGCATTATATTAAAAAATGAAAGGGTTTCTGGGAAGTAGAGGAAGTAGTTGGCAGCTGTACATTGTTATTGTTATCTGAGAGTCCTGAGTTCCTTTCTTTTTTACCAGTTAGTACGTTGTGCCTTTTTCTTTTTCCCATCTCTACTCAAAGCTGAGCATTTTACTGTAAAAAGACCCTTGAAAGAGCAAATCTTGAAGGTTCAAGAGCTGGATTTTCCTTCTGAAGTTCTTCTTAGAGATCTTACTTTTGATAAGGACATTTTCATCAAATCAGGTAGCACTCTTCATTTTTCCAGTGTCCTAATGTGGAATAAACAAGTACTACTCCAGAGAAGTGCCTCTTTCTGGAGGAAAAGCATGAAAGAAGAAAAATGAAAATGGAAGAGTACACTGAGCTGCAAAAGGGTGATTGCAGAATGTGTGTTTATGTTCCCAAGGAGGTCAGAAAACTAGGAAATGGGGCAACTGTGGAAATGTAAGTGCTATTTTAATTGGAATAATGGTGGTTCATTTTTCCATAAAGAATAATAAGATCTGATATCATCAAAACACACATCTGTATACCTTACTTTCATACGTTAGATCAAAAGTGAACCTAATTCCCTACTGCAGAGCTCCAGTATCATTGTATTATTGTATTATTTATTGTATCATTTATTTGTATTATTCTATTATTGTATTATTGTATTGTATTTCTATTATTTATTAGTATTATTTATTTGTATTAGTATTATTGTATTATTTACAATAATATACCTCTACTAATTTTTCTAGCATTTGATAGCACCCTTGACTAAGGCACAGATCCAGAATATGTATTGTTTATTATCCAGAAGGGACTGAAAATGTCAGAGTATATATCCTTGAGGAGAGTGGAGCTGTGTAAATATTTGAATAGTTTTCGTAACATTTTCCCAAATCTGCTTTTCACCTTTCGGGATTTTCATATTTGAGCAAACATTCACAAAACAGCAAACTGCCCGGAAATCCCTGCAAAGTCAAAAGATCAGTTGTGATTTAACTTGAAAGCTGACCTCACTTCACTGGAAATTATCCACTTTTTGGATGCAAACTATGCAAAAGTGAAATTAATTTCCAATTTTAGACAAATGCCAGTATTCTTGAGAGTTTTGAAACTGAATCTGAGCAAGTACTTGCCTGAAAAATAAGCTTTTTCACTGATCAGACTGTTTACATGATTGCACTATTACTATATTGCACCTATTAACACTTTTTTCACTACAAAAATAAGGAAAAACATTGTATCCACCCTTTATTTGTAGAATAAAAAAAATAAACACAGTTGTGCATCTCTACTGGCTACATTTTTTCCCCCAAGACTTTTTTGTTGCTAATTTCTGAGCCATTTATAACGCAACCTATTCACAGCACAGAATCACAATATATAAATCCTGATAAGTGAAAAAAAAATTACTTCTAAAGAATTAAAGCGCCAGCAAGCTTGAAGGTGATGGAAACAGTATAGGTCCAGTGATTTAAGGGATAAGAGAGTTTTTCGGGATTAATACGTAGTGTACATTTTTGTTTCCAGCATTATATGCCACTTGCCAGAACTGTTTGATCCTGTGAATTAGTTTGGAATTTTAATTTCATGAATCATTCACAATCACTACAGTGATTCCAGAAAGCCATAACACCTTATCATACATTTGCATCAGTGCTCAACACTGAAGGGAATATCTCTGTGTTTCTAGAAAGTGTTGTGATGTCTTGGAGAGTAAGTGCAGTTCAGCTAAACATTAACAAAAATTCCTGTGTGCTTACGTGCATTTTCTTCCTTCTAATATTCTGCATAACCCACAGGTAACATTTTTTTAATCATGACACCCAATCTGAAGCTCCTACGTGGCCTATACGCAGGATTTTGTCACTTGTCATGTATTTCAGTGGCATTTCCTCCATTTTTGTGAGTTACTGGAATTTTGCCTTCAGGGCACCAAATAGTTTAAGCTACTGTTGTAGCTTAAAGTAGATTTTGCAGATCCCATCTGAAACTGAACTGAACTTCAAAAAATATTGCTGTCACCTTTCCTTGCAGGCACCAACAGAGAATAATAGACCCAATAAGAAGGCAGCATACATCAGGAGAGAAAATAATCCTTAAGTGGAAGTTTTATCACTCAGATGGCCAACATTTTATCTCTGGCAATAATGGCTTGACTTAGTATGGCACAAGTCTTCAAATACTCAGGCAACATTTCTAAGCCTTCCTTCATGAGATACAGAAAATCCATGCTCTTCCCAAGCAGCAGAAGGTAAGGGCAGTGCAGGACACCATCAGAGAGCACGTGTGAAACGCTAACTTGCTAAATGTAGTCACAAATCAGAGAGAGAACCATAAAAATGTTTACCTCCTCCCTGGCTCCAGTAGTTATTTGTACAGTATCTTGGACAACTCCCAGAGCAGGGAAGCAGAAACCTACTAACTTACAGCAGCTCCCAAAGTGATGGCTTCAGGGAGCACAGATGGGGCTCATCCTCGTGTGTTGTGACAGATCAGCTCCCCACCACAGACTGCTGAGTTCACAGGAGGGCTCAGGAGCCTGAAAGGGAGAGAGTCAGCTTTCAGCATTCAAAGGAAGATTTGTTTTCTGCTGCAAAGAGGAAGAAACAGGGATCTGTCCTGCCACAGTACCTGCAAATCAGGGTCAATTGGAAAAGTACAGAGGACAGATTATCTGCATTTTGCTGAATCATGTACAGCTCAGCAAAAGAAAGCTAAAATGCAACTAAATTGGAATTGAAGCATTTCAGGCTTTTTTTTTGCACTGGTGCCAAAACAACGTTAAAAAATAAAAGTTTTGGTCCAAAAGTTTTAGCTAATACCTGAAATCATTAGTATAGAGTCTCAGAAATTCGTAGTTATTCTTTACTCACTTCTATGCATAGACTTTTGATTGTTTTCCATAAAGTCCCCTGTGGTCAATGGCCTTTGAGGAGCTAAAACAGTTTTCAAGTGGTATGATGTAAACACAATAAAATACGTAAAGTTAGTGGAATTAAATTATTTGCTATCGATGGCTATGAATAAATTAGGTGCTATTTGGAGCACTAAATATCATACTGGTGTGTAAATACTAGCAAGTTTCAGAGTCCATGTAGACTATTCAATGAATAATCAGGAGTTGGATCTTGATTATAGTCAAATCACACACAGATTTGCTTAAGAAATTCAGAAATTCAGAAATCCTAGAGGAAATCTTCCTATAGGACTGCAAAACTGTTTATTTGAGCGAACAAAATTGACTCAAACCAAAAGATAATTGAAGCATTATTTCTTTGAAAATAAAGGATTAGAAACTTGAGCACCCAGATGAAACAGAGAGACAGAACCTAGTTTGATAGACAGGGAAGGGAGTGCCTCTCTGTTCCTGACTCTAAGAAGTTAAATAAGCCCCCAGAATAGCATTCACAGCAGGTTTTCTCTGTGTCTAAGACAGTGATAATGATGAGAATAATACGTTTCCCTGGTAGGGTTCCACTTGGAACACAGCATTCTGTTCCTGTCTATTCAGATTAAACAAGACATTTCAGGATTTAAAAAATATAGAGGGAAAGTGCAGCAAGCTCTGAAGGCAGAATTGTACAAAAAAACCCAAGTAAACATGTGTGTCTCAAAGGTTCAGGGAAAATAGACAACATCTTGAACATGTGTACAATTAATCTGACAGGTGCAATGATACAGCTCCTGTAAATCATACCCATCCATAACAGTGTTCTTTAAATATTACAGACAGAAACTGAATACTAATTAAGTCTAAGGTTGCCAAAATACCCATTACCAGATAATGTTTACAGTGAATTACTAAATGAATCATTCAGATATAGAGTATTATGATTTTTATTTTTCAGATATACATTATACATTTGTAACATGAAGGTATTGGGGCACATTTCTGCTGAGGATTTGACAGTTTCTAAGATCAAAATCATGGAGGCACACACTTCTCCTTACTTAGAAAATATTTTTAAAGTAATTTTACTGTCAATCTCAAGAATCTTTCATGTTCTTCAGAGTGAAGGCTTGGAACACATTTGAGTTGTTCTGCTTTTTCTATCCCCAAGAAAACTTTCAGCGTCATTAAAAAAAAAATCGGGAAATTTTGATTTTATGAGGATTGCACTGAGCTGACAAGGATTCTGATAGAGTTCAGTATTTTGGATGGACTGAAGAGTCCATTTTCATTGCCTTTTTCACTACAGGTCTTCCACATGATCAAACTGTTTGAACTTTTTCTCAAAGCAACGTTACCTCTGGGATCACTAGGAGACTTCCACCCACAAGGAGGGTGCAAGGGGCAGTCCCTGTCCAGAGTGAGGTCCCTTTCCTTCCTCTCTTGGTGGCCTGCAAGCGTGGGGGAGCACGGTGCTAGAGAAGAAGCAGATGAGCAGCAAGAGGGAGTCTCAGACCAGGCAGAGATCTGCACCTGGAGATGTGAGCCAGGGCTGGGAAGAGAGGCAGGGAGGGAGAGTGGAAGAAGGAAAGTGAGGTGGAGAATGGGAGCCATGTTAAATGATCATTGGGTAGGAGAACAGGGACAGAGACATTCTGTTTGCATAGGGAGGATTGCATGTAAACTGCTCATTTTCAGAATGAGAAGCTGAGCCCAGAGGAGGTGTCTGTGCAAAGGATGGCAAAGCTCACTGCCCCACTCCATGCTGGTCCAACCAGCTGCCTAAACAGCCATTAAGGTCTCAGAGTTGCTGTAGGCTCTTTTTATTAAATGATACAACCTAAAGAGCCAGCAGTCTGGACCCAGCTTAATAGATCCCAAAATCCAGTATTATCCTGGGAAAGGGTCTGCTTTTTCCTGTGGGTATTTCATCTGCTTATTTTTAGGTTTAAAAAACACTCAAACCACCCAAATATTAGACTTTTTAAAGAATATTAATATTGCTAGGTCTATTCAAAGGTTGAGAAAGATAAGAACGTTACTTTTGCAGTCTGATTTTTTGCAATATCTTTGATCACAGGGTCACATATCATCTTCTACAGAGCCCTTGTCTCAGTCAGGAGGGACATGATATGTGGACTAACTGGGCCCCGTGGGGATTGAGTTATGATGCCATTAGTGTCTGAGTGTGGATTCAGGCTACCCTGACTGCAGAGCAAAGGACATGCATTTAAGACACTTGCTCTGGAACCTTAAAGATCCTCAGTGATGAAGGCTAAAGGGTGAAGATTAAGCCAGCAATGCATAGTAGAAACCACTACTTAACAGCAAGCATTTCCATATTTGAATTAAATTAACAGTGTATGTTTCAGTTTTATCTACAGGCTGTCTTCCTGACCATCATTAACTACCTCATTTCCAGAACCACTCCAGCAGCACTTCCTGTGCAGAATTTTTAAGAAGATATCCCATCATACAAAGTAACAAATGTCATTAAGTCACTAATCAAGAAGACCTCTATCCAAATTGCTCATTTCTCTTAAATGAACTGTTTTACCTAGCAGATCCAGAAACCTTTACCGAAGATTTTTGTGTATAAAACATATTTTTTTTTCATTTGCAATGGAATACTGAACTCCAGGAGTTAAGTGCAGGTTTCAGTTATATTTTTTAAATTAAAAATAAAATATCACAGATTAGGAGACTCAGCAAGAACAAAGAAACTAATTTTGTTTTTCTGTCCCTTTCTCTCCACCCAGTTGTATTCACAGCTACAGTTGGTATAGAGTCCAAATAAAAGTTGCTGCAGAGAAATATATCCATTTTAATGGAGTAGCTTGTGTGATTTCTCATAAATGCTTTACAATGATGACAGTCACAGCTCGGAAGCTATCATGGTCTTTTTCCCTGGAGAGCAATATGTGAGCCATAGTTGGTGTTTAACCTTTTCTGAGAGGGCAAATGAAGTAGAAATCAGGCATAATCAAGAATTAGAAGGGGAAACTATATAATCAAACCTTTTTTTTTTCCCAAAAATGTGATTCAAATAGTTTCTTCTGGTCCTTTTCTTTGTTTTGATGGGGGGTGGGAGGTCAGAGAGACAGACACTCATTGTAAAAGCACTTCATGACAGATCCAAGCAACCAAAGCCTTTCCACATTAATTTTCATGTCATCCCGACATTCACCTCAGTCGACTGAACCAGAGTCCTCCCTTTCAGAGGTTTTCCCTCAGGTGGGGCAAACCGAAGATATCAATGTTGTACACTCTCATGCCCTCCACCTGCACATGTCCGGGGTGCCACAGCACGCTGTGCATCCGCTCACGGAATCTTCAGCACCTCTTGCTACTGATCTCAGTGCACTCAAGATGAAACCATCCCTAAGGATGCAAAAGACCCGTGGACATCTCTCAACTTGAAAGAAACAGCTCAGCCCCTGAAAACGCAATCCTAGATTCATTTACAGTATACTGTAGGATGTTACATTAATGGTAGTCTGTATTTAATCTTGAAGAGCACACATGAACTTCTAATCAGAATACAGACCTTTTATTAACTTACTAGTGAGCATGAGCCTTTGCATCTGGAAGAAAGTGTTGCTGCAGCAGCCAAATATGTGTTAAAGACCTTTGTGCTATAATGGCCACCCAAGTGTATTTTACCCTCTCAAAAAAAAATCAGAGGAATTGCTGTATATTTAGCATGTTACAAATACCTATCTCACAACTGATTTGACATTAAAATCGTTGCAGTCTTTGTACTGGGGGGGGTGATTTTTTTTTTTCCTTAAGTGCTAGGGAGGTAAATGAGAACATAATTACATTGTCAAAGTCAGTAAGAGCAAGCAGCCTCTGTCAGGTCTTGCTGTGCTCAGCACTGTTTCACAGGAACTGCTGGGGAGTTCTTCCGCCACCAATCCATTTGGCTCCATTTAAGAACTGACTACAGGAAGGTAGTTATTGTACAAGATTAGTTTCCTGTATGCTGCAAACTGGCAGTAGCAGAAAAACACAGGATGAATTTATTAGCTTGCAAGGTCAGCTAATAAAAACAAAAATGATGTAACTCAGACCATTGTTTACTTTAAGTCGGATGGCTTATTAGACTTCATTCAAAATTCAAACTAGTTAACTCCTGCATTTCCAGCCTGCAAAATAGTCATAGCAAAAAAAAAAAAAAGGCTGGATGGTTGTTTTCAAGGAATTTTGTATGTAGGACTACCATGCCCTGCTCTTAAGAAAAAACAAAACCCTGCTCGTAAGAAAAAACAAAACCCCTATATTAAATATACTGACCTTGATACCACAGGTAACTGTACCAGTTATATTTTGTCACTATTACAGAAAAAGTATGATGATAAAAATGATCCTAGAATAGTTAATTTGTGCAAAGAGCGCTAGCATCAAGTTTTAAACTTGGGAGAGATGATTGCTAAATAAGATTGAGCTTTTGGTCTAAACACTGTTTTTAATTGAAATTCAAAGGAAAAAAACCCCAAAATTTTCAGACAAATTGTAGTATTTGAAGATAATAATAGCATTGTGATGTCCCTCAGAAACAATATATGATGTAAATTTAATTTATTGATGCCTTTACTTGCCATAGACTGTAAAGGAACTATGATAAAACTATAAACTGTTTCAAAAATTAGTAACTCTTAGTATCTGCTTCAAAGAGCAGATAATTGGGGTCAGTTCAGATTGAGTTTTCGCTGGAATCTGAACATGCATAGACACTCACACAAGAGAAAAACTGTATAAAATGAGGGATTTTGAACTCTGTTGTAATACCTGTACAACAACCTTGCTCCAGATTAGCAATTAGAAATTCTGAGTACTTAAAAGATCTAACAGGATTTTTTTAAAGCGCCTAAATAAGTTGCAGGCACAGTACCCAACTTACTTTGAAGTACTTTGAAGTTGGATGCATCCATTCACATCCTTCCTTCCCTAGGGAAATGCCTTAGGCTGAAGCCTTTAGGACATGAACAGGGGCACACCTTGCCAGCTCCACAAGCCTGACTGTGCTCCCCACCCAGGCACTGCTTCACCTGCTCTTTGGACAGCAGGACATCAGGATCTTAAACCTTCCACAGAGCCCAGGAAGGATCAGCAAGTGCTTCTGAGGAGCACCAAAGAGAGTTCAAACTCTCATTGTTAACCACCAGCTTCTTGCTGCTGGTTGGAAGGTGGAGCAATGGGACCTTTGAGTCCTTCTCAGAGATTAGCAGTTCTGTTCCCTTTAAATAAGTAGGTCAGTGTCTGCCTCCTCCCTAGTACAGGCACATATCTCTCTGCCTGTCATTCATGCATCCATAAAAAGAGCAGTGGTTAGAGTTTTGACAGGAAGAAAAAAAATCTTTTTCACTAATGTTGGGATCCAGGGCACAGAGAATATCTCTGCCTGTTTTAAGAAATTCTGACCCTCAGCAGAACACTGCTTTTAACCTTCGTCCCTGGGAAAAATTGCCAAAACTTTGGGATGAGTTAGAGCACACAGGATTTTAATATATGGCAGTAGTAGTTTTTTACACAGTGTATCATAGAGTGTAGAAATTAGGGTTTTAGGATTTTAATATGAGAGGGAATAGAACAAGATGGTGGAATTTGGGTGTCGCCCCTTCTTCATTCTTTTCCCTTTTCACCTCCATTTCTTGTAGTACTTCTTGTAGAAGACTATTGGATAGTGTGAGTAATAGTGTGGAAGTTATGTGTATGGGTTAGTGGGAGTTATTGGTAGAAAAGTAGAAACAAAGTACGTATTAGAAGATAATTGGGTAAAATATCTTTAAAAGGCCTTGGTTTTGGGTGCTCAGGGTCCGTTTTGTGCCTCGCCTTTTGCATGCTAAGTCTGGTGCAGACAGTGTGCTGAACTTAAGATAAGATAAGAATAAACAAAGCCCTGAAGACCAAGAGAAAGAGTGTCCAGCTCGTTCTTCACCCCTGGAAAAGAACTCGGCAGGGGAGCTCCCTCCAAAGGGCCCTGGGGGTTGGGCTCCCATCCTTGTTGTGACCAAGAAAAAAAACCACAACAACTAAGAACTAATGTAATTCCCAAGATGTAAAGTTATTTAATGCATGTATATTTAATAAACAGTTTAAATATATACATAGTGGAGAGGTAGAATCAGGATCATCGAGACCATTGACTACAAACTCAACATCTGATAACAATAACTTGTTAGAGACGCTGGTTTGTGGTGACCAACTTTGCAATGGCCAGAGGCACTGACTGCTTTTTAAATGAAAGGACAAGGAATGAGTACCTGCAGGCCTAACATGTTGACTGGTAGAAGCCTTAACAGCATGAGATCTGATTTTACAATGCCCTGGTGACATTGTTCAACTGATCTTACACCAGATGGTTATTTGAAAGGTCTCCTGAGCCACTGCACCTGTGACACCAAACATCCCAAGCCAAGCTCCAAGACCAAGCATTTTCTCTGCCTCTTTCTAAACAGAATGCTCCAAACAGCCCACCATGTGCCTCAGAAGGTCACTGCTCATCAGGTTTAATCAAGTCAGTGAAGGATGTAGGAAGGAAGAATTGGGTCATGGTGACAATCAGCAGGTCAGAGCAGTAAATGAAAGCAGTAGATGGTATGGGTTATTGTACTAGGAGTGCTCTTCAGCACTGGGGCAGCTTGAGCTTTCCCCTTCCTGGGTGCCCAGGTTCCAGCAGGGTGTTATAACAGGACTCAGAGCACACTGATCTTTCTTTGGGAATGGAAAGCTGGGCCGTGTTGTAGCCAAGTGAGATCCAAGGCAGAATAGGCAAAGATGAGGCTGACTTCCAGCAGGAAAGTGTAAACCCAGACTATAAGCCTCTGCCTTCTGGACACTAACATCAAAATAGTGCAGAAAAACAAAAGCTGATATTTTCCTGAGAGTAGGAATCTCTCCCTTTCTTGCTGCAGAAAGCTGAGATGTAATTTGCTTATACAGCTGTCTCCTGTTCTGCAGGGTGCCTGCCCCTAGGAAATAAAAAAGTGCCATGAAATGCAGGAAGACGATGGCACAAATTCCTCTGTCCTGCTTAAACACACTCCTTCTAGGCTAACACTTTTTTACAGTGAGGGTGGTGAAAGACTGGAACAGGTTTCCCAGAGAGATGATACATGCTCCGTTCCTGGAAACATTCAAGGTCAGGGTGGATGGTGCTCTGAGCAACCTGATCCAGTTGAAGATGGCCCAGCTCATTGCAGGGGGCTTAGGCTAGATAATCCTTAAAGGTCGCTTCCAACCTAAACTATTCTATGATCCTATGACTTCCCACAGCTGATGAAGGCATATAAGTCTTCCTCCAAGGAAAATGAGCAGCTTCATTGCCTAGGCAGCCTTATTCAGCTTTATTGTCCAGACACAGACAGAGGAGCCTCTGTGTCCCTCTGTGCCCTCATGTGTAGGGACATGCCTTGGCTGGGCCCTGACCTTAGAACTGAGTAACACTCACCTCACAGTGACACCAGTCTGCACCCAAGTGAAGGAAACCCAGGTGGAAGCCACCTCATCAGGGAAACAGGATTTTGATGTGTACATGGCAGGACCAAACAAGTAAATCAAAACTTGCTTTCAGGAGCCCCACTAAACCTCCAGACATGCTCCTTAATCATTACCACTGAGGTTCAGTGGTGGGACTTCCCTGCCTCACTTAGAGGTGCTCTGAGTGACCTTCACTGTTGAGCGAGGTCTGGGATGGGGTCTGGACTTCTTAAACTGGGATCTGGAATTGACTGCATCTTATTTCAGGCACTGCCCTGTATCCCAGAGATTGCCCAGTCCCATGGAGGCAGAGCAAGGGGAAAGCTTTTTTCCATCCAGCCAGTCTAAGCCTGGGTATCCAGCAAAGAGAAAGGAAGGGCCAATTGAGAAAGCAAAGGCACCACTGCCTTTCCCAGCACTGCTTGTGCATTTCTTAATTAAATGCCATCAGCTAAAAAGCATCAGGAGCAGCAGTAGGAACCCAGGCCATGCCCTCTCCCAGAGAAGCAGATTCATGGCTAAAGTCTCAGATGCCTTCTTGTTTTAGTCCCCCCCTTTGGCTCTTAAAGTCCCGAGTCTCTTCAACCCTGAATCCTCAGTCATGCCAAGCACTTTGTTTGCCCACCCTATACAATTCTGCCATGAAGACTTGGCTAGGCACTTTCAGATTTGCTGATATCCTGTAGCAAATAAATCAGAGCCAGTATGGAAAGTGAATCTGTGGAGATAAGTTACATAAAAAGCAATTTTCTGGAAGGTCTCAAGCCACCTCTAAAAAAAGGCAAGTAAGATGAATGCCAACTCTTTTGAGACTAAGGAATGTAATGTATAGCATCAGATAGAGGGACTAGAGCAATTTGCAGCACATAAGAATTCTGTGCTGAGTCTCTATTAACTGTGGTCAGCAGAGGCAAATACTGTGCCCTTAGCACTAGCATGCTCTGAAAACAGAAATTAAATGCAATGGTGTTAGAGCCAAGCACTGACCCGGGGTTTCAAATTGTTCAACAGATCAAAAGCACCAGCCACCCAGGGCTTCTCATGGGGAATCAGCAACTGCCCTTATTCAGGGTCCAAAGATTACAGTCTTGAACAAAATGAAGCTTTTCCTTGTCCAAGTCATGTTTAGGAAAGACAAAAAAAAAAGGAAATAAAAAGGGGAGGGAAATGCAGTTTTGGTGGCACTTGGTTATCATAGATCAGATGACATAATAAGATTATTCACTGATGCTAGTCCAAAATACATGATGCTACTCTGAGAAACCTGGTCTAGTGGAAGATGTCCCTGCCCACAGGAGGGCCTTGGAACCAGATGATCTTTAAGGCCCTTCCAACCCAGACCATTCTACGATTCTATGATCTAGGCTGGGTTGCTGGCATGTCCAATACCTTCTGGAAGATCTTGAGGGAATCACAATGTGTCAAAAAGATTTCATCTAAGGGGATTTTGAGGCTTACACTTTTCATGTAAACTTTGTGGCTTTGGTAAGTGAAAGCAGTCATGAATTCAGAGATAACTTTCATGTGTATCACATGAAAATCTGAAACACGTCACTGAAGTGAAACACTGAAGTGAAACACTGAAGTGTGTTTTGAAGCATTTACTTACATAATAACCCTGCACACTGAAGCTACCCACCAAAATAGATGAAAACATTCATTTGAGAGTTACCTCTCAGAATCAGAGTTGCCCACAGCCTCTGGTCTGCCAGGGTGGTGTGCATGGCAGAAGGCTCTGGAAGACTTGAGGGCAGGTGTTCCTGCTTCTTCCATCCTGCAAAGTGAGAGCCTTGGAGCAGGAAAGGGGAGAGCAAGTGTGCCCTTCCTCACCCCACTGTCTCCCACAGGGAAGTGAAGTTGCATCTTGAAACCCTGCCCTAGTGACCCACTAAGACATTCAGGATTTAGATCTGTAATTTAATCTGTGTAGGGTTTGGCAGTGTAGCCAAGCTGGTCTATGGCAGGGAGTAGGGTGGGTCTGCCCTGAGCCATGATGTGCAACAAAGCAATTCCTGGTTTGGGTGAGAGGAATTGTTTTTATGGCTGCCTCCATCAGATAGAAGAAGGAAATGGTCTTGCCTGGTCTCTGGGATGGTCAAGTAATTGTGAGCAAGCCACGACATGATGCTGAGCAAATAAGATAAGTAGGAACAGGTTTGTGTTCACACAAATGAGGATTGCACAAAGCTTCCTTTCTCCTGTTCAGTTATCTTGGGCCTTGCAACTAAAGGAAGTGGAAGCACAAAGTCTGAGGGAGCATGAACTTGGCTCAGTTTTTAATCCTAACAGAACCTGCCTTTTAAATTACAAATTAAATCCATGTTTTATCAACCTCTGCCTCACACTCTTGCTGAGATTTTCACATTCCTTTGCTAGCCAGTTTAATTAAAATTTTGAGGCTTTCATGTTCCAGGTGTCCACTTTGAACCGATGGGGTCAGCAGAGTTCAAAGGAAAGGATGAAAAACCTCCAAAGTCTCAAACAGAAACAAACCCCAAGCCTTATCCCAGCTTCACAAACGCTGAGAAATTTTGGATTTGGAGGTAGAGATTTCAGTTTGAGTTTGTAGGCAGAGGAAGAGTTTTGCCACCATGGGGCATCCCTACATTTTATGAAGCTGATCAACCTTCCCGCAAATCCTGAGCTAAAAGGGCTACTCCAGAGATACATAGTGGAAAAAAGAATATACCCCCTTCTCTTGCTTAGGCCACCACTAGTCTGAAGACTTACACCTGGAGAACTGTTATCACTACTGAGGTACAAAGATTTATGAGGTCATATCAGACACCATATGTGAGAAATGTTAGTGCTACCTCTTTTTTGGAATTATAACTTCCCATAATTCTCAACCAAAAAAAAAAAAAGTCCAAGAAATCATTGATAAATAGAATACAAATTAAGAATTACCTTCTTCAATGTAATGCATGTTCAGTGACCTATCTGCACATACATATCCAAATTGTTACAAGTTGCATGTCTGGTTTTGAAATTTCTAATGTTTATAGAGTAACAAGGGACATGATAAAATTGGGTGATAGGATTTCTAGTATTATTCAAAGAATAGAATATAAAGAATTAATCCTACCCACCAGTGCAGAAACACAGAGCTAAATGAATAAAAGAATGAGTACACACTCTGTAAAACCATTCTTCCCTCCAGGCAAGATTAGATGTCTGGTTAAACTGTTCTGCATGAAGCCTGTCATGCATAGCTGTGCACATTTTGCATACAAAGACAACAGTCTCCCTGTCCCAGCAAAGATGGGGCTGAACCCCGCCAACAGGGTCACCCCACAAAACAGTCAGGTTTGGGAGATTTTACCCATTCCAAATTTAAAATTCCCTGCCAGCTAGAAGGGGATATACCCTGAACCCTTGTAATTACCCTGAACCAAGGTAGCAAATGTTACAGTGGAAGAGGTCAGAGCAAGTCCAGCCAGGATCATTGTGCAGATGCTCAGCCTTCCTGACTTTTCCTGGTAGAGCTGTATCTGTCAGGTATTGCTGCCACAGGTGGGTGTATGGCTGTTACCTTGTTTAAAACAGGAGAGCAGCTGTATTAATGCCTTCTGTCTGCAGGTGGAGAACCCCCAGCAAGCTTCAGTACAATTACTGTCATTCCAGGTTTCCTCATCAAAGGCTGTATAAACTCTTCTGCTTTGTGAGAAGGATATTCAAAGGAATGCATCTCTTGGCTGTGAAAACATACACAGCAGCCAAAGCCCAAGGAAAGCAATCAAAATGCTGAGGAAAGACGCTGAAGGAAAGAGATACCGAGGAATATTTGGAACAGGGCAACACTGGCAGAAGGGAAAGTAGAAAAACTCCTGTCACAATCCAGACTATAGAATCACAGAATGATAGAATCATTTGGGTTGGAAAAGGACTTTAAGATCAAGCTCACCCACTAACCCAGTACTGCTAAGGCCCCAATAAACCATGTCCCTAAGAACCATATCTACACGACTTTTAAATAACTCCAGGAATGGTGACTCCACCATTTCTCTGGGCAGCATATTCCAGAGGTTTTGACAAACTTTCAGTGAAAAAAAATTCTAATATCCAATCTAAACCTCCCCTGGTGCAACTTGAGGCCATTTCTTTTTGTCCTCAATTGCTTGTTTAATGTGAGAAAAGACAAACCCATTGCTACAGCCTCCTTTCAGGGACTTGTAAAGGGTGATAAGGTCTCCCCTGAGCCTTCTTTTGTCCAGACTAGGCAACCCCAGCTCCCTCAGTTGCTCCTCACAGGATTTGTGCTCCAGACCCTTCCCCAGCTCCCTTGCCCTTCTCTGGACACTCTCCAGCCCCTCGGTGTCTTTTCTGCAGTGGAGGCCCAGAACTAAACACAGAATTTGAGGTGTGGCCTCCCCAGTGCTGAACACAGGGGACAATCCCTGCCCTGGTCCTGCTGGCCACACTCTTGCTGATACAGGCCAGGCTGCCACTGACCTTCTTGGCCACCTAACCTTCTTGGCCATCCTGCCAGCTCATGTTCACCCCCAGGTCCTTTTCTGCCAGGCAGCTTTCCAGCCACTTTTCCCTAAGGCTGTAGTGATGCGTGGGATTGATGTGACCCAAATGCAGGACGCAGAATTTGGCCACATAAGACCAGTGAAAGGAAAAGATGTAAATGGTATGGGGAAAAGGACTGCAGTTTTCTTCCTTTGAATCTATTACTGTCCTTCTCCTTCCTATGCTCCTTTTTTTTTGCCTTTTTTTCAACAGAATAATGCTGAGATGTAATGACACAGACGAAAATTTAAATAAAATGTCAAATCAAAACAAGGTTTCAGTAACTGTTGAGCTGATCAATCCTATTCTGTGGAGAAGGCCGTGGTAAGCTGCCCCCTAAAAATATTACCAAAAGATATTTCACTTTCACAAGCATTGGCTGATCAATGGAAACTTTGAGGAGTTTTGTGTAGATATTCATGTGTAAGAACATGCACACAGGAGAGACAAAGAGCAGGAATGTGTTGTTATTAAATAGCTCACTGTGCCCTGATAAATCCAACATGTGAGGGTTGCACTTACTCAGCACTCTAGAAGGCATGCTGTGCTATTCCCCTGCCACAATTGTTTTGGTCCTCTTATCAGAGTATACATTAATAGCTTTATGCTACTTACATTGAGAGCTAGAAATTGCTAAGAATTTCAAAGCTCTATCAGGAAGGAAATAAGAATGGTAGAAGCCCCAAAAACACCCTACAGAGAGATTTAGCTCCTGGCTGCATTTTCACCTTTAGTCTGTTTTTTTCAAGCACTTACTATTTTGCTTCAACCTGCAGAGACACTCATTTTCAGCAACTTCGCTGGGTGCAGGAAAAAAATGCTATTCATGTTCACCTACATTAATTAACTGAGAATTAAATCTGCTTCTGAAATCACATCAAATTTGTAGAGCAGAATAACAGATTAGCCTGAACACATCAAAGTGCTGAATGAAGCTGCTCAGCTTCTGTAGTAAAGCAACTTAGAGGCTTGCTTTGCAAATCACAATAAAGAAAAAAAGTTATTTGTTCAGTTCTTTTGGCAGCTTTTGTGTTTTCTCTTATATATTTCACCTCTTGAAAATTTCACCTCCACTTCCTTAGTCACAGAATACTCTATTCATATTATTGAAGCCTTTAGAATAATGAAATACATATCAGGAAATATCAGTAAATATAATTAAAAACTACACAGTTGAATTAGAGCACTTTCTCAGAGAATTAATGCAATAGTGAGATCTGGTATATTGGTAAATGGTATATTTCTTTCTGCCTTTTCAGTGTTTCATGCTTCTTGATACACTGCAAAAATCCAGCAGGAAAATAAGAAGCTCCTTCCAAAACTGGTGACTTTGTGAGACTCAGAGATTTCACAGACATGTTTAGAAACACACTACCATCTTACAGTGTGAGATAATGTGATATGGTTTAAAAAAAAAAACAGTTAATGATCCCAGTTCTGCCAGGTTTTCCAAAAAACTGAGAGCCATATGAATTCTGTGCACTTGTGACTGTATTGGATAAAACTACTTCACATGCAGTTTCTTTGCATGGATTACCTGCACTCATTGCAGGGCAGACTTTGTTATACAGGACCAGGTAGCCCGAACTCTCTGCTCCCTTAGTTGTCCTTCATAAGCTACTGCTTTGGCTTTGTTTTTGAGGGCATGGAGGAGAAAAAAATCCTTCCTGTTGGAAGGCAAAAAATAGGGTGAATTGCCATCTCAGCTGAGTACATGTTATTTTACCAGAAATCTTTGACCAGGGTCAGCAGCAAGAGCAGTTTGTCCTCCTTTAGGAAATGTCAACACAGACTATCAAATGAACCCAGATCCAGGCAGCTGTGTCTTTGATTCGTTATCCACATTATTTGACACAAGAAAAAAAAAAGGCCACATAAGAAAGTGCTACAGCAGATGGATGGGTAATGAGTGAAAAGAAAGGGGTAGCAGATATGTCATCAGGTAAATCTGCACCTGAATATTAATCTCCACCTATGAAAATCCCTATGTCCTCCATACTCAATAGCAGAAATCCATTACTTCACTGCTATTTGGAAGTTCCATGCAACTCCATCTTCCTGAAAAATGAAGAAGTACTCCAGGAAAAGATGGCAGAATGAAGACAGGGACTGGCAAGTGTTGTGGAAAGGCTGATCTACAATAGGGAAATAAGTTGTCTGTGGCCTCTCATTCTGGGAAGAGAGCAGAAGAGTATGACAGGAGCCTCAGGAGACAAGAGTGTCAGAGAGGATTGAAGAGTTGTTGTATGAGTTGTTATATTGTTATAACACAAAACCTATTTTTCCTTCCAAACAAGTGAGGGGTTTTTTGGTTTTTTGGATTTCTTTCATGTGGCACATAATTAAATTATGGGCCTTTTGACTGTTGAAGGATGGTAGAAAGCCAAAAAATATACATATCTTTAAAGCTAACTTTGCAGCCTTGCAGAAGGAAAATCTTTTGTGAGTCACCAAGAGGCAAGGCAGCACTTCTGGGCCCAGTAGACCTCAGCCCACTGCCATAAGGAGGCACAAAGCTATGCAGCACCCATCACACCCTGCTTGTTCTTATTCCCTCCCCTCATCACCAGGTACTCACCATGCCAGAGGCAGGGTAGAGAACCTCTCAGACCCCAAGGCACACACAGCTGTTCCTTATATCTTTGCATGAGATATCTTTACAGTGCATGAGCTAAGACCCAGCAGGAACCTATATCAGTAAACACGGTAAATGACCAAGAGGCGTGGCTATATTTGAAAAAAAACAAACAGTTCTTTGGCTCCCACAGACAGTTTGTGAAGTAGTCACAGCAAAGCAAGTGGAAGGATATATGTAGGAGCTATGAAACTCCATTTTCAGTAGGGCAGATTTCAATTAGAGTTTAGAGTAGGGGGAGCTACAACTTGGAACTTGTAAGTAATTTCTTTAACTGCTCCCTTTTTGTGAGTTGGAGAGTTTAGTTTGTTGAATTGGTATATTTTCAATCCATATTGATACTACTATCAGCAAGAAGATAGGACCTAACCCTAAGAACATGGAATTCATCACCAACACATTGGCTAATTTAAGCCCACTTAACACCTATCTTCATCAATTACCCCATCTGCAAAAATGAAAGAATTATTATACCTCACTGTGACACTCCTAACTGGTTTAAGTAATTTTGAGATTTGTTGTGTTTATCAGCATTGGAAAAGCTTCATATAAGTGTAAAAAAGCTAAGAAATATGAGAGTTCAGAACTTTAGAAAAGAATATATACTTTATTTTGTCCTTATAAATACCTCAATAGATTTCACATAAAAAATACCTTAGTAATCTCTCTGTTCAGTTCAATTTTCTCCAAAACTAAAAAGCACCAGAATACAGCTGAGAAAATAAGTTCTGGCTAGTTGTACTTTGTTTACATTTTATTTATGTGGATCAGCTGCAAATCAGAGTGATATGCTATCCCTCTTTAATGAACCTTTGTACTAAGGACAGGCAGTTTATGAGGACTAAACCCTGTGAATAATATTGGACTTCATAACAAAGTCAGCACAGTAGGGCTAAAATGCTTTATTGGATCTTATTCACAAGAGGTTTATACTATACTGCTGATATCTTCCATTCCACTTAATCACTTTTATGAACACAAGCCAAGCCCCTACTGCAAATTGCCACCATAGAGCTTACGAGTCTAAACAATACTCCAGTGAAAGTCTCCAGAAAGTCTCTTTGTTCTGAAGAAAACATACTAAATCATAGCAACCTGACCCTCTTGGTTTCTTATTTGCTTTAGAAGGTGTTTGTCTCCTCTCTTCTTTGGTGGGATCACTGCATGAACAAAGTCATTACTGAAATGCATCTGCTGTTTATCTGTATGGCCACAGCCTGCACAGTCTGTAGGTAGCTCAGTAAGCAGAAGGAAGTTTATTTGCATTTCCTCAGGGCAGGAAGTCTAGTAACAAGGTTTTGTAGTCTAGGTGACTTTGTATTAATGATTTTATTACATTACTTTTATATTCTGTAGGCACCATCATGGTACTAGCTATTGTCACAAGTGTCAGTAGCTACCTCCCAATTTATGGCAGCAGTTACACCTTTAAACTAGTTTTTACCTACCCAAGCACTCTTTGCATCAGTAGCAGCATGAATCCTGTGTGAGCAGAGGTGTGAGGGATGTGAGAGGACACCATGTCCATAGTAAGGAGTTAAACCTGCCATGAGCTGTGGTCTGGCATCCCGAGCAAGTGGCTATACCTGATTGTGTTCATAAAGCTCCCAAGCTGTCCCAGAGACTGAAGGAGTGCCACCTGATTTAGGCCAGAACTGGGGCAGGAAGCACCCTGGCAATTCAGTAGGACAAACACATTTACAAAGACATGCACTTAGGCTGTTGGAGCTTGTGCTCCAGCTCTCTGCCAGGGACAGTGGCACTTTGCTGGAGTGTTTAGACCCTCCAAACACTGGAGGCCCTAAGGTGCTCAGATATAAATGATCAGGAAGAGGCAGCTGTGGCACAGAGGTACCAAAAAAGTCAGATATTTTTCCATAGTGACAATAGACACACTAAGCATAGTGAAAGTAATTGAGAATATCAATAGTGTCAGCTTAAAGCTTCTTGGTAGTACAATGAAAACATCAGCAGGTTTTCACTTGCATGAGGGTGCAGGAATGCATCTCTGAGGAGCTCCAGTGCATTCAGATCACAAAGGGAATGCCTCATGCAGTGCACCATTAAAGAGATTTCATTCCCTGTGGAAAGTCAAGGAGGAAGAAAAGTTTACACTCTCATGAAGAGAACTTTCTTCACAAAAGTATACATTTTAATTGGCTTTTTTGTAGTCATCATCTTCAAACAACACTGGAAGTGTCGTCTGACAGTAGCAAAATGCTCCTGCCTTTATTAATTGATGAGACTAAAACAGAAAGTAATTAAAAATTCCATGAAGCCATTCATTCTGACTGTCCCATGTGTAGTAAGACGTTCTGTCCCACTGTGCTAAAATTAACTGTTTCAGAGAAACACATAAACAATATGAACTACAATCAATAACATCTGTCAGCAGCATTGCAGAGTGACAATGAATCTTGCCAGCACTGGGACTGACTGCCCAGATTATTTTCAGTTCTGGTGATCAATACAAATATTTAACACACACCCCTGCTTTGCTCAAGCATTAAAAGGGCAGACTGAAACCAGTTTGCTGCACAGGACTCTCTCATCACTCAATTTATTTGGTCAGGAGCATACACTAATAACAAGAACTTCCCAAATTTGAACCCCATATTCCTCAGATTTTACAGGGAAATAGTTAGTGAATTGTCTAAAGAAATAATCTGCGTGGTAAGTGTTATTATCATATATTCCCAAAGCCTGATGTCTTCTTTTATAGGCCATGTGAGTAACTACCTATTATCTTTCGTCTTTCTTTCTTTCATTCTTTCATTCTTTCTTTTTCTTTCTGTCTTTCATTACTTATTTATTTATTTACTTTAAGAGCAATCCCATTACCTTTTCTACTGATCAGGTCAGTCTGAGTCTGCCCAGCTGATTAGCTATTATTATGTCAAAATACTCCGTAATCCTCTCTGATCTCTTCTTAGCAGTGCTGCCAGGACTGCAATACTCTCATTTGAATATGTTCAAACATGCAGAACAACACAGCATGCTTATCAGTTTTTTGTTTTAATTTCTCTATGTCCAGAACCCCAGGCAAGTCTAGAAGAAATTACTTGCTGCTTCTGACCTTCCACAGGGGCAAGGCAGACGGTGAGGCTGCTCCAGAGCTACTGGGGCAGGAGGAGAAGGGACTCAGTGCTCCCTAAGTCTCTGATCCTCAGCTGCTCACAGCTCTTTTCCTAGTAACAAATGGGAGGTGTTACTCGTTCATGTGTTCCCTTTGGGAGAACTGGGATCCTGCTCTTGGATCTTGGATGTGGGAGGCAATTCCTGGTTCCCTAATCCTCAGTGTTTACATTTCCTGTGCTTCTGTGTCTCAGACTAAGCAGAATAGCAGCTGCCCTCCCTGGGAGTTACTGATGGCTAGCTGCTTCCTGGGTTTTAGCCACAACAGAAGATCTAAGAAAAGGAGAAGAAAACAAACAAAAATTAATATTAAATCTAGGAAGACAAAAACACTGCAGTACCAAATTCTCCTTTGGTAACCCAGTACAGAGTCGTTGTTTACATCAGCTAAGCAGAAGAATGGAAACTGCTGACAGAATGGGAGCTCAGGGGCATGTGAGTCACCACTCATTGAATTTCCATACTCTCCTGACCCAGTAATGTTGTTGGAGCATTCAACACAAGATGCTGTTTAAGATGCTTTTTGGACCCAATAAATGAATTTTTGCATTCTGGCTGCATATAGGAGGTTTCCAGAAAGTTTTTTAATAGTGAAGAAACAATTCAGGGCTTGAAATCAGCCAGCCCAGATCTCAGGCAAAAACCACTTGCCGGGGAGAGTGGCTGGGGTAAAATAGTCTCCTAAGGGAAGCAGTGGAAATTCCATATCTTGACACATCACAAGCTACCCTGAATGAAGCACTAGTACATGCATAGGAAGAAGCAATCCTGCTTTTCACAGAGAGATAAGTTCAAAGATTGAGCTGCTGAGATACTTTAGAGACAAGTGTGATGTGAGGTCTAAAATAAACAGAGCACTTCATTGCACTGTTAGTAATGAACTGTAGAGAACTATCCTGATTGTTGTATTTTGCCAAGAGGGCTCTGTCCTGTAAAACACTAAACACCATAAATTCTTGTTAGAAAGGACATACCGTTTTTTCTAGGGGAAAAGGATAAGTAACTCTGCAATTAAATAAAAAACAAAGCCAAAAACAACAACAAGCCAAAAAAAATATTTACTTAGGTGTTCCCACTTTGGAAAGATAACTGAAGAGCAAATACATGAATGGAAAATGCACCACCTAAACAGTATGTTATTCCAAACAACACTATTCATTATTGTATATTTCAGTTGCCTTCATATATGCAATGCAGTTACCCTTGGTTTCAGCATGTTACCTCACATGTGAATTATGGAGAGTATGAATTTATTTCAATAGTATGAATTTATTTCACTTGAACTGATTCATAAAAATTCTTTATGTGTGAAAAAATTTTGTCTACATTTGGCTCAGCATTCACCATTTTTAGTAAGTCTAAGTCTAAATACCCCAATAAAAACTTTTTCTGATGTCGATGTTGGAATAAGCATTCCAGCCATTTCAAAAAACAAAGTGAATAAAATTTGAAGGTAAAATATTCGACTGATTCCTGAAGTACTTACCCACAGTTTTCATAATTTGTGAATGTAAAACATTTATCCTAAAATCCAGAAATACATACCAAGTTATCTTATTTTCTAATCCTTCAGTAATACTTGTGGTTGAAATACCTTTAAGGGGACATGGGAAAGACAAAACAACATAACTTTTGCTGTAATTAAATGGGAAGTCAGGAAATTTTGGGAAATCATGTGCTAATATGCACATAGGAGAGAAATTCCTTTCCATTTGTTCTGCTTAGTCAAGATTTTTCTTCATATAAGTGCAACATTTCTTACCAAAAAATCTATCAACGGGTCTTTATTGAAACTTATACTTCATCTCATAGACTTGGGCGCATACAAAGCATATTTTTCCACTTTAAAGTTACAATAACTTTGGGCTAAATGTCATTATTCCCCTGGTTGTGTCTGCACAGCTTTTTCTGTGATGACATGGTGCTGCATTTCCATCAGTACCATATGGACAAGAACTACCAGCAACAGTCCTGTATTTACATGGCTTTGAGGCATCCTTGGCCACAGAAAAAAAACCACCAACCAACTAAATAAACAAACCAAAAAGAAACCCCAAAGAAACAAAAAAAATCCCCAGCATAAAAACCAAAACAACAAACTTCCAAGGAAGATTTTAGTTAATGTTTTAATCAAAAGACTATTAATATAGTGTTTGCAGTGCAGCCTTGTCACAAAAAGATGCATAATTCTAGCTATACACAAAACTGGAAAGCTAGTTCTTATTTGCCATCACAATCAAGTGATCTATGGGCATGACAGTGGATGAAAATATTTTTGTTGTCTTTGCAGGAATAAAAATGTTATTTACTGTATTTTCATGTTTCTTACTATAAATGTTTTCATCAATATTTTTTTTTGGAATCACATTAGTCATATTTTTATGCTCTGCTCCATTTGTATGCAGGCCTTGAACTGACAGGCTGCTATAACTGACAGAGACACCTCTGTATATGTTGTGATGTGTTTTATGGTAATCACTACTATCTGCTCCACGCAAAATAATTTCTCTCCACCTTCCACAAAGTCCAGTCTTCTGCCTTTTGGTGGGTATACCCTCACCTCTCGTCAGAATATGGCCACTGAGTCTGTGGTCAGTCACAGTCCACAAGAGACTGTGATAAATCAGCCAACTGAAAATACAGAAATGGTGCCTGAGTCCAGCCTCAGATCCCTGACACTGTTATCTGTTTTGCATTACACAGGACCAGTTTGTCTCAGATAATGCACACACAGCCAGCAGTGAGTGCTGCTCCCATACAGCAAGTTTTAGACATATGGAAAGTGGCAAACTCCACACACCAAAAGCTGAGATTACACGGGAATATAGTCACAATTCTCCTGGGCATTAAATTTCTAGTTTATCTTTTCATACTTCAGCAACGATTTGATCATTTCTGTATACAGTCTGTAAAGAAATATAACAGGTTTTGGTTTTAGAGGAATTATGTATGATCCAAACTGCTTCTGGCTGTCATCACAATATAGACCTTGATTTCAAGCCAGAATGTGGCTTTGATAAATGAAATGTCATTCAGCAAAAGTAACTTAGATCAAATCACTCAAATGTTGCTCTGAGTGAGTGAGTGAGCAATCCTGGTGTCTCCCTGGCTTATTCTTTGTTCCCCACCCTGCTGTAGCCAGACCCTTCAGCCTTTGAACAGCATGTCAACCTGGAAAGTGGGAGACCCTGACCACAAAATTTTATGCCTGTCCTCTATAAACCTCCCTGTGACACTGCCTGGAGCTGCAGGAGAGCCTGTTCCACTCACCAGACTCAGCAAGGAGCTGCAGTTCTGCTCCAGCCATAAGCTACTGAGCCAGCTGAAGATTTCCAGAGAGCTCCAGCAAAGAACCATTCTTAAAATGGATATGACAGCTCTGACAGAAAAAACTGTCTGGACCCCACATGTCAAAAATGTACCTTCTACCCAGTACTCACTGACCCTCACCTACCTGAGCACATCACACATTTGCTCTTTTTCTAGCAATCAACTCTTTTTCCATACATTTCCTTGTTTGCATGAATTTTTTGTATGGATTGCAAAGCAGAACTGTGAAGAAATAATGTGTTTTAAGCATCAATCCTAAACAGGAAGCCAAATCCATGATTATTTTTTTTCCAAAGCATTTTGAAGCAGTGTAATCTTCAGACAACACGAAGAGAAGAGCCTTATTTCTCCCAGGCTCGGCAGATTCTTTCTGTTAAAGGATTTATCTAGGCTGAATTTTGCACTTAAAGCAACATTTAATCAACACTTACAATGCTTAACATTGCACTGTGGATGTCTGATCATTGGACTGACTAATCCAATCTTCTCTTTCCCTGTGCAACACTGAAATGAGGGGCTTCTTGTAGAATGGGGGACAGCTTGTCACCCGAAAGGCCAGGTTTAGGAGAAAAGGCTGTCTCTGAACAGACAAGACCAGTGGCCATAGAAGTGGCTCAGCTGGAGCTCTGGAGGCCATTACACATGAAGAAGGCACAATGTCCTCGTGCCACACCAGGCACTTCCAGCAGCAGCACAGAAGATGGCTGTCTCTGTTCCCTGGCAGCCTGCAAGCCTCTGCTGGTGCTTGGGAGGAAAGGAAGCAGGAGAGGCAGGAGTTACCCCTCCTTCTCATCCTTCCTTCAAAGCTGCAAGCACACACTGTCACAAAAACTCTGTCATGGCTTGCAGACTGCACAGAGTCACATAAAACAAGCTTCTGCCTTTTCTTCCTGCTCTCTCTACGCTGTGACTTCCCTGCTGGCCCACCCTAATCTGCCGACTTCTGCAGCCCTGTCTCGGCCATGCAGCCACATGATGCTTCTCTTTACCTGCTGTCACTGCAAACAGGACACTTCCTGTCCCCACTGAATGTCTGGGACACTCATTTAATGTCTGCAAATCACTTTGAGTTCATGAGGAGCATGGTGTAGTTTAAGCATAACAATATCTACACAAAGCTCTATCTAACACTGTATATCAACTTATTTGGATGATCCATTTAATGCTAGTGTTCATGTAATTTACAATTAAACAATTCAACTTGTCTGCCTGTAGAATTTTTTTACCCAGGTAATGAATCAGAGGAGCACTACGAAGTGTTTTGAAAAGCTGACAGACTCCCTCAGTCACACCTCTGTACAGGCACACAATTACAGAATCCCAGACGTAGGAAGGGATTTCTGCAGATCATCCAGTCCAAACCTCTGAGCTTTGAATATCTACACGGACAGATTTCCAGTCACCAGGATCCTCCTCCAGCTGCCATGATTTCTCAAAGTTGACAGAGAGGGACGTCACAATGACACCAAAGAGCTCCCACAATGGGCGTCACAATGACACCCACAGCACCCTTGGGTGCTCCCTGTCCAATCCCATGGACTCATGTATGTACAATTGGCTCAAAGGCTCTGTCTTGCCTATATCTTGCTTTGTGTTTCACTCCTGCAGACTCTGCAAGAAAAGGAAATAAATATTCCTTCATTATTCCTTATAACATAAAATTGGGGGGACAGAGCTGTAAATGGGTTTAAAAAGCAATTAAATAAAGTCACGAAATAAAAATCCATCAGTGTGCTTACAGCACTACCTGACACCAGGCAGTCCTTATCCCAAAGATTGCCAGGTAGTCAGATACCAAACTCAGGAAACCTCACAATAAGGTAACCACATCACTTTCTCCTTTTCCTTGTGTCTGGTCACTATTCTTGTTGGCTTACCCTGAAAAAGAAGAGATCTGACAGACTTCCACACTACCAGACAAGGTCCTGGACTAAAGAAAATTTGGTTCCACCTAGTAAATTCCTGCCCAGTATGCCTAATGTTTTTTCTCTACAATTTAAAATACGAGTTTTAAAGCTTCCACTTCTGGTGAGAGCAGTATATTACAGTCTGGTGATACAGGTCCCAGTGTGAATGCCTGCTCATTCAAATGAGCAATTCTGAGAAAAAAAATGCTTTCTCTGCTGTAGCTGTCCACCAGCACAAGCATAATGCTAACTGGAATGTAGCAGCAGAGAGCTGAAAGCACTCTAAAAATAGGTTTTAAACAGTCAACATAAACTGCACTTTCAGCACTGACAAGCACTGAAGCTGTCTGGGGTTAGCTGTAGCCTCTGCTGATGATTTCTCCTACTCCAGCAAGGCTTCTCAAGTAGGTCTTATGAGCCATTCATGCTAGGTAATTGCTGGGAGAACTTGAGTCTTTAAGGCATTTTGTTGATTCCTGACCTCGGCAAAACTACACAAGATTTAAATCTGTCTCCACTTTAAAATATTGCCATGCCCTCAAGCAACAAGTGGGGGACTCTGTTCATCTCAAAGCTAGTGTTTTCATGAGGATGGCAGAAAGCAGAATATGAGGTTGTGGTTCATAGAGATCATTCTATGAAGTCATAGTGACCTTTCTTGAAAGCAGCACTGAAGAATAGAAAAAAACATTATACAAACTGTGCATCCTTAAGAGAAAGCAAAGGTGCATAAAGGCATTAAATTTCATTTAATACTGATAGATCCTCTCACAAAGGGGACTGTTACTATTAAATAACTAATTCAGTCCACTGAGTATTTTTATCTCTAAAATTCTGCCTTAGCAGTAATTTTCACCCAAAAAACCCCACCTATTACTTCTGATTTTCAGGATTTTTTAAAGTGTATATTTAAAATCTCATTAATATTCTGAGGGCTTCACATGTGGAGGTCAGCAAGGGACTATACTAGCACTGCCCTCTTTAATATGTATATTAGCCACTGGTGGTTGGGGAGATTGCTAAGTGTGCAGCATAAGCAATTTGCCAAAGCCACAACTCTCTGCTTCCCTGCCATTGAACATAGATGAAACAGGATTTTTCTTTACCCCACAAAACAGATTCTCATCAGAACTGGAAGTCATTTCAGGTGCAGGACAGGTATTAGAAAGATGCAAAGAAAATGAGAGTGAAATAAGTAAAATTAAAAAGAAAAACAGTACTGGTGTTAGTTAGCTATATGTTATTTATTCTCTTCAGTATAGGTTTCATTGCAACATTGACGGAATACAAATTGACGCAAAATTCATGTAAATTTATGTAAATGCATATATAAATGAGCTGCAGCCCTCAGGGTCCTGGCAAGTTGCCACAGTGGCTCTGAGCAGAGCAGAGACTTTGCACCACTGTAGTACTGTGAGAGGTGTTATTGTGAATTGGAGTGTGGTTTTCTGAGAAACATTAGTAGTTTTATCAGTTTCTACATGGAGTTTGCCAGAGGCGAAAGAAATACTACTTTGTGAACTTTTGGCTTCCTATCTGAGTTACTAATAGTACTGAGCCTACAAACAACTCAAGTGTGACCATTACAAACCCTTTCACTTTCTCAGCAGAGTTTATAGGCACTGTGAGACACAAACACGCAGCTCATGAACATGACAAACTTCACCAGCATGTTTCTGAGATCTGTAATAGCCATCAACTCAGAAATAGCTGGTTCATGACCATTATAAACTCCTTTGGCTTCTCGGTGGAGCCTTTCTAACAGCCATGAGCACAGAAATAGCTGGTTCACAACCATTAAGATCTTTGTCAACATGCCCAGTGGGAATACAATGGTTGTAAGCTCAGGAATAGTTAGTTCACAGTTTTTGTACTTTTTATTTTTTACTTCACCATACTGAAAGACAAACCATGTAGACAATATTTTGCCAGAAACAAATAATGCCATCATACAGGCTTTCTTAGCCATTCAGGGATAATGCAACAGAATAAAATATAATACATTAGGGTAAATGTCAGGACTGGACTTAGGTAGGTTTCCAAAGCCTGTGGCTTATAATTGATTAATTCCTATTTATCTGTCATGGTATTTAGCCCCATTGGATTGGCATTCATAGAATCCAATCACATCTCCATTCACGAGGGCAAAGGACACCACATAGGAGATGTCAGAGAAAAGTACCAGGAGCAAGGATGGGGTACTAGCCTGAAAGTGTGATGGGCTGTTCAGGGAAGCAGCTCTTCTTATTTTCCCATAAAAAGATCCCAGGATGAACTGGACACCTCTATGTCCTGTCTAGGTAGGAAGTCTGTCCTTTGCCCAGCTCACCATAAAAAGGACTGAGTGGGGACAACAGAGGATAAAAGTACTGGTGGCACAGGGGGAAGCATTTAAGCATTCATATGCTCTTCTCCCTAATGCTTTGGGGAATTTATTATTTCTTTTAATAAGGAGTGTTTGTGCAAATCAGCCCCTCTGGGACCTTGTAGTTGTAATCTTGGGACCCAGTTCTGCTCCCACTGAAGTCAGGGGCCAAATCTCTATAGACTTCAAATGAAGCAGCCCTAGGCTCTTTGGTGTTTTCTCCATATTTCCCAATAAGAAATTTTTCTCATTAAAGCTCTGACATCATATGATGCAACCCCCTGTAAAAATTATGCTCTTGGTGTGTACAGATGTTCAGAAACAGAGAAGGGATTTTTCAGTGACAATAATATTTCTCTGTGGCACAGCAATCATGGGAGCTGAACACTGCAGGATAGAAAGCCTCTGGAGAAAGCATGCACTAACACATCAGCCTTCAGAGGAGAGATCACACTCCAGCAATTAAGCATAAGAGAAGTCAACAGTTTTAAATAATTTTGCCTTCACTTTCACTATTTAAACGCCCCCACCACCTTTGGAGGATTTGGTAAAAGGACAGATGGGGCTTTCAAGAAAGTTAAGGGATGAAATGGAAGATTGAATGGGCGAAGTGGCAGGAAAACAATAGGAGAAAGAGATGCCAAGGAGCGTTGTTATGGTGGTACTGGGAAAGGACATCAGCCCCAAGGGAAGAGATGAGACGATCAAGGGCCTGATCCAACAAATCTTTATTTGCTTATGTGAATGATCTCACTGATCTTAGCTGGACTCTATGCCTGGGAAACTATTTGTGGAATCAGATCACAGAGTGTTAGAGAGCAAAGGCTTCCTCATTCATTGCCTGCCTAACCTGCAAACATTTAGCTAGAGAGACAGATCAGGGGTTAGAGGGAGAGGAAAGAGGAGGAGGAGGATGGCATGCCAGAGTAAGAAGTGACAGTAACACAGCTGGACAGGTTTCACTCTGGGGTTAGCAGTGTGATGCCATTGATGCCACTTTTTCACCCCTTGATCTAAAAGAAAGAGGAGATCCAGGTATTCGAAAGCCACGTAGATGTGGCACCTGGGGACATGGTTCAGTGGTGGACTGGGCAATGCTGGCTTCCTGCTTGGAGCTGATGATCACAGAGGTCTTCTTGAGAGTTTACTTACAAATGTATTTTAAAAATTAAATGCAGTTCCTGGGTTGATGTTTACCTCTCCCAAGGCTTAGCGCAATGCTGCTAAAAAAGAAGAAATAAATGTGTCAAAGGAATAAATGTGTCCAAGAAAAATTTTGGGTTAAATATTCATTTCTTGCATGTGCTTTGTACTCCTTACAGTACCTTCACAATCCCACATTTTAAAAATGTCTTTGAATGCCTGATTCCTACTGAAACTAGTAGGAGTTAAGCACTCAAATGTCTGAAAGCCTAAGTTCTAGTTCACTAATATTATAAATCTAACAGTGCTGTCTTCTCCTAATTATGCTTCATCTAGTTTCTGATTGTTTATTTTATTTCACTAGCAGAGCTAGCACATTAATAATAGGTATTTATATACAGAAGCTATCAAAAATATTTTCCATTAAAAAAAGATTTTCATTTCCAAAAGCTTTGGACTAAATAATAAGTTTCACACACATTGGTTAGTGCAAAATGTTGTATTTACAACAGTTGTATTCTCCCTAAGACCACAAACCTATATTTGTTATTAGGTGCTCCTGTCCTTGATGGCATAAAAGGTCCCTTTACCAGCCCTTAGAGAAAAGGCAAAACAATAGATGTCTTTTATTCTATTGCATAACCTGCTGCTAATCACAGAGCAGCTTAATTGCTGCATTGAGAAAGATAATGCTTTTAGCTCTAACAGTATAGACACTGGTGTTTTTCAGAAAAGCTTAAGAAAAGGATTTTTAAAAATCTAAAACAAGAATAAAACTATACAGGAAAATTGCTTAATTTGACTATGAGTTCTGCTGTGCAAAAATATGTGAATGGTGAAACAATTGCAATAATTTGCTGGCATGCAATCAGAAGAAAGGCAGGCAGAACAAAACTATCATCTATTAACAATTTTGGGAAATAAAGACTATTTGGTGTTAATCCTTTTTGTGTTGTAGGTGGGTGGGAAGGTAGGAAAAAACCCAACATGAAAACACAGGGAGGTGACAATAGAGATTTCTTTTAAGGTTCAGAACAGTATAGGATAAATATCTACTTTTTTTCCCCTACATGTAAGTTTAGTTTCAGAGAGAAATATCTCAATAACAACATTGTGCCAGAGCAATCTGTCCTTTCACCACCTGAAGTTTAATCTGTCTGAGGCTGTAAGAATCAGATCTATTTTTAGTAAACATAATGCTAAAAAGCTTTCTTTGATTTAATTGAGCTCACTGGACTAATCACTAAAGAGAGGAGATCAAGGCACAATTCCTTAAGAAATATGACTGCAATAAATATTGACAATATTGGCAATCTTTTCTAAAATAGAAAAGTATAATATTATTGATTCTGATCTCTCTCTCAATTTGAATGAATATAAATGTAATTCCATGACCTCACTAAAGTTTCTCCACGTTTACCCCAGCCTCAGTAAAATCAGGAGCAGACTACTTATTCATCAATCTGAAGAAAATATCTAGCTTTTCACAATGGCAGATTTTTTTTATAACCAAGGTTTTTATCACCAAATTTCTTTCACAAAATATTAAGGGTCACACTGGGAGGTGAAAAGTGAAAGCCTAAGACCCACTAAGTGAGGACAACACTCCTCACTAAGATTCCAGACCTAGAATCATATATAAGGATCATATATAAAAATCCCATAAGTTCCTGTTATGAATGTGAATAATTTATAGGACTTCTTTTCTCTTTAAAGTTTTGACTATTCAGACTCAAAATTGACTAAATGTATGAAGTCTGAAAAAACCACACACCAAATTTCGAGACCTTTATCAAAAATTCTTGTCATGACATGTTTCTTAAGGTTTTCTCTACCTCAGGGATGTATTCTCCCTTTACTCTTTTCAGTGGCATAAAGACTTTCCAAAGGGCATTTGCTCATGAGTCCTTCAATTTATCAAAGGATGCCCACCACATAAAAAGTGAACAACAGGAGAGGGTGCACGGTAAAGGGAGGGTGAGGGAGAAGGTAGAGCCATGGCCACAGAGCAGCTTGCTGTTACATTTTATGGAGCATATCCTGGCATTCAAAGGGAGAGGTGGCTCTGGGAATCCTGGCTGTGCTCAGTCTCAGCACCACGTTCAGCAGCAGCTGGGGGCACGGAGCCAGCCTCCACACTGCTGTCACCAGAAGCAGGCACACCAGAAGCACCCCTTTATTTTTGGTTGCATAAAAGGCAAAGGGACACAAGATGACAAAACCAGCGAGTTATACAAAAGCAGATGAGTTGCCCCTTGTCAGTTATATTGCAGGAAACATGGAGCATATAACTGCAGATTTAGCCAAGAAAACAAGTAAGAACATTACATTTTAATGGTCAATATAGTGGCACAGCGTGCACAGAAGACAAGAGCTAGGAACATCCATATTTGCTGGTAACAGCTTATTCAGATGCTTGAAATGCTGTTGTTCCATGTGTCTAGAGGGGCCACAGTGTGGTGATGACTGACACCTCCTCCAAGACTGGAGATCATTCAGCTTTGCACCAAAGTCTTGTGGAACACAATCCACCCCCTGTCCACATGTCTCTGTTTGACTCTTGAGAAGAAAAATAATAATATTTGTGTTTTCTTTTTATTAGTCAGAGAGTTAGATAATTCAGCCTTGTTGCAGGAGATTTGGTATTTTCAGATTCTACCTAATCAATACCATTGTTCATACCTATTAAAATAAGTTCGTGATGAAATGGCAGAGAAAAAACTTGTGATCAGCAAGAGTCTCCATCTTAAATTAAAAGCATCTCATTCTCTCTGTGTGCTGTATAAATCTGGTGTGTATTTTGGAAATACCTAGTATGTGTCACTTCCAGTTGAAGCTTAAAATGTAAATAGGCATAAGAACATTTGGCAGATAACCCAAATTACAGCCTCGCCACTGCAATTTCATTATAAAGAAGATATATTAGAAAACGAATCTACTAGGAGTTGTGGAGCAAACTGACACTTGCCTTTAAGCTCTTACAATGCCTGAACTATAGAATTTATTATTATTATTATCTTAAGGTATTTAAATTAAAGTCAATCAAGTATGTATCTGAACTCTAGAATGAATTATTATCACTGTGTCACTGAATTGGAATCTGTTAATTATGTAGGAAGGATCCATTTGCAGAATTGCTGCACAGATAGAGATGTACCACATGCCTGATCCAAAGGTGTTCACCTGTCATTTGAAATCAGATTCCTCTCTTACATTGCAATGCATGAGTGGAGAGTCATGAATCTGAATGAAAAGACTGTAAGGCAAACTCATAACAATTTAAATTCCAGTTTCTTTTTCTGAAGGGATCTACAAGTCCTTGGGACATTAGCCACCAGAGAAAGACAAGAAATCTTCTACTTGACAGTGGAATGTAGGACATTCAACAAGCTAAATATATTCAGGGTGAAATTTTGACTTCAGTCAAGTCAGCAGCAAAATTCCCTAAGACTTTTAAAGGCCAAGATTTTCCCTTATCTCATTATAAATGTCTTTGAGCCCAACTTTGTAAGATGGTGAACACCCAGAAGTGATGACTATTCATAGTGACTGCCAGAATTATGACTTAGTTTCAGTTCAGGCATATCTGAAATGTATCTTCTTACCCTTTAGGAGAAGAGATGTTCTGTACATGTGGGAACAGGTCCTTCATAAACCAGCAGTAAAGCCTGTCTTCCATACCTGAGTATTGTTTAGGGATGCAGAGAGTGGAACAAAGCTTCAAAGGAAGAAAATCCCCCATACCCATTTCTTCCAACCATACTCCTCCTGCCCAGGAGTATATGAAAGAAGTCCTTTTTATTACCTCCACAAGGAAATTTTCCTAAGAAGCTATATTTTGAATTTTTCTTGCAACCTATATTTTGAATTTTCCTTTGACTAAGTAGAAAAGGAACCAACAAGACCATTTACAAGTTGGTTACTAGCTTGCCAATTAAAAATTAAATAAAAATAAAAATCGCAGGACAGCAGCACAGTAAGGAACAAGGAAATAAAGCAGAAAGGAAAACAAGCAATAAAACTTTCCTATTGATTTCATACAACAGTACGAATTGTTCTTGGAACCTGATTCAGGGTCAATTGTGAGTTATGGGAAATGGAAAAAGGACAAAGTACTAGTAACAGATAGGAAATTGTTTCAAACATGCTCTTTAGACCCTGGGAGGAAAAAAAACCTGACAGTATGCTGAGAAATCATGTTTTCATATGAGAAATCATGCTTTTTGTTTAAAGGGGAAATATGATGGATCAATTTCATGCATTGTTTACATCCCTGCATTAAGACAGAAGGATTCTATAGATACAAGTTTAAAATCACACAGAACCCAATTTCAAAATCCATAATGTTTTTTGACTAGTTAAAAAAATGAATTAGTAATATTGTAATTTCCTGCTAACTCTCTCCTGAAAAACTTCTTCAAGAAAATATCTAAATGGACTACAATTTTTCTGCATTCCTACTCTCCCATCTACATCTGGTCTTATTTCCTGAATGTTCAGTTTCAGTCTTGTCTCTATTTGCTGAATCTTCTTATCCCTATCTCATCTGGGGATTTATATTGACAAACTCATATGCTTTC
This sequence comes from Dicaeum eximium, assembly GCA_013396995.1. Lineage (NCBI taxonomy): Eukaryota > Metazoa > Chordata > Aves > Passeriformes > Dicaeidae > Dicaeum > Dicaeum eximium. The sequence continues at coordinate 450,684 of VWZP01006280.1, forward strand.
ACCTTAACAAGGTGTCTAACATGGAATATTTATAAACACAGGAAGATGTCAGCTAGAACAAACCATAAAGCTGTAGTAGAATCTGTTTTGACCAGTCAACAGCAAAACATCCCCCAGCCCCCAAAAGCCTTCTAGCACTGCCTCTTCTGCAAAATTACCTCCAGTTACACACCTTGTTAAAATCCTGTAGTAATTTAGGTATCACCCAAAGTAACTAGCATTCTATCCACATGGTTAGTGGATCGTGTTTGCCTTACAAGAAAGTGTTGATTCTGCCACATTCCTATTGCATTTCTGCACAGGGCTGGCGAGTGTGACCTGGTAATTCTGTAGCAGAAAGAGACTTCCCCATCAGTGGCTACAGCCTTAGTGTTTTATGCCCTCTCCTTGTCAAAACAGAAGCATTAGGAAAATAAACCTCCTGTGAACTCCACAGTTGCACCTGCTTTTTTTCCCTCCTTGCTTTGAAGTTTTGATAGCACATACTTTATACATTTGTTAGCTTTTGGTGGTGACTTGCAAGTTTTTTGAGGCTTGAAAAATAAGTCTTCATAGCCCCAGAAAGCCTGCAACAGTTTAAAGTGGCAGACCATACACATCTTTGGAAACAGACAAAAAAATTCTTCCAAAAACATCTACAACAGATGAAATAGCCACACAGACACTGTTTTTTTCTGAATTCTACATACATAACACTGACCCTAAAGCATTAGAGTATGCATCTTTCATCTATTTTAGCCTATATAATGTCACTTCTGTGGTTCTATCATTCATAAAAATCACAAACCTTATTATGACTCCTTGGAAGCTCTTGTTTTCTACAAGAAAAAGCTAGACAGACCTGTTCAAACAGAAAGAAACTAAATTCTAAACTCCACAGAAGCTTTTCAAAAGGATTTTGCTGAGGTTCAGATCAAAAATTTAATCTTGATGCTTGTAATAGACCTTAGTATACTGAATAGTGTAAGATAGAATCACAGAATCAGAGCATTAGGAAGAGCCTGAGATAACAACATTGGTACCAGCTCAGCAAAGCATGAGCAGCAATTGTAAACAGCGTGTGCCCAGCTTAGCTTTAGTCATGGTAACAAGAAATAAGAAGCCTGGAAAGCATCAATAGTGAGAACATTGATATTTTTAAAGCTGAATGAGAGCTTTCAATGGCTGAAGGTCAGAAAGCAGCTCTGATTGTAAACAAAGGAGACTTCTATCCCCTCTGGCACTGAACCTGCATTCCTGATTAGAATCCCATCTGCACAGGCCCTAAAACCTTCTGGAAACTCTGAGGCTGAACTGAGGTTAAGTTAGGTAGAATACATCCTAAATATCATGCACCTGCAGCAATTTCTACCACAACTATCCTTCCTTTTTGTTTTTTATTCACACAATTACAGATCTGATATGGTCCATATCATGTAATATATGCTGATAACAGCTGGCCTGTGCTGCATTGCTCTTTATTTGCTTATTTAATGCATTTGAGATTAAAAAAAAAATATTTATTCTCCTAGTATAAGAATATGGTTCATCTATGATCCAGTTCTTTGAAATATTTTTTTTTTCCAGTTACATCTAAAGTTCAGCATGAACACTCTCCTGTACCAGTGAAAGACTTTGAAATGCTGGTTAACACTACTTATTCAAAGAGATTTTATTTACAGTGGTGTTCTACATTTCAAATAATTTTATAAATTAGGGAAGGAACACTAACTTTTCAGTTCTTCAAAATATGTTCACTGTGGCAGTGACACAGAATATAAAAAAAAAAATCCAGGATTTAAGGATCATCACATCCATAAGAAAAAATGCTTTGGTGTTTTATTTACCCTCAGATCAACTTCATCCCAAGACAGACTTAAAAAATAGGTGTAGAAATAGATGCAGAAAGTTATGGCTAGAGGCACACTGATTACTTGGTTTAAATTCAAATTTCAAGAAATAAAATAGGGAATAATGATTATATGTGTGTACTTTAGATCCACTCAAAGACATTTCACTTCTTTGTTTCAAATACTCCTAAAATGCTCCCACACACACTCTTCTTAGGATGAAATTATTGTCTTTTGCTCTCAGAAGAAAATATCGTTGAAAGTTGGCTACTGTTAAGCTCTCAGTCAGGCTCAAACCTTTACCCTATCACAGACACCTGTGATCTATAATTTAATCAGGCTGATAATTGTGACATTGAGGACTTATTTGCTCTTCCCATTTAACTTGGGAAGTTAACAAGGTCCCTTTCAGGTGAAGTCCTCTCCCCATAAAGACAAACTTGCTAGGGATTATGTACTTAATATAAACCAGTCATTAACACCCTGGAGAGACAATGTTTCCTTATGCCTGGAGAACTCAGCTCCAGTGTACATATTCTTTAAAAATCTTATCCCATTTAAACATATAAGATGACAATGGTATTTTATACAAGCCTATAAATTACAGCATGAGGTGGTCATTAGTATTGTTGATTGAGGTTGGACATAACACTAAACAAAGATCTATTAGGAAATTGTAGGTTTCCTTCACCTGGGCTTTGCAGGATATTATGCTGTACTTCTCATTCTCCTATGCCAAGCAACCACAGCCATGATGATGATGATGAGAATTTCTTTCATTCCAAACCTAGAAAATGTTCTTTATTATATATATATTTAAAGTATGGGTCAGTCAGGTGTAACAAATAAGGTCTACAAGCTCCCACAGCAAAAGTGCTTCTTTGTTAAAGCTGGATCCCAGGAAAGGCTGAACTATTCCTAGCTGGCAGCAGTTCTCAATTTATATGATCAAAGCTGAAAACAGAGCTGTCCTTAGCCTTTTGTTTTCACTGCAAAAATTTATACTTAGATCAGTGGTTAGAAGTTCTGCTTCATCCGTTGCTGAACATTACCTGGTCATGTTCCTTGCAGCCCTTACAGGAAACAAAACCTAAATCCACGTAACTTAGACATTTGCTTTCTCTAATGGCAAAGCAGTGTAAAATAGTTTCTTGCTTCCCTGTTCCTGGACATTTGGTTCCCTTCTTTGCAGGGCTGCCTTGGGCTCTTAGGGCTGCACTCTGATTGCAATCCCCAGAAGGACCAGAGGTGAGGTTTCTTTTTTTAAAAGAAACTACTTCTGAAAAGGGATTTAGATAATTTCAGTGATCCAGCTTACAATACATCTCTACAAACAGTTGTATCAGCACAGCTAAGAAATGAGTAGGAGAAACATTGCAGAGAGTGGGAACAGACAGAGGAATCAGAAAATCAGAACTTCTTAAACTGATTTTGATAATAGGAAAAATATTACTGGAGAATGTAACTGGGATGAAGTTTTTGGAGTATGGCTTTGTTCCACAGGATGAGCCAAATATCTGTTTTGCTACAGGAAAGGAGGAAGTCCACACACCTTTGTCATGGTGCACTGGACACATGTCTGCCCCTTACCTTGTGCCAGCTGTGCTGGCTGTCTGGCAGCACAGAGGGACAACCAAGAAGCTTAGTGAATTCCATTCATCAAAATGATACAAATATTCAGTGGAAACAGAAATGTGGAGTTGTGAGTTTGGGGTTTTCTTCCCCAAATGATGGAGTTAGCTTAAAGAGGAAGTGAAGGGAATTATGCTTGTGAGCGGGAAAAGAAATAAGATGTGTGGAAGAATCAGGGCACAAAAAGAAAAGTGGAGAAAGACAAGGATGGAATTTGTTCCTTCAAGGGTAGCAATTATTAATTTGGCTCAGCTGTGTCAGGAAAATTTGCTATTATTCTTTAAAAAAAAAGCAGCGCTAATAAGATAACCATTGCAACCAATAATAGTTATTCTCTCACAGTCAGGTTTCTTGTCTATAAGAGAGAAATGGATCATCATTAGTAAGCAAAACTCCTCTGTGTGATGTTATTTTCACAGATGTGTGTCTGTTCTACTGACACTTCAACAGGTGGGGACACGGGGCTGCACCCCAACCTTGCCAGGCTGGACTTCGGAGCAGGAAATGCAATGAAGCTGTAAACATGCCCATTGTCTGGTATAATTTTTAAAATTGAGAGGCAACTTTATGAAACTGAACCATCTTTCAGGGACTCCTCTTCCTTCCAGAACATCCAGCACACAACGTGCACTTCCTTCAACTCCTCCTAAGCTTAATTTAACCCAGCAGTACTTGTTGCTCATGGCTTCAAAGCAAGAAAAAAATAGCAGGATGCCACTGCCAAAAGTCATTGCAGTGCTGCTGTTGAGGCAGGTTTTGTCTTCTTTGCAATGCCTACATGATTCAAAATAAGGATAGACCAGTTTCTTTTCAAGAGTAATAGACTTACTTAAAGGGAAAAGGACTGAGAACCCTGAAATCAGCGACTTCAGTGACAAAATGTTATAATTGATAAGTAACTAAAATCTCTTTCTGTTACATACTTGAAAATACAGTTCTTTCTGACTTTTTTTGTTTTCTGAGACTTTGTTTTTCAATGGCATGCTCAATTTTTGTACTCCATTGCATTGGAGTTAACATTTGATGGAGCAAATAATAATCAAGCATACAGTAATTTAGCCTGGCATTAGGAAATCCAAAATAGATGACAGAATCCAGGCAGCCTAAGAAACAAACCTAAGTTCTATTTTCACAAAGAAAAAAGGTAAACAGCAGCAGTGCCAGAAAATTGCTTTAACATGACTATGCAAAAAATCTTTACCTATTGGCAAAATTGTGCATGAGTCCAGAGCTCCTCGCCTACAGCTTATTAATGATAAATCAGGGAGTCATTCCCCAAAGCACTGCCACATCCTGCCACTGGGCTGGATTCTGAGAGCATTACCTGATTTTCTACTGACCTCTTTGAACTTAGAGTGATCAGTAGTTTCCCAAAAAGGGCCAAAAGCTGAATAGTTTCAATGACTTTGCTGCAAACAAGTTTGCCTTCTGATTTATTATTAGTAGTAGTAGCAGCATCCTGCATCCTTTAAAAATTATCTTTTTCTCCCTGGAAAAAGTAAATAAACCCCAATAATTTCCTCTGTTAGGAAAAACTTCTTCAGCCTCTTTTGTCAGCACACACCTGACTGCTGCTGTGTCTGACACCGATAGCCTTTGCTCTGTTTACTTTAAAGAATAAAATACTGTTCTTTGATTTAGTTTATTTTTAATGTGTAAACCCTCTCCTGATCCTGCATTCCAAAGAAAAGTAACTAGAGCTCCTTTAAATATCATGTGAGGTGTCTCTGAAGCCAGAGTGGTAGATGTAGATCCCCCTAGCAAATTTATAGAACTGAGATTTATAGGGGAAGAAGAAAAATAACAACAAAACATCATGTGAGCACCGAGTTGTCCTGGCAGCATCAACATGACTGGTGTACCTCAGCCCAGCCAGTCACTTTTTATTAAACTGTCAGGACACTTCTTTTAGTGCTTCTAGCTGCATTGCACAAGTATAACTTTTGATTCTAAAGGTCAGCCACCCACATCAAAGTTCAAACTGGCATTTAATGCAAACAAAAAATCAACTCAAAGGTGGCTTTCATCAGACCTGGTTTGAACTAGCTAGGCAAGATAAAGTGCATTAACATGCAGGTTCCAAATTTTAAAGCAAAAATATTCTTGTCAGAGCCATATGAATTGCAAAATGAGTGAGCTATAAAAAGCTGTGTTTTTCCTTATGTTTGTATTTGTTTAAAGTACTAAAGCTTTCAGAGTTACCCAAGGAGGGATTAGTATACAGAAGGAAAAAAACCACTGAAGAACAAAATTTAACATTTCATTCTTCAGGGAGAAATAAGGACCCTGGTGTTCTCTCAGGAAACTTGGTGTAGTCATTCAGGGTCTTCAGAAACTGGTTTGAAGTTCCTGATTATGAGTCCCTAATCCAGGTCCCTGATCTTGAAGGCACTCTCCAAGCCCTCCCACTGGAGGTGCCTAATGAAGCTGTGACAGCCACTCAGCATTTAATACCAAAAGAGTGATTGCCAGTCCAGAGCCCTGCTATTTGAGACTGCCCCATATCACCCCTTCCCCTGTGTCACCAAAAGAGGCAGAAAATGAGCTGCAATGGCTAAGCTGGATGTCAACAGAGGATGTCTCTACACAGCTCATACACACAAAGACAGAAGGATAACAAATCACTTCCCCTTCTCTCTCCCTTCTTTTCTCAACTCTGGAAGGTGGCAGAGGAAGCACAACAGCACTTCCCAAAACCCAGTGGTCCCACTAGGCAGGAATATTCCTTCCCTGGCCAAATTGCCTGGGCCTTATGCTGACAGATGAACAAAACCACCAATATGTCCAAGAAGACCAGAAACATGGTTAGAAATGTGAAGTTAAATAGGGGTTTGGGTTTGGTTTGTACACGACCAAACCACAGCAACAGCTGCTCAAGGTGTAAACATAGTCCTCTTTAACATGGAAACCACTTATACAGGTTGTTTGAATTGGCTGATCCTCAGCAAGGGGAAGATGATGTTTATATAAATCCTACACTTCATCCCAGATAACAACATAGCAACACCTTAACCCAAATGACATGGGGCCTGATCTTTCAGACTCTTTGTGTGAAGACTTCCTGATTAATTCTCTGCATCAGAAGCAGGTTATTCATCTATTTTGAAGTGCATTTGTCTGATGCAAGTATATACAGTTCTTTATCAGGCAGGTCCATTCCTTGGACATTTTATCAGATTTCAAGATACCCTAATCCGCACCTGTAGGGATGTACAGCAATCCCTGACACACATCTGACTGTGCCAAGTAAAAAGGAACAGATATTTCAGGTGGGCTTTCCAGTAATTTGCAGCTCTCATTTACAGCCCACAGAGCAAGGATTGCAAACTCCCCTTCCAAAGGAGATAACAGTCTGAACAAACCTGAATGTCAAATTCAATCATGCTGAACATGGGGAAGTGGATTCTGACTCAGGACCATATCTAACCTTCAAAACTTTCAGGCTGGTTTATATACCACAAAGCAGGAGAAACAGACAAAACTCCAAAAATTTTTTTTCTCTTCATTTTAATGTCATTTTTTAAATTCAGACCTAGGGTCAATGGTCTTAGCTTTTTTCCTTCGTGAGTAAAAAAAAAAAAAAAAAAAAGAGGCCAGCTAAAGTTTGTGTAATTTTTCATGTTTTGTGAGAATTTAGAAAAATAATTATTATTCCCATTGGAGGCTTGGCATTGAGGAGTTTGTTGTTTTTCTTCTTCTGAAAAGTCAAACGATTTTGCTATCAATGGAAATGACATTTCAAGTGAAAAGCAAATTCTGATGTAAAAATTTCGTCAGTTTTCATCAGCTTTCGAATTCAAATAGTCCAAATGTTTATACAAGACCTCAGTGCAGTTCAAGGTACATTCATACTTCTTCATCTCCTTCAATGAAGCTATGCAGAGGCTGAACTTTAAGGGTTTGTTCAAGTGTTTTGCTGCAGAGGAGCCCCTGAGGTCTTGATGCAGAAGGCATTGTTGTGCTGATTTCAGACCTCCAGGCAGGAAGGAAATTGCACATGTGGCATCTTGCAAAGGACAGAAAATAACACTGGCTTTTTCAGAAAATGCAAAAGTGTGTTTTTCCTTGGATTCTAAGTGGACAAATTACTAGTCATTGGTAAAGGCAAGGACAGAAGAAAAATTATAGAGTAAATGAACAGCAGAAGAATAGATGTCTTTCTCCTTGCAGACTTTACTGAAATGCTTTCAAACAAATGCCTTTGGATCAAGAATTCCTGAATTCTTTTGCAAAACAAAGTAGAACTACAAATGAAAGCGATACTGACAATAAAGAAGATGTTTCCATCTTCTATACTCAAATATAGTAAAACAAAAGGTCAGGGGAGCAGAGAGGAAGTGGGAAGGAAGGAAGAAATGCATTACCCTATAAAAGAAAACAAATAGAGGTATATAAAGGGGTGGGAAAGGCTGTAACGATGGGAAAGCACTTTTATTTCCTGATGTTTCAGTGGTACTTATATATGCTCAGCATTTCACAACTACAATATTGACCAGTGTGTTTGATCAAATAACTTCTATTTTTATCCTACTATGCCATTATTTTTGCATATCAATAGAAGTGTTTTCCTCCAGTCTCAAATATCCATATGTTGGTCTTATTTAACAAGGGTACTGGACAAAAACCGTCTCCCATTGCTGTACATTCCACCCGGAGCTGTCAACAGAATGCCAAGATCATTAGCCTACTAACATATCTCCTCCAAACATCTGAGATGCCTGTGCTGCAGCTGAGCTTCACCAGGCCACCCTTTTACCCATCACTCAGCCTGCTTTTGTTGGGGGCTGTCTGGCACTCCTGTGAATGGAAACTCCCAAAACTCCCTTTGCTACTTTCTGAAGCCCTTACGCAGCCACAGTCCCTCCCTAAATCTAGGGTATCTGGATTGATTTTTTTTTTTAAATTGGGATTTCCGAGTGAGAGATTGTGCAATGTTTGGAAGACTTCAATTTTTGTGCTGAACTGCACATATTTTCACTGAGGACTGCTGGTCATGCTGGACCTTGCTTCATACTTGGTTACTTCACTCAGACACATTGTGCAAACAGCTGTTGTCTCAGTGTGGGGCAAAAGCTGTGCTTGCACACATAAATGCCACTGGTGAAGCCAGTGAGTGTCTGAGACATCCTCACACAAGTACCTGAAAAAGTGTCCTTTATTGCAGACACATTAACCTCATCTGCCTTCTGGATTGGAAGACTGCAGGAAGAAGCAGCAGCCAGATCACCTTTCCAAAGGGCAGTCGTAATTCCTACTGCTCTCTGGTTGTCTCCTGCTAACTACACACATGCAAGAGCACCACAGTGTAGGCTTCATGCCTGGAAGTACTCAAGACCACATCAGTGACTGCTGAAGGGCACTGTTGTCATAGAGACAATGAAAGTCTCCCTCAAAAGTGCAAAAATGTGTCAGTCCCTAATACCTCAGTTGGGAGCGCAAGCAAAGGGAGAACAACCTAACTCAGGCTGGAAAAGACTTGCTGCAGTCAAGCATGAATATACAAAGTTACACAAAAAAACCCAGTAAAAATCTAGATCTATTGCCTGTATTCCAGGAGCCCGATGGAATGGATGCTTGCTTACCATTGACCAGAGAAAATTCTCAGCCGGAATAAAATTTTATTCATGGTTTAGCCAATCAGAGACTTTAATTCCACAAACGCTTTGGTCCAACACTGAGGCCAAAAGAAGCAACCACATTTTTTTTTTCTGATTCAAAATTTCCCTCTCCCTTTTTCTGGCATTCAAAAGGTGCATGTTGCTGCAGTGGACCGGAGTGGGGACCAGACCCACATTTGAGCTATCCAAGCCCCTTTTCCTGACACAGCTTTCTCCTGGGTGGTTTCCCTGCCTAGGGTGATATGCAGCTGCATGAAACCTTGGGTGGCACCAGGAATTGCATAAGTTCAAGGGGGGAACTCATGCCATGGTGTTGGAACAAGATGATCTTTAATGTCCTTCCAATCCAAACCACTCAATGATGCTAAATATGCACAGGAGCAAAGAGAATGCAGGCCTACCTATTCCAGCAGCAGTGCTGTCTGCTAGTTTAACTTGGCTGGGAATGACTGTGGCATCAGTCATTCCTTCTTGCTGTAGCCTCCAAATTCGCTGACCTGTTTTGGAAGTACATCCTCCACAGTGACGTGCTGTAAAAGTGTTAAGAGGCTGTTACTTACACAGGGTATTTATAAAAGTGATGGCATAAAGCTTACACAAAGACAATACACAGAACATGCAGCATACCTATATTACATGGGTTTATAAATGGTTTTAACTGTGTTAATGCTGCGTATTCATTGGATATCCACTAGAACTCAAAAGGATGCGTTTTACAAACACTGGATAACAACACATGAACCAAAATGGGAAAGGGACCTAGGTTAGGTCACTCACAGCCTCTGGCTGAAAAAGACCTAGAGAAAAATAAATGCCAAAAGAAGGAATCTGATTTTAACAAACAGTTTAAATAAATAATATGTGTTTTTCTCAGCTGAGTTCTGAATAGTTTTTAATAAGGGGGGAAAAAAACCCAATATGTTTCACAGGGCTGTTTTCAATGACTTCTCCCAGTCTGTGCTAATGTCTGTGATTGCCCAAACCCAGGTGCAGCACCTTGCACTAAATATTTCACACTTCTGTTTTCCAGACAACAGGACTTTCCCAGCAGACCACTCTGGAGTAGAGACAAGGAAAGTAGCACCATGAGACCTGCACCTCCAGTGCCTTCTGTTCTTCTTCCTGTCTCCTCTTTTATCCCTAGAACTCTCTTTTTTTCTCTCAGCCCATGGCTTACTGAACTCCTCCCTTCCAACCTAGCTTTCTGCTTTTCTCCTTTTTCTGGAAACATGGTTTACCTTATCCCCACCAATCCCTGTATCTCTAAAGCCCTGGCCCCTAGCCCTCATCCTAGCCCCCCACCACACCCTCCTGGAATATGGATCAGTGACATGGTTGGGGACAAGCAAGGGCACTCACTTCCCCATCATGTATCTACACCATGCAGGCAGAGGACTGTGCAGGCTGCATCTTACAGATCAAGGGTGTAAGATCAGAGGGGATAAGGGTGGGGAAAGAGGCACAGAAGGTGGGTCATGTGGCTAGCACACCACAGAACAGCAGACTGGTGGTGCAAAAGCTACACATGCATCAGCACCTAATAATTTTGGTACTACTTGACACCATGTGTGTTTAGAATTGCAGCAAGCTGCCTAACAGTGATGTAAACAGGGGATGGGGGGGAGAATTGTTGCTCTTGTCTGGAATTTTTCCTGTATTGTAACTGGCTGTTATCTTCCCTTGTAGTGAGCAAGTAGAGTCATTACTGTACAACATAAGACTATTAACTGACACGTAGGCACACTAAATCTGCTTCTTGTCCCCTCAGGCAGTGGTCCCTAATTCTTGGCTCAGAGATGACATGTTGAACACCAGATTCCTCAGTGTTACTTGCTGACATCAGGGAAAGTGGAGCACAGCATCAGACATCACTTTTGGTGTGCCACTTCTTCAGCACATTAACTCAGGCTTGCAGAAATTGGGGTTCTCTGCTTGGGATTAGACATTGGGCAAAAGACATCAGGAAGAAAAATAACAGAAGCTGGAAAGTTAGTTGGATGATCACAAAAATAATCTTGTCTGGTGCCTGAAAGCTCCCTCAAATAAAAACATAGGTCCTCAAATAAAAAAACAGGGCAATTCTTTGCTTTCAATGCCTTCCACAAACTTCTTCCTCAGGTCCATGAGAAGACAGACACCATCTCTGCACTAATTATGGGCTCCTTGTGCCATACTGTATTTCATGAAGATAACTGGGAAAGCCACATCTTTGTTTGACACAACAAGAAACAAAAAACTCAAACAACAAACTGAAAAAAGTCTGGAAACAAAATAAAGTAATTTAAATCAAACAGCTACTCACCTGGCTTGGGATTATGCTTTTCAACAATTTATAAGGAATTATCTAAAACAATCTGAAGTTCAGACTGGCCTCACACATCTATTTATGTTTTAAGTCTGATCAGAAAAGAAAATTATCCATTACATACTAGATAGGTTGCAATGCACTGCTGAACCATAGCCACTGACAGACTGGAGATATTTCTCTGCTATATTCAAGTACAATGATGATGGAAAGAGGCTACCTGTGTTTCTGGCATAAAGGGCAGCAGCATTAATGGCTATTCAGCAGAAATGCTGTCCAGGCAAGGAAGACAGACACACAAGTTAGTCTCACAGATAAAGTAATTCCAGTGAGCCAATCTTGAGGTGAAACATGCATTTATGGACATTATTGCAAACATGTGTGTGCCTGACACTCTCCAGATTTGGATTATAAATTTTAGGCACAGATGAGTTAATTCACTGCACAACCCAATCGTGGCTAAGAGAGAGATGACCTTAAGGAAGGGTTGGATCTACTCCACATTCAGAAACATTCCCCAGGCAGGGCTAACACTCTCATATGGGTCTCCTACACAGAAGAGGAGGAAAAATACCTTTACTGGGCTCCTGCAGCTCCTCTGCTGGGTCACTGGCTCTCTCCTTAAGTGTAATGGGCTACCTCAGGTTTACCTTAGCACACTAACAATGTGCTCTCCTTCCTACTGAGTAACTTTTTAATACCCTGCAATCTCCAGGCATCTCTTACTTGTGCTGTGAACCGAGTACCTGCAAGAGCACAGCTTGCCTTGCAAGTTGCCAAGGCTAGCCTGGAAACACTTCCCTCCTTTTCTCTGCTTCGTGTATCCTTTTCTTGGTACTCAAATGTCAGCAGTTGTAACCCACTGTGGGGAGGCATCTGGCAGTGATGGCTGCCACAAAGGAGGAGGCTCTTACTGAAGATGCTCTGCCAGCAGCGTTATGCAGACTCCCCTTCTCAATTCACATTTCTTGGCACCTACACCCCTGTCTGACTGACTTTTAAATGGGCAAAGAGTCAATCCAACAGATGGGCTAAATGGCAGGCAACCAAGATGCTATGAATGTACATTGTCTGGGTGTGAGGAGTCAAATTGCCAGTCAGGGATATCCAAGTTAATGCCCATCACACAGCTATGTGACGACAGCACAGAGATATGCCACGAATAGCCAAGTTTAAAATGTCTTCCGTAACAGCAGCATTCAGAGACAGAAAAAATACAGTAAATGGGTGTCACAGCTGACCATGCTTGGGAGGAATCCAGGAAAGAATTGTGATGGAGAAGCGAGTACAGGGAAGAACAACTTTCACAAAGTCACTGTTGCCATCCTCCATCATGATACCTTCCGGCATCACAGAATATTTTATACAGCACAAGGCAAGCAGCAAAGAAAGTTTTTCTTTTGTCTCTCAGGAGTTCTTTAAAATTAGTACAAAATTCTAGTGCATTACATGTTTTCACTAAATGGCTCAATAAGCTTTGTACGATACGTGGTGGCCTCTGCATGCATGGTATGAGCAGACCAGCCTGACAAGTCTAGTTACCAAGGAAACAGGTTTTTAACTTGAAACATAGGTATTCATGATGACAGAGATCTTACACTTTTTTGGAACATGTCTCTCTTTTGAGGAGTGAATGTGGAAGCTGGCTTTCAAAATCCTCCTCGCTGTGGTCATGAGGCCAGTGGAAAATGTTGCATTGCTGACCCTGACTCACTGGTCTAGCAGAATTAGAAACAGAATATGGAACAAAAGATCATTACAATCATTACATATCTTTTACCTTAAAAGAAAGCAAATGGGGGTGTTAATTAGACAAGGACTTCCTTTCTTTGAGGGAGCCAATCAATCACATTTTTTCCATCCTGAAAGGAGGAGATTTATTTTTTTTTAACATAAATCTTTTAAGCCTCAGTGCTATGGCTTTATAGGAAGAGGAAATTGATCTCGGCTATTCCCTGACAGAGTGGCAGCGAACAGAAAGTGTCTTTCTTTCAGAATGTATTCATTAGTTCCTTCTCTCAATCTGACCTTGAATTCATTTGATTAAATGATTAAAATAATTTCATCCCAAAATGACAGTTTGTAGGACAAACTTAATTAAGCTCCAGGACTGAGGAATGGAAAAGATTGTGCTATGATTCTTGCTTTGTATGAACTCCCATGCTCAAATATGAGGACCACTGTAAACCCCTGCAATACGTTGGACATCTGTTCTCCCTGATTCCCCTCTACCTGGTGGGCCCTCAGAGGCAGGCACAGGTTACTGCTCTCTACCTCTCTCACTGCCCCAGGCACCATTCCCTTCCCTAAAAGCAGAGTGAAGGGAACAGAGTGGACTGTGAGCAGAGTCACTCTTTAGCATCATCTCATTTCACAGCCCATAAAGAACACACAAAGTGACCACAGAAGCCTTGAAAAATCATTTGATGCATGTAACAAGAAGGGAAGGGACTCCACTAACTTAATTATTGTCTCATCATTTAAAAATAATAAAAAGTAAGAAGCTACACACTCTGTAGAACACTGCAGTGAAAGTTGTGAAATTACTACTTTCTCACCACTTTGTTTGATGCACCTGTCCATAGCATCAAAAAACCTGAATCTGATTTCTCTGCTAAAATAGCATCACCACTTTTGGCAGTAGTGTAATATTAATGCAGATCAGTATCTTGTGCTTCTTTAACTTGTCAGGTTATCTTATCCTGGCAGTTTAGAAATATGGTGCTTCATTTGCTAACATTCACAGTGCACCTAGTCCTGTTGCAGGGCCACTGGTGCTGGCAATCCTGGACATGTCACATAAATACACCCTTTGTACAAGGCTTGAGAGAAAACCACAGCAGGCTGAGTATGATGCTCAGTTTTAACCAAGGAATTGTATTGACTTCAGTGGGGCTGCATAAAAATAACTGCTAGCCAAAGCTTGTTTGGAAACTTAAAAAATTAAAAAAAAACATTAAAAAAACCCCAACAACAACCCCCTCCAAAAAAAAACCCAAAAAAACTTTAACCACAAATGGTATGTGGTCCATTTTACAAACAATTACTTATGTCACCAACACATTAATGATAAAAACAAACCTCCCATATCCCCCAGCCAACAGAAAAAATAAACAGTACTAGAAAAGCAAAATTGCCTATGCAGAGTAAGTGACACACAAATAAATTTGAACAGGAAAAACACATTAATGAATCTTCTTTTAAGAGGTAAACAAAATGCTGGCTTCTCGCCAAGGAGGCATGGATGGAAATCAGGCAGGGATGCCTGGAAGCACAGCAGAGCAGCTGAGGAAGCCCCTGTAGCGCTGTCAATGACAGACACAGAGGGATGGCCGTGATGGCCGTGCCACACACACGGGGCAGGGCGAGCGGGCAGCTCTGAGTGCCACCAGCCACCTTTGAGGCAGTGCTAAAACACCTCGAGGGTCCCACTCCTGCCCTCTCACACGGGAGAGCACGACAGAAATCGACAGCGGAATCGGCCCAGGCTGGGTTGCGTTTGGTGACATTCCCACGTGCTGTGGCTGGTTGGAGCGGGAGCAGCTTGAGTGGAGCTGGCAGATCCATCCTGGGGATGGAGTTGGATGTTTGGTGACATTCCCACGTGCTGTGGCTGGTTGGAGCGGGAGCAGCTTGAGTGGAGCTGGCAGATCCATCCTGGGGATGGAGTTGGATGTATTACACTGCTTCCATACCCACCACCATAAA
>VWZP01006280.1:465855-499904 GCA_013396995.1 Dicaeum eximium
GGAGAGGGAGCAGCTTGAGTGGAGCTGGCAGATCCATCCTGGGGATGTTACACTCAGCATTACACTGCTTCCATACCCACCACCATAAAGGTTTCCTGTTTAATGATGCACACAGCTCTGTACTTAGCTATTTCTTCTCTTGTAATGCTCCTGAAGTGCTAAAGGAGATACAAAAAGTCCCACTTTTCTTTTGCTTGTCAGACGTCTTCCAAAGCCTTCTTGCGGATTAATGTAGTGAGAAAGGGGTTCAAAAAGAGCTTTGCAGAGCTCTTGCCTCCACTACATGTCAGTCCCACAGATCAATGGGATGGCTTACACAGACACTAAGAGAGGGGCACAGCTGCTGTTTCAGGCTCTGAGGCAGGAAGGCAAAGCCTGGTGGCTGACAAAAGTTGCAGGGTCATTTGAATTATCACTCAGGGAACGTTCAGAGATACCACCTTGTAGATCTTCTGTGCTTGAGGACAAGTAAAATAGTCACCCACTCATTAGCAGAACAGGACAGCCAACCAACATCCTCCAAATACACTGACATCTGACAAACTGTATTTGAACACACAAAGCATGAGGTTTCTTGAGTAGTAATAAGTATAATTAGGCCTTTGTCAAGAGAATCTGTTGATATCCTTGTGCTGCATAAGGGGAGAACCAGAGCATTTTTCTGAACAGTGTGGGACAACTTCACACACAGGGTGATGATGCACCTCAAACTGAGATGGTATGTCACTGCTTTATATATCAAATTGAGGACAATCACAGTGTAGAACAACAGAATTTCTGGAATGTATAATTTGTCACAGGACAGGGAGTTCAATGGCTGGAAAACATAAAGATTAGTCCAAGCATAAATGAGGTTCTTCTGTCCATGGCCACTGGATGTTTCTCCTAATCTGCATGCCTGTAAATGAAGAGCAAAGATCATGGAAATAGCCTGGAAATGGTGAACTCCAGGTGTATCACCTAAGTGTGACTGTCCAAAAACAAAACAGCAAGTTTTCAAGATGAAAATTATACTGTCTTGAATTTTTTGTGGTGCCTCTTCTCTGGTTTTGAAGTCAATGGACTACAGCTGCCAAATCAGAAACTTCCTTTCGTTTTTATCCCCTTAGAACAGAAAAATCCTGGGATCTGTTACCATCTGAGAAATACAGGCATAGTCAATAAAAAAAATGAAATGTTTATACAGTGAAAGTCTTTCCTGTGAAATAGTAAAACCATTATTTGATTAAAATAATATAGAATCCAGCACTGGGATATTAAACATGATGCATCACAGGCAAAGAAGGAAAATATTATTCCTCTTCTGTCAACTCTGTTACTAAGAAAAGACTCTCCTCAAAGTAGAAACACTTTAATACTTGTTCTTAGATAAATAAGATTAAAATTTAACCTTTACTCTTATGAAACCTTTAGAGAAACATTCATTTATCTGCAGCTAAAATAAATACTGGATTGCTTTATCGATTCATTGGCAAAAGGCATAGACTAGTTGTGGAAATTCCACTCTGCTTCCATTGACACTTTGAACCAGAATTAAAAAAAAAAAAAAAAAGTTACTTAAAAGCAGTTAAGCCTTGAGAAAATGGGCAGTCATTGTGAGGTTTGGGCTTCTAGGAAAAAAATATTCTTCATGTATCCCACTTAAGAACCAAGATATTTATATGGAACAGCTTGATAGACATGATAAATAACTGACTATAATTACATCTCCTGAAGTACTGCGCAAAGGCAATCTCATACCACAATGCAGAACAGCCTTTAGAGGACATAAGATTAAAAAAAAAAAAAGCATCAGAAATACATACACAACCTCCCAAATTACTCTGAACCAGAGCTGCAGCTGCAGTAAAATACCATGAATGCAATGGTGGCATATTCTTAATCTGTGGCCACTGGGACCTGGGCTCCAGAGTTTATCTTTGTGCAACAGCTTGTGATATTTAAACCACAACTTGGCAGCAGTAAAAGGGCAACTGGTGGTCATGTTGTAGCTGACCAGTGTGAACTTACTCCCCAGTGTCTGTGTCCTCACAATACCTGATCCCAAGTGTGAGCTAATTTAAGGCAATCACTGCTCCATAGGGAAGGGGTAAATACCTCATAGTTACCTCTGGATTGGATTAAATAAAATAATAGATATGGCAATGTTGTTGCCTTGTATCTCTTATTTCTTCTTTATCTAGGTAGCTTGTTTAAGTGTATTCTCATGTACATAAACCATGACACCTTCACCTATTTTTATCACACAGCTCAAGTAAAGGCATAATACACCCCCTGTCCCTGCACTCCCTTGTCCTTTTGCAGGATGGCCCTCTCTCTTCAACATCTGCATCTAAATCAATCAATCTAAATTGCCAGTAAAGGGCCAATGATACAGAAATTACTTTTTCCCCCAGGAGTAACTGCTCTGTCAAATACAGTTGTAATATATTATGGCATCAGATAATTAGACCATGCCCTGAAGACCTTATAGGGGGTAGCAGAATACCTTTTCACAGTCATTTAGTGTACTTGTTCAAAAAGCCATTATGCCTTGGTGAAAGGAATCTTTTTAAAGTAATTAGGAGCATAAGAGCATATATTAACTCTACACTTTTAAGGTCAGACTGTTACACAGTAATATTCTAGTGGAAACATAGTTAATTCATCCCTTATAAATTTCATCAATTGATCTTATATTTTGAATTACACACTTCACTTTTTGTGTGGAGAAATCTAAGTCATATTACAAGATCTAAGTCTGGACCCTTTTGCTTGAGCAAAATTTCCATGTTGAAGTTTGTCTGAGGTAGAATGGTAGGCCTGGATGTTCAGCTCTGCAATATAGCTTACTCACACCAATGAATGAATTGTTCAGTACACCCATGTTTTTAGAAAGGATCACTATTTAATGAGAAGGACAACTACTTTAATGAGCCATAGCAGAAATTTTAAAGGTCAAGGCAGAGTAACACACTAATGCTTAACTACTGTCAAATGTGGCAGTTAAATTGAACTGGTCCCTCTGCAGACAGCATGCTTCCAACTAAGGGAACCCTGTTCCTTTATCTAGTCCCTCCTCATATTCATATTAATGGCTGTTTCAAGGTGTGTCTAATTCCACCTTCTGCCTCCTCTATTTGAGACATGTAAACATAGCCTGATGTTTACATCCTCTTCTTACGTAAGAGCTCGTATTTTAGCAGTCCTGCTCCTCACCTTCTAGATACACCTTCATTCAGTTTAGCACTTACTGACACATTTTTATGACTGTATTTATTACTCACTTTTAGTGAAGGGGAAAAGAGAATATGAAAAGAAAAAACACAAGGAGGCCCTATAAAGAAATACTGAAAATCAAGTGGAATTTTCAAAAACTTTTGGCAGCCATGCATTCAACACATGACACTATGTTGCCTAATAAAATGCAAAAGAATGAGGCCATAGCTCATGTGAAGCAATGTTATGTGCCATATCCATCCCACAGGCCATGGTTTCCTCATCCCTACACTGAACATTATAAAACATATGTTTTGTCTGATCTCTAGATAGGACACATCACAACGATAAAAAAAAGGCTCAACTGGGATCTATCTTTTCAAAAATGAATGATGACCTTTTCTATCCCTATTACTTTTTTGATCTCTGCAAGAGCTGGCTGAAGCTGAAATTTTTCAAGGTGGAAAAGCCATCTGGAAAAGACTGAAGCTGTAGTAATATAGTAAAAGATTTGGTCAGTGATTTGCCTCCCAGAGAGCATTAAGGCTTGCACCTCCAGCCAAATTTGTTCCCTTTACACTATTCAGCAATGGTTTTCCCAAAAGCAAACCCCAGAACACAGCAAGGACCTAAACCCTTTCCTATTCCCATAGTGTTTGAGAATGGAAAGCAAGCTGGGATGACAACTGGACATGGATCAACCCTTCTCTGAACCACATACCATGAAGAGTAAATACAGGTTCTCAAGGAGGCTGGAAGCCATGGACTCCTTATCCTTGGGAAGTACAGTCACTAGAAAATGACTGAAGAACACCACTTCCAAGTCAGTGCAAATGTTGATCTGTTTCAAAGCACTGTACATCACATTAAACTGCTGAGGGAAGCAAGTATCCAAAGGTTTCTTTTTTTTTCTGCTTATCAGAAATTGTACCTTCCAGAGAATCTGATACTGTATTTCCAGATGTCTTATCAAAGACATTGTAATGTACCACTTCTCACACCCTGTTGACAGCAGAAAAATGAGTAAGTTCTTTTGGATAGATGTATTTCTCCAGAGCAATTTCAAAGGCTGAAACAATTGTTTTTTCTTGCCAAGGATGTAGGCACTACAAAACTCCGTGTCCCATTTTCTCTCCCCTAGAAAAGCCCACAGACAAGGAGGTCAGGACGGATAAGAGAAGGAACTGAATGTTCTCTCTTGGGGAGCTTTTACATTTATTTCTCACTTTGTGCCTTATATGGACACTCCAGCAGACACAGGATTATCCTACTGCTGCAAGAAAGAGAACTGCTCTTTTCCATTCAAGCCACTTTCAGAGGAAGGAATTCAGCACAGTGAGCTAGGTTTTGCCCTTTAAAGGCCAAGGTGTACAAGTATGGTCCTTGAACCATCCCCAAAACATCAGGCAACCATGAAAGTACCAGTCACTTAGTGGCAGATGTGGCCAGAAGAATATAACATACATCTCCCAAGGCAGGACTTCACCTCTAATGAGTTTAAACACAAAAGACAGTGAGATCATGTCTCTTCCTTGCACCTGATCAAAGATACATCACTAGGACACTCCTTGAGCAAAGGAGTTCTCACCAAGACTGCTGCAAAACAGACATCAAGCTTCTTATAAAGCTACTGTTGTTGTCCCCTACCCCTCATTGCCACATTCCCTGTCAGGAGCCTGACCCATGCCCATCACTTTCCTGGGTGCAAGGAACACTGAAAAAGGGTCTCCTATCAGGTGTAAGAGACATTCCTAGTGACCAAATCAGACTACAGTGACCCCTGTGGTGTCTCAGACTGTAGCCCAGGTTCCCTGCATGCAGACCACCAGCAGGAGATAACTACAAACAGCATTAGGTTCCCACTCTCCTTGTACCAGCCTAAGGGACTACACAGCTTCTATAGGACAAGTCTGTTCCCACTGAATAGGCTGCCAGAAGGACTCCCACAATCTTCCACTCACTTTTAAAACTGGAATTAAAAATTAAGATGATTTCTGCTCCTAGTTATTTCCTCAAATGCACAAATTTCACTTTTATAAAACCAATTATCCGTAAACAAGGTTTATTTAATTTATTTAAGATATTTTTAAAGATTTCATGTTTCAGGAGTTAAAAGCAAAGCAAGAATGTACAGCGCAGTAAGATTTATTCACAGAAAGTGTGCTTCCATTCAAAAGAGAGAATAAACTGATTTTATGTAAACAACCAGAAAAATCCACTTCACCCCTAGAGAAAATAGGCACGCAAATACTTTACTCCTTTCATAAATAACGTATTTTATTGCATATGGCTATTAAGGAGAGCATCCATGATCAATACAGACTAAATACAATACACTACTCTAGTTCCATTTATTCTGGTCTCCAGCAGCATCACATTTATCCTTATATACAGCGTGTACATTGGAAGACACAGCAAGATAAGTTAAGTCTCTTGTCATATCACAATAGCAAGAAATATATTTAACATCTTGATATCCAGAAACAATACGTACCCAAAAAGAAAACACTGCTTAATAACTGTTAAGGTTATATAGCAAAAAATATTTTAAATTTAAGGTAAGTCAGGCAAAATGTACAGAGACCCAATATACATTGTGAAATTTTAGCAAACATAACATTTATACATTTTGGTTCCATTCTGTAAACTAAATTAAGAATGTAAGTATTGCATATGCCTTTGTGAAATATGCAGGATAGAGAATATTTTATTATTTTGTCAAGTTGGGTTTTTTTTAAGTTGCTGTATGCAGTTTAGCCATTTGTTTTAATGGCATGATTTCTCAATTGATACAGAGGGATATTTGAAAATAGAGGCATTCAAAACACTGAATTCAGCAGGTACCACACTCAGTGCTGGCAGGGGGTGGGGAGGGGTCAGACAGAACATGTCAAATGTAGGTATGCAGGTTTTTTTAGTTCCAGACTTGAACAAGCAGCATTTTAGAATGTCTTAGAACCATTTATAGTATTAGTAATAGAGAAAAACTCAATCAGATCAAATATTTAAATTGATTTTAGATCTAATATTGTATTAACCTATGCACTGCTGTTATTTAAGACCCCAAAAATTACACTGAAAAATAAAGTGTGCCATGGAGTAGGGAAGGAATTAGTTTACATTCATCTTTGTCTTGTAATACAATCCTCAGTTCTAAAAATTCAGCATGTAAGCAGGAAGACTGCATTGCCGTTCGTTGTATTTTTAAGACATTGACTCTTGTCTTCCTCAGAAAAAAAAAATCGCAAAAAAAGATAATGCATTGTCAACAGTGAAGTACAGGTTCCACCAAGCACAATGATTAAAGAAAATAAAAAAGAAAATGAAAGAGCCTCACATAACTCATAACTTAGTAATACTTACATGTCTATCAGAGCAGGCACTGGCGGGGTACCCTTAAAATGTACACAAACACTTCAACCAAAGGAGAAACAAGGTGGCATGACATTCTGCTACTCTGGTGCAACAGTTGTACACAGCTTTTCTGACAGTAGCTGCCACACCACTCACATTTTCAGGCCACTGGAAATGTGATGCACAGCTAGCCTTGAAAAGAACTCGGGATAAGTGACTGTAATGGTTCTTCTTCCCTGTAATAGTGCCTGCAGCTACAATGGTGCTTTCTTGGTAAAAGGCAAATATCAGGACTTGATAGATGGCAAGATAATACTGTGTTAACATTACCTCTTGAATCTGCCCGATACCCATTATCATCCCTGCATTCCTAGCATGCTTACGTGGATTTTTGGTTACAAGAAATGCAGCTAAGAACAGTTAGCTGACAAAAGTGAGCTTGTAAATAGAAGAAAAGGCTTTTGCAATCTGAAGTACCTACATAAACACCTACATAGAGAGGATTAAACAAGTGTGTCAAAGGTACAGAGATACCCTTAATACAGGTTGATGTTTTTAACTTACGTTGCTTCAGTTACACATTTTATACTTTTTAACTACTCTGAATCCTCTGTCCAAGTCTGATTCACAGAGTTTCATCCCATTTTAGACTTTTCAGTGCCCTGTTTAGGCTTTGTCTGAGAAGTAAACCCTGCAGCTAGTGATTCAAAACCCAGCAGCAGCAGCAGCTGTACAAGTTGCAAGTTCAGTAAGGCTGGCGACCGTTCTTGAGAAACTCAGCAGAGAGATAAAGGAGCTCCTGTCGTACACCAACACTGCAAATCCGGCTTTACTTTGAACTGAGGTAGTACTGTCGTAGGCTTGAAATTATGCCAGTAAATACCAGATCTTGCTGCTTCAGCAGGTGTTACAGAATCCCCTAATATGCCAGAGAATAAATACGGTTTGTCTTTGAAGAAAAAGAAAATGAAGGCATTGGCCATTAGTTAAAGAGGCCGGCAGAAAAGTTCCTATGATTTAAAGAGCATCTCCAACTTCTGTCGAAACAGCAGCAAAATGATAACATAGATGCCATGGACAGGTAATGAGTTAGGCAGGTTGCCTTCCCTTCCTCCCAGATTTGTTGTACAGTTTGGCCCACAACAGTTAAGAACTGTTAGGACCAACACTAACAACAATAAAAAGTAAACGTTAAGCAGCTTCAGTCCCCAAAAACAAAAACTAAAAAAAACCAAAAAGGTATATGCTGAGCAGCTTCTCTGAATGTTGTACTCTGTTGTTTGAGGTCATGATGAGAAAACTAATTCCTTCACTCTGAAAAGAAAAATGAAAGAAAGTCAATCAAAGCTGCAAAAATTTCTTCATATATATGATACAGACAACACAAAAAATACCATAGAGAGATTATTCAGAATGGGTTTTCATGTTGAAAAAAGCAAGCAGCTGTTCAATAATTACTTTCATGTTTGTATACACCATAAGGTATTGCAAAGGCAATAAAGGAAGTATTCCCCAGTCCAACAGCACTCTCTTTTTTCAGAACCTTTCAGCTAAGACTCTTCAGGTCAGCGAACTGCAGGACACAGAATGGGTTGGAAAACCTGACACAAAATGCACCCCACNGTGACCATCACTTTTTTTCGTCAGTGGAAAGGAAAAGGGGTTGAAGAAAATAGGAACAAGCTTAACTCTTTCTTTTTTTCTGAGCTGGATATTACAAAAAGCTGTGCATTTCTGGACATTAAAAACAAGTTTGAGAAAAAACAAGTTGCCTTTTCTTTAGGGAAGAAGTCTACTAAAAACATAAGCAAAATATAGAAAGAACCTTATTTTAATTTAGTTATTTTATTTGCTAAACAACTATTATTCCAGAAGTAAAAAAAATGAGTAGGTATGCAAAAGGAAAGAGTCTTCTCCCAATTACTGACTACAAAGCTCCTTTAAACAGTCAAGGTGAATTATGCAGTAAAACAGAAACTGATTACAATGAGACCCATTCTATTTTCAAGAATGAAGTTGACTCCTTTAGTGTTTCTTCACTGCAAATAATTAATGGATAGTATGTGCCTACCCCACAAAGGAACATTATTATTTATTAATTTACAGCATTAAAATGATCTGAGAACACTGCCATTAAAAATCAAAATTTAATAGTTACAGCAATTTTCTTTGTTGTATGGTGTCCCCAAGTTTACCAGTTAAATGAAAATTTTAGTTAGATGATGTATTACACAAGCTTCTCTAAAAACAAGTTATTCGAAACATTTTGGGAACAAATACTGTTACTTAGAGAAGTCAATAATTTTGACTGTATTGATACAAGAAGTCAGTGTTCCTATATATTTTAATTCCTTTGGGACCACAAAACCAAAATAAATTAGACACAAACATGGATGTAAAAGTAAGCCCAGCATTTATCATTGCAACTTTCAAGCCATATAAGCCCCTGATAAACCAATGCAAAGCCTTTTCCCTCAAGTTTACACAAAAACAAAAGCTGATGTATCTTGGCATATATGCAAGACTTGCTAAATTGCTTTGAATCTCTGACAGCTAAAGTTTACTTAAGGCATTAGTCCTGCTGGAGTCAACTGGAGCCACTATATGATCAAATACTTAGGATATTGCTTGGGATTTTATTTCATGCCACATCTTGAGATGAATTAATAGCTTGCCAAGACCATAGGGAAAGTGCCCATTTGCCCCCACCCACTGCCATCTATCTGCTGCCACTTTTCTGATCAGAAACCAAGTCAAATCTATCCATTCAATCTTCAGTAAATGAGTTTTCATTGTTTGTTCTGGACAGGTATTTCAAATTAAGAACTTGACCTGGCTTATGATGCATCTGGCGGGGAGCTGCAAATCTGCCAACACCATCCCGAAGGGCTGCATGGGTGAACATGGGGCAAGGATGGACAGCTCTCAGATGGGAGAGCTTCCTCTCATTTGAGGAAGAAACACTTAACAAACCACCTTGTTCCCATTTTTGTTCAGGGAAGTACCATAGATGCATCATGTAGGCGAACAAGTGAGTATGCAAAGGTACATGCTAACTCTGTGTTACTGCTTTTCTCCTTCAAATGGAAACCAACACAACTAAATTTACATTCCCCAAAATGAGAATGAGAGTGAAAGCCAAATAAAATATTAAAAAACAAAAAATTAAAGATCCTCATCTTCAGATAGATAAATTGGTGGAAAATGCAAGAGATACAAACAAGTATGGTTCCAGAAGTATGCCAGTCCAGGACAGACATGAGGGAAGATTATTAGCAACTGAATATATCTGATGTTGTTCTTCAAGTATAGTAGGTACTCTCCAGTCAGAATTAAACTGGAGGAGGTGAAGTGGCTGATGCTTCAGAGTACTTCCACACTTAGCTGGCATGGTTTTGTAGGTGGATGATAGGACTGTGGGCACAAGCCTAGGACCTTATGATGCAATAAACACATCATCCAGTGAGTCTATAACGATGACCTATAACTCAAAAAAACACCCCAAACATAGTCTTCAATAATAAAACTATTTCCTCTGACTTCAAGCTTTGAATCATGTTTTGAATAAGCTTTGAATCAATAAAGGAAAAATAACTACTGTTACCACTTGACTGATGTAATACCAATGTCAGCTTCAGAGGAAGCGTACTTGGAAAAAAAATTTGCAAGTTCCATGCCAAAGTAAAAACAAAAACAAACCAAACAAAAAAGTCACTATCATGTTTATTTTTACCTCAGTGATTATTATCTTTTATTTATTTCAAGCCTCAGGTCAACCTTCCACTCACACAGCAAGTCACAGCGGTATACACCGTCTTTATACAGGAACTCAAAATTCCTACAGGACACAAACATATTCTTTGGTAGCTTCATTCCCCATGGGCATGTACTAATCAAAATACAAAGTCCAGCACTGTGTCAATACTGAGGCTTCCTCTTGGTTTTGGGCTTTATTAAGAACAGCATCCATGACCATTGCCGAGCTTCCAAAACTACTTAAGTCATCTGATTCTACCAGTGCTTCTTGGGGAATAAATCAGAGAATAAACACACACACAAACTGCTATGAAACTACCAAATACTCATAGACTTGCTAAGTATACTGTGAAGAGAATACAATGGCTAGTCAATTAAAGAAGATCTACTCTGCTTATTAATTTTCAAAGTCAGTAAGCAGCAAATACAATTTTTTTTTTAATTTCTAAAAATAATTCTCATCTGCTAACAAGCACGCAGGCAGAAACAGTTATTCATGTGGTTTGTGGCAAAACACGTTGGTTATTCATAATCAGTAAATTTATTCCACTGGCAGTGTGACTGCCAGAGCACATCAGGCATTGGACACAGAACCCCCAGCTCTGCTGTAGGCTTCTGCCCTGACTCCAGGCAAACCACTCAGTGGCTTCATCCCTTTGTTTCTCCTCCCCATGCTGTCTGCCAAATTGATTAAGGCTGTGATTCTGCTAACTAACTTTTCCTGGAAGAGCAATCCTATTGATACAACCAAACTGGAGGTTAACAACACGTACATCTGCAGGCATCAGGCCAGGCCATCAGCACAACCCAGGGAACTGAATCCCACTCACAGAGAGGTGTCTTTGGTACACCAGACACCTGAGAGGAGATGGATGGCATGGGCAAAGCTGCTGGCCCCCCAGAAAGGGCCAGTGTAGCCTCCATCAGCAGGTTACGCTGCCCCCAGCCCTCGAGGGCATTGTGCTGGCTGGGCTCCCGGCAGGAGATCAGGGTCAAAGGCAGCCACAGAGGTTGGAGCCTTGAGCCTTGGCAGCACCATCCCCACAGCCCCAGCAGCCTGTGTCTGCAGGCAGGGGGAGCAGAGAGGGGCTGAGGCTGGGGAGGAAAAGCACAGGGCTGATGGGATGAACTCCTGCTGACCGGGCACTGACCGCAGCCAGAGCTGGTGTGAACCGCAGCCCCAAGGGCTTCACAGGAGGCACACACATCGTAAGGTCACAAACTTGGCCAAGCACCCAAATGTAGATGCAGCCTGACTGCTACCCAGGGTACTACTGGGAAGTGCACACTGGGAAGCAAATCCTGACCTGGCTCCAACTCTAATTCAGCAGTGCAATGAATACTGTACTTAACATCACAGGTAACCCTGCAAAAGATAACAGTACAACTCATGTGCTGAGCTATGGCTCTCCACAAGTAATTCCAGAGAACCTATGCTCACTTAGCAGACTACTCTTACCAAATAAAGCCCACCACAGACACTTTCAGAGGAACAGGTTTCAATCAGAGCTTAAACATTCACTTTAGCAACACTTTGCAGGAAAACATGAAGTAGTATGCTCTAAAACTTTACAAAGCTCATGAATAATATCCATCCAAAGTAAAATGTTTCCACATTTGATGAGAAAAACAAGCTAAACCATGAAATGAAAAAGCCACATTATTTTTTATTTTTTAAACAAGTTGTGGTTGATCATAATTGGAAACATGCTGTACTAAGTAACTAGGCTCTTTTGATATGTTATTCCACTAAAACAGTACATGATGTTGTTCAGATATGTCTCTTGTTTTATGAATTTTAAAAAGCAAGCATCACAACATAGATTCAACATAGATTCTTCATGACAAATAATAATAATAATAAAAAAAATCACTAGATTTCTTAAGAGTAGTAAAGTAGGGATTCTGCATCTACAGTAATCTATATCAAAATGAGCTTCACAGTACTTTTAACTTGTGTCAAATGGTTAGAATAGTATCACTTTCAACTGCATTAATATAACCATAGGGAAAGATTAACTTTTAAAGTGGGGAAACAAACTGATAGATTATCTGGAAAAGGCTGTTGCATGTCAGTACCTGCAAGTACCTTTTGGGTTTGTATACCCAAGTATACTGTCAAGAGGTTTAAATATTCATCTGCTGTTATGGAGAAGTCCCCCAGAATTTCTAATGAGCATCAACTTTTAACCAAACGTACTAAAAAACAACATTATTTGTATTTGATGCCATATATTTACATGATAAATATTTATTTTTCCTATGATCTTGCATTGGAGTTGAAGCAGTTGAGTATCATAGAAATACAGATGCGAAGGCGGGCTATGCTTAGTTGACTTCAAAATTTGATATAATTTGTGTTTCATATAATTTTGTCAAGGTTCTTATAGATTTTGTAGTATTAATAACTGAACATTAAAATGTAATTATGTGGAAAATAAAAGGTATAAACTTACAAATGTAATTATGATGAATTTCTAGTGCTGATCCAGAAATACATTTTCTATATCAATTATAATAAATACAGGCACTTCCAATTTAAAATTAAGACACTAGATATGCTCATTTTTCCCAAGATTAATTTAATACAGCTGCAATTATGCCTCTTAATTTCAGAGCTACAGCCAATGTGTACTATTAAACAAGTTTGTATAGATGGGATTTAATCCCATGCTTAGGGATAAAACAAATTAGACAGAAACCCTTCAACATAGTACTACCTGAAATCTGTTCAATTATGCTTTCCCTGGCAAGTTGGGTATACAACCATTCAAAAGCATTACATGAAATGAAACAAAAGCAAGCAGCTTTCTTTGAGTAAACAAAATGTTAGAAAATAAAAATGTTTAGTCCTTCTGCCCTTCCACTGGGAGCTGTAAGAAGGACAGAAACACAAACACAGCAGCAGATGTGGAAGATACAGAGAAAATTTGCCACTGGAGAAATTTGTCTGTGGCAGCCATTTACAGAGCCCCTCCACAGCACACACACAGCATTTAACCATCAAGGAACAAGAAGTCAGCTCTTGCTTGATGACCATTATCATACATGTGAAATTGCCTCCCACTTTACAACCATCACACTGTTCCCATATCAGGGCAGATTCAAGACCCAACACCACAAACACGGCCTCAGTGTGGCTGTTGGCTTGAATTTACAGCTCCATTCACCACTCCAAGGAGAAAGCACAGCTCTTCCCAGGGGCAGCCTGCCAGCAACGTGGGAGCTCCAGCAACGCCACTTTGCACACAAAGTGAGGCTGAAAGTTTCTTAAGAGAGACAGAATTTTTGCAAAACAACATCTTCACCTTCCAAGTGATGAAGAGCAAGGGTGGAAGGGATCAGTGACTAACACACTGAGCTACCTACCAACCCCATCTCTGGAGACACATCAGCAGCTGAATCAGCATGCCTGCCCCAAAAGCACATACTAGGCAACACTCAGCTAAATTCTACCAAACTCTGCATTTCTGACCTACTCACCCTATGAAAGGCCAGCCATTCCAACTCCTTAGAGTTGAGGGTAAAGAAACAGTGACTTTTAAGCAACATTTTTTCTGCCCTATTTTATACTGGACGACTAAGAGTTCTTAAAGATCTCAAATTCTGTGAGGTATACAACTTGATATTTATTTTAGGAACAGAGATGATATCCTTTTATACACCTTTACAATTGGTGGGAAGTTTGCTCAGCTGGATGTCAAAGGCATATTTGCGCCTCTTCTAATTTATATCAATAGTCATTAACAAGGTCAACAAGTTTTGACAAGGAAGAAGAGCTCTTGTGAAGCAGAGCCTGATATTCTCACACAACTGCCAACTGAAATGTCATCAAAGTTAGTTGTCCTATTTCCAGCAGGTAACAGTGAGGTGGAAAAAAAAAAAAAAATACAATCAGACTTCTGGTTCAGATCCACAAGTGAGAGCTTCACTGCCATTCCAGGTAACACTGGACAAATACCAAAGTTCAAGAACTGCTCCTGAGCCACCAGGCTGAAAACACAAAATTAGAGTGTTCTCAAAGAGCTTAAAAGTATGCTTTTTGCCTCTCCCACTTGAGATAAAATGTAATCTTTTCCACTGGTTAAATGGAAAGAAACATTCACATTACATTCACAGGAACCAGGATAAGGACTCATGTAAGTTGTGGGAAGTCATGTTCCATCTCCATTCCCATTACAGTGGATCTAATTATTCCATGAAAACAGGTGCAGTGAGAAAGAAGAGCACTCTACCAAACAATATATGGTTAAGACATGCCATAAGGTGGTGAGAGGGAAAGATGACAGAGCTTTTTTCAGCCAGACAGGTACTGGACATTGGTCAGTCCCAGGTAAGTGCTCTTGCCTTAAATATTGTAGAGAGGGGAACAGAAATACTACATCCAGGCACTCTTTCAAAGACTAATCCCTGCCTCCATCACTGCCAAATGGGCTTAGGCATCCAGTATCAAAAGAGGCTTCAGATTTACTAGAGAGTCCTAGAGGAAGACATTTATCTTCCAGAGAGCAGCATGTTTTAAAACACAAGGCTCTCCTCAACTTTCACAATCAACCACCCTCCTGTTTTCTAAACTGACCTTCAGACAGCTTACCAAGGAGACAAACACTCCTGGCATGACATACATTCACTTAGGCATCTCACCTGCCACCTAAACACACTGGATGGTCACACACTAAATGTCATCTGGCTACTGCAGCTTGTGGACTTTCAAGTTAGGAGATTCGTCCAGAGAAACGCATCTTCTTGCAGAAGAGATACACAGGGAAAGAAGTGAGAGAAAAAGAAAGAAGGGAAGGCATAACAGGAACAACCTGGCATGCACAAGAAGGCAACCTTTTTCCTACAGCTTTCTCTTCTTGCTACCTCCTCACTTGAAAGTCTTGAGCAACCTGAAGTAGGATAAAGATTTTAAAGGATTATGTTCCAATTTTATCAATGCTTTTCTAGAAATCTTTTGTAGCCTCACCTTTGTCAACGTGAATCTGTCAGTAACAGAGAAGTGGGGAAAAGATGAAGCTAGGCAAGAAGTTTCATCATGTTCCATGATGAAAATACATCGCCACTCCCTGAAACCATTTAGTGAAGTGAGCAATACAGCACATAAATGCTGCATTGAAGCAGGTTATAGTCGCCCCAATCCAGCTTCCTCTCTCTGACAGTGGGTCAAAAGCAGCTGCATACAAAATCCAGGATACGGATTTTGCAAATGGTGATACTACCCAAAGTTCTCTTTATTTTCTAATGATTTACCCATAAGGACAAGCCAGCTTGTTAAAGACCATAAACCAAGCTCTTCTTAACTTCCTCGGTACTGTAGACTAGCAGCCCTTGGCACAGTGCATACTTTCTGAAAGCCAGAATCACAAATTCAGCAGGGTGCCCCAACTCTGTTGTTTTCAACACCTTCACCTTTTTCAGCCTTAATACTTATCACTCTACAGAAGCCCACTAAGTCTCCTCGAAAACAGCCACTCTAACACAGTCCCCCAGCAGACATTTCCCACTATTCCTTCAACAAACAGTCCCAGTAATCAAAACAACATGATGTCTCAAAGAATGATACTTGTGGATTTGTTATTTACAAATTTTCTTCTATTCTCCCTTGCATCAAATATTTTTCTAAGAAATGCTAGAAAAAATTAAAAATATTTTTATGTTGCATTTTTAAAACAAACAGGGGCATCTGTAACTTCTTACTCTGACTTTAATCTAGAAATGAATTAGCATTTCTTTCTGTAGTTGATATGGATTTTATTGCATAAAGAAGTTGGTATTGTATTAAGACATGAAGGGAAAATATGTATTTTTGTCACACAGACATGATAAATATAATCTACATATCATTCCCAGAAGCTAACTAATACTCAGTTGGAAAGCAGAAGCAAAAAGGTTAGTGAGCCCTTTAGAAAAGGAATTTAGGTGGTTGAAACTTATCTTCTGAGAACACCAGTTTCAAAACTGGACGCTGGTCATAAAATAATTTGTGAAAGCAGAAAGCATATAATTACATCCTCTTTCTTACCCATATTTTACTTTCTTTCTTAAGCAAGAAACACAGATTATACTGAATGAATTGATTGTTGCCAGCTCCCCTGGATGCACTTTGAATCCTCCCCATCTAATAAGTTTACTGAAAAGGAAGTGAAGCAAGCCCAGAACAATTTGCTCTGCAAGACCAAGCAGATGCCAAAGCTTTGCATTTTTAAGAAAGGTAAAGGTGAATGTAAAGCACCAAGTTTACCCCCCCTCAGGAACAAGAGTATGTGAGACATGCAATCAATCTCAGTTTAGAAACAGCATGTATTTCATTGGCTTTTTTCAGCCATGAGACTGCAGTAGAAAATATTATCTCCCTCAAGAAAAAACAAGAGAAAAAAAAAACCAAAAAAACCAAACAAAAAAAAAAAAACACAACAAAAACCCCAACCTGTTAAAGTATGAAAAATACTATGCTCTCAGAGCAGTGTGCTTCCACAGCACTTTTCTCAAAGCTTCAAAGGGATTTCTTTAAAAAGATTCAAAAAATTAGTGTCAATTACTTGCAACATTACTAGCTCCAGTGTAAGACGTACTTTCTTCCATAATTATAAGAGCTCTCAGTAAATATTTACAGAAACAGAGGTGTACTCTACTGTTTTACCAGGTTTTTTTCCTCCTCTCCCAAGTGCTCTTACAGAGGTGTCTTTGTTTTGTTTTATGGCACCCCACATTTGTTCCCAGCAAATATATTTATAAGCAACCAATTACACTTAATTTTCTAAGAAAGGCTCACCAGTACCAATACAGCATTTTTTAAAAATGCAATTTACTTATAGCAATATGTCTGACCACACAACTATATAACTGACACTCATCTTTCTGAAATTGTATTATGCTGTTAGGACTGTTTCTATAAAACAGGTTAAAACCCATCTTTGTCACTTAAGAGAGTTTGGCTCTAGTCCCACGATGCTTAGCAGAGAATACCCCTAAATTTCAGGGTGGCTTTCCAGCACATCAGGACCTGCATGCATTTCCTCCTACTGCCACTATCCCAGCTCTTTAAAGATGCTTAGGACATCTCAAATGAGTGTGATGAACACCCCAGGATATCATATTAAGGAACTATGGACTTCCTGTAGGATGCAATGCAGTAGCTGACACTTTATAAAGTGACGATGCTGGTCTAGAAGAACAGAAAGATCGTGGGCACTGCCATGAAGAAATGCTTTGCAGAACACCAGCACTTCCCCCGAGGTATCTGCACCTTTAAAGCCCAAGTTTGCTTGCAAGTGCCAAGGCCCTGATACTGTTGCATCAGTCACATACTGTGATTGACCAGGAAATATACTGATAAGTGTTCAGCCAACAGTGCACAAGCTGCACAGCTAGAGAGAACACAAATCCCTTTTAATTTCACATTTACTGAACAAGTACAATATATCATCAACTAACTAAAGCACAGTCCAGGTCAAGCAGGAATACACAAGTATGCCAGCTGATCCACATACAAATATCAGTCTTATTTCAAGTCCTTCTGCTTAAAATAAGACACTGGACAGCAAGGTTGAGCTCACAAGCTGCAGATCCCTGGAAGTTAGATGTTCCATTTATGCCAACATACAGTCTCCCTCTGTGGTCAAGGGAGGTGGTTTTGTGCCAATCTCCAGAGGCTTTGACCAGCCTCTTCAATACTCAAAAGGCACCTGTATCCTTTTAATGACTACTTAGAGAAGACAGATCCTCCTCTGAAGAGGAGACTTTTGGTAGGCTCCTAAGGTGCATATGCAGGGATTACACACTTAATTCTACAGTTCTGCATGAAGTGCAACAGCATTGCCTAGATGAAAAAGAACCACCATATACCTAGAAATCTAAACCAGGAACACGGACCCTTAGGATACTGGAGACACTTGAATTGCAAACTGCAACACAGAGGACATTAGGCAGCTTCACTCATGACATGTACATGAGGGTCCCATAAGATTCTCATGTCCTGTGGGTAACATATAGCCTCTCCCTTTTAATTAGAGTCGTGTCCATCAGACCAAAACGGGATCCCAGCACAGCTGAATTTCACAAAACCTATTAAGAAAAACACAGATAAATTGCTTCCTCTGGAATATCCTCCCTCAGCTTGCAAATAATCCCATCCCTAAACAATCCTACCAAAACATTTCTACAGCAAACACAAGCTGCTTGTTTACAACATGGAAAAAAAAATCAAGCAACCAAGCAACCTGAGGCACTAATAAAAGATACAGCAATTTTGAGTGTCTTTCACTTTGACTCCTCAACCTCTCCAATGAGCATCAAAAAAAAAAAAAAAATCAGATTCAATCTACATTTGAGACAAGATACCACAAATACACTTTCCTATAGAGCAGGAATAAGTCTTGGACAAAATCATATAACCATGTCCACAAAAGATATATGAAATAAACCCAGCATGAACTGGCTGTAAATGACTCTACATCAAAGCTTTTAAAATTACAGTACAAAATAGTCTGTGGACTGTATTAGAGGTCCTTACTTCCAGCTATTTTTACCTAAAATACCTTGAAAAATTAATTGAAGCAATTAATTACTACTATTCTAGAAAGATATTATGTGATTACAAATGGCCAAAAAAAGGACCTAAGACAAAGAGGAGAAATGGTTCTGAGCTTCCCTATTAATAGCTCATCATTGCTACTAATAATCTTGGAAATACTAGTCAAATTCAAAGTTACTATATTCCACAAACAGGGAAGTTAAAGAGTATTGTCACCATATACACCAAGAAAACCACACCTACTAAGAAAAACCTCCAGTAGCACATGATTCAGTGAAGAAACAGATCTTCAAACTTAAAAGACAGGTGGTAAGGCTGTTAATTCCAACCATTACAGTCATAGCCACTGTATATTATATCCTGTACCACTTATTTTCAATGTTTTTCCTAAACTAAATAACAGAATTTGCACAAGTTCCTCTTGCTCCTGAATTAATTTACAATTTTCAAATATGAAACAACAGGTTTTTATGTATCAAGCGCAAACAAGGCTAATTCTTCCCTGGAGTAAGAAAATAATGTGTATCTGATGCAAATAATGATTTAATATATTTTGAGACATACTAAAATGGTTGACTACAGAATCAAAACTAAGATCTTATTCAGGTACACACACACATATAACACAGCTATACTAATGAGTAAGATAAAGCCACTTCACAGCCCAATAAAACAATGGGTTTACATGGTAACAAGATTAAATTAAGATTGCAAAAATATTTAACATACAGATTCAATAAAAGACTTCTTTGTCCACTGTTTTCACACCTTCAGCAGAACTTAATAAATCTTTGTCTTCAGAATAGAATGAAGTGTCAGCAGCTCAGATAACCAATAGAAAACAAAGTCGAAAATCCCTCAAGAAGACAGGCAAAAAATGAGTGCCTGATAAAGGGGTTAAGACACCTGACTAAAGAGAAGATGCAAACTTCATTCCAATAGGGGTGGAGAGTTTAAAGTTGTCTCCTATGCATCACATCTCAAAATAACTCACTATTTCCTATGAACATGTTCTAAAGTCTCCGCACCTTTTCTTTTTTTTTTTTTTAAATTGTTATAAACCCTTCATTCTGTTTCTCCTATGCCTTATTAAGGATACAGCATAAGCTGCACTAAATCAATACTATTTTTCAGCAAAGTAGAATAGAACACTTTAGCAAAGTAAGTGGAATACCAGCCCAAATCTACTTGACACAAAATATCATGGAAATAACTCCCAGTATGTGTTTTTAAAACAGTAAGGTTAAAATATTGTCACACTGTAAAAGTGACAACAGCCAACCTATGAGAACACAAAATTGAAAACATCTACTGAGGAGTGAGAGGAATAGAAAATATTGCAGCATCTTCTCTTAATATGACAACATAGCATCCACATGGCCAGTATGGCAAGTTAAAGCTTGCCATGTTCATGACTGATGAACCAGACTCAGGACTTAAGGAATAATTTCAGACTCAGCAGACTCCCTAAATGACCCCTCACAATGACTCCATCAAACAGCAGCCTGGCATGCAAACATCCTGCACAGCTCATTCACAGCAGTCCTGCTCTCTCTGCATCCAGGCACAGCAGCTCCACTGTGCTCACTCAAGCTGCAAGATCTAAGCTCGTTTCGACTTCCTTGCACAGTCAAGTGTACATGTACTAAAATAAATGTCCATCAGTTTACTTCCTGAGGGCTGAATCTGACTTCTACTAAAAATCAGTAATAT
Organism: Dicaeum eximium; assembly: GCA_013396995.1. NCBI lineage: Eukaryota > Metazoa > Chordata > Aves > Passeriformes > Dicaeidae > Dicaeum > Dicaeum eximium. The sequence continues at coordinate 486,413 of VWZP01006280.1, forward strand.
TTCACTATTATCAAGTTCTGATATTTTTTTTTTTTAAATAACAGGTACACTATCTCATGTTACCCTATCCTGCAAACCTTTCAGTTTACTGTCCCTTGAATATTCACACTACAGCAGAGGAGGAGTAGTGTGAGGGAAGAGAGGACCTAAACTTGAAATCACTTACAGTGCTGAAATACATCAGTGCATTTGTAGCTGGAAAACATCCTATTGGCTAAGACTCAACATCCAAGTATCATCTATTTATTTATTTATTTAGAGCCCACACAATCTACCATTTATATGAAAATACATCATTCAAGGTTAAGTTAAAACCCCATTTTTACTGAATTTTTATTTTGACATTTGAAGATTAAAACAGAACTGTATAGTAAGTCACCTTTCTGTAGATATCCAAAAGAAAGCAATACTATCCTAGCACTCATTAGAGCATGTTAGACGTCTCTCCAGTATTTGTGAGAGTAACTGCTACACTATTGGGACTGTAAAATAGTAAGTACTAACAGTTTTAAGTTTATGGCAAGTTCTTTCAAGTATTCTGTGCATCAGGGTCATATATATGTATAGGAATATATTTATTCCTAATGCTTGTCCACATAGTTAACTTTCTGTAACTATTTTTAACATCATGAGCACTAATTCTGAAACTTCAATATTCAGAAAATTATGTAACTTTGTATTGGTACAATACAAGATTGACTCCAAATCCAAACATACATGTTTGAACTCTTATGCTAGATTAAAACTAGTTAGTTGTAAATAATTTTAAACGAAGTGACTTTTCATGGTTCACAAACAACTTTCACAGTAATCACCAAGAAAAATCTTTACCATTGATGTACAGGATTGTTACACTGAAAGTGTAATTTTTTCTTTTTGTTATGTTAAAGAGCCAGTATTATTATAGTTCAATTTCATTAATTTTGGCAGAACTAATTGCTCAGGAAAAAAGCTGTTGTAAAAGATGCAAGTCCACCCTCCTATGAACTTTACCAAATGTTTATGATGTAAAAAGGAATGATGTTACAGCACAACTGAGTGCAACTGACTTTCAGGAGAACTTTACCTCCACCCTTCCAGTTCCAAATCTCATTATTCCATCACAAGAAGTCTTTTCTAGGTATAAGTGAAAATTTTGGTTAGACACATCACCTGATCTTGGTTTGCCTTTTCAAGTAAACAAAAACCAACTCACTGGAGTTTTTGAAAAAAAAATCACTATCAGAGGAACTAGCAAAAAGACTACATAAGAAATCCACTCCGTAACTTCTAAGTAATTCAAGCATGGGAGAAACCACAGTGTTTGAAGCAGTCAATTTGGTGATGTAGAAGTTTTGCATTAACTAGAAAACTGATGAAGTTTGCATCCATTTCTCAGTTCTACCCTTATTCTTTTAAATAATGCTAACATTTAACATTAACAGCTATTGCAAGTTTCTATAGCCTAAATTATCTCTGTCAGTGAGGGCAGACTAAACCAAAAAACATTATTTTTTTCTTGTTCTTGAGCAACACTATTCAACACCAGTGCCTTCTACAGAAGAGTTAAGCCTAACCTGGCCCCAAAAGACTGTCTATGTCTTGTTCAATCCATATCAAGACTTCTAGTGAGAAAAAGCCTAGATTCAAAGCAAAATCAAACCAAACAAAGAAAAAAGACACAAAAAAAAAAAAACAAAGAAACAAAAAAACCAACAGAAAACCCAACCAAAAAACACCAACAAACCAATGCAACCCAAAATAGAATTCCCTACCTTGACAATGCCACTCAATTTAATGAGGTAGACATCATGACTGTCATAAACACTTTTTAAAATAATATACTGCCTCAGTGGACACAATGTAACAGAAAAATCAAAGCCAGCTTAGATCTTATTTCATTGACATGATTTTCCCACTGTTACTGGAATGATTTATTGATTTGCCTTTGCCTGAAGAGAATCAAAGTACTCTGCCTCGAGTTGGACTTATAGTGGTGTTCTTAGTCTACTTTAAAGTACCTATGAAACAGATTTGGAAATTGAAACTCAACAGAACAGCGAGTTTTATACCTTACATTCATCATCGCAGCACATATCAATCAAATTTGACTAAAGCATTACTTGGAGAAAGCTTGGAAAATTCTCCAAACTGCTCTACTGTTTCTAAGAAACTTCTGCTGTTAGTGATTATCTGCAAGTTTGCTATTTTGGCATCACTCTAGAGCCCCAGTGCCTCCATTTCTGACCCCTTCAAACAAAAACAAGCTGCTCAACAATGTCTAATCCGTGCGTCATGTAATCCTGCTTAATACCCTACAAACTCTGGGCAATATTTGGGTAGTTTTTAAATTTAGCAAAGAACATCCTGGCCTAGTTCAAAGATACCCTTGCCTTGGGTAGTGTCCCCTAGAAACATCGCCCACACTAGTTTCAAAGAAGAAAAGCAAATGCACACATAGGCGTAAGAGAAATGCACAAAAAATAAAGTAAGATACTGTGGTCTAATGTCATAATGAAAACACATAAAATTACAAATCAAATTATTGAAATAGGAGTGCATTATGCAAACACCCAACACACCACTCAAACAATTAAAGAGACATTCTGACTTTCTAACAGCACTTATGGCCCCATTTAGCAGCGCAAGTGCAGCCAAGTCCCTGCAGGCAGCGAGGCAGAGGACGGTGGCACAGCCAGCGCCATCAGGCCAGCCTTCCTCCCATCAACACTGAGCTGCTAAATACACATCAGCCATCGCTCTGCCAGGGAAACAGAAAATCCCCTCTTTGAGACACGCTTTGCTTTTTGAAGCATCATTATCTTACAAGTGGCTCGTACTACAAACACTACCAAAGAAGTCTAAGCTAAGTCCCGTTCTAATTCTTCAGTGTACTGTCATGACTGTCCTACCTGAGATCTCTCAGATCCTCACTGAAGGACAAATATGTTCCCATTTTGTTTAGGCTGTCAGGCAGACAGTCTCCAATCATTAGCCTCTTGTCAACAGCGATGCTGGGGTAGATTACTACTGTGTAGTGCTTGTAATGGCAGGTGCATGGCCCTGGGGCTGCCATCTGCCAGGAAGGAAGTGTTCTCCTCTAGGATGCTGAAGAGATTGACAAATAATGTAAACAAAACACTGAATCATTCCTAATCTATGCAATAAAGCTATTCCATTACTCTCCTGCTATTACATTACTCTTCTGCAGTGTCGATGTTACCATCAGAGGTGGGGGCTTAGGTTTGCAGCTTGGGTTGTTTTTTCCTAACTATTTTCGTGACTGATTTACTGAGATAAAAAACACACTCTGAAATAACTTTTATTTAACTGAGATGGGCAATTCTGGATTTGAAAACAAACAAAAAAAACATCCTAGCATCAAATATGTTTATTTTGCAAAGTATCTCCCCAGTGCACACTTGTAATAAGCCTCTTTCCAGAGTGTATTTGCTTGCACTGTGAGCAAGAACTTGATTCTTTTAAATTACTATTTTTGATACAGCTATACACAACTTGGGGTCATCATCACTGATAAAAATAATTGAGAATGTTTTGAAGTTTTTTGGTTTTTTTTTAAAGCAAAAATAGTAACAGACCTCCAAGTATTGTCCTTGGTCTTTTAAATTAATTTCTAAAGGGATTTCTCATCATCAGATAGAAAATCTTTCCTAAACAGTCCCGGTTTCCTGATTTTCCTGGTTTTCCTAAACAGTCCTGATTTGTCACCTGAGCTACCAAGCAATAGCATAACTCCAAGGAAATAAGCAGGCACTCACCTATTCTTCAGGAAAGTTACTCATTACTGTTTATCTGGCTACACAGAGATTGCTGCTGTCTTTGAGGCAGCCTCAGTTACTAGATGTGTTAGCACTTTAACATGCCAAGAAATACTTTCAAGTGACCCTCTGTAAAGATGTAAGCAATCTTTGCATTGATTTTTCTGTGGTTTGCATCAGGCTTGTAATACCCAAGTTTTAAAAGCTTGTATTAACTACAAACACAACCCTGCAACTGAGGGATTCATTCTACATGTGTTAGTGTGGAAACTGCAAACACAATCTAAACCATAATCCTGGCTTCCTCCAAAGCTGACAGAGATGCAGGGGAAAATGCATGCCACTTTATAACTTGCATTTAAAAAACAGCAGGAGTCACCTTTGCTGGTTCTGTTTACTGCTGCTGGCTCTCCAGAGCCCTGGCAGACTCACTAACTCAAGAAGCTCACATGCTAGATAGCTAAAGGCAATTGACACAAACAAGTGAAAAAAACCAAAATAACAACAAAATAAACAAACAAGTTTTCCTTTGAAAACTCTGCTGCAGCAGAGCCAGCGTTTTCAACAACCAGCAACAACGGGACTATTGAGCTGAACTTGGCTTTTCAAAGCTGCCACTCTTGACCCCCTACGTACATACACACAAAACTTTAAAAATAGCTACATGCCAGACAACAGACACAAAGAAAACATATCTGAACTTTGGAGGTCACTACACCATCTTCTGAAAACTCAAAGGATAATACTGATTTCCATGCATACACAGATCACTTCTAAACAAACATTGTATGAAACTACAAAAAAACCCAGAGAGTTGTGAAACTCTCAATTACACATCCTAATTTAACAGATCAGTCAACATATACACTTTAAATTGCTATTACATATTGTGTATCAACATAATGTTAAAACTTCCACAAAATTTGCTTATCATTACTAATACGAACACAGACACAAAGAAAAAAACATATGGATAACCAATATAAAAAGTATACTGTATTTCAACAAATTCAGAAAAAAAAGCCACAGATATAACTATTTTTCAGATGTTTATTACTTTAAAAAGAAACATATTAATGGTGCTTTTAGAGAAAAACTTATAGACAGAAAATACCTGGATGTAATTATGCTGCCATTTAATTGATGAATAGGGAGGGAAGTTAGATTTCATACAGTAACTGGCTAAATTTTTCAGTGGGTGCTTGCTGTGTTTCAGCATATAAACCACTTCAGCTTTCCAGTGTCATTAACACTAAGAGTAAATCAAGTGTAAAGAAACCCATGTTAGTCTCTCTCAAAAAAAGCAAAACAACAAAAACAAACTAACCCCACTATATAAAACATGCCCTAATTCTACTTCTGTTCAAACACTCCTTTATTCTTCTTACTTACAAACAAACGTTAGTCTCTGCAGCTATCTTGAAAGAAATCAAGTAATCAGAAGCAATCATCAATCTAAGCATTTCCTCTGCCTTGAGCAATGACTGTACTGGTTCATTTTAGAACAAACCCACCATTCAATTTGGTCTATAACAATTTATCTCAAATGACTCAAAGTAACCATGACATTCTTTCTATGAGCAGTATAGCTAAACATAATTTAAAGCATAAATAAAAAAAAAGTCTAATAGATGTCTTGATATTCTATCTGCTTGTAACAAGCTGACACCCATATAAATCAACATAATTTAAAATATTAAAAGCTTCATTTAATCCTAGATAATTTCAGTTTACATTTTGCGTTTCATGAGCAGCACTGCTAGTTGCAGATCTAACCATTTTGATTTGGTCACCTGCAAAGTGTCATCTGAAAGACAGTAAATTAATTTTGAGATGTTTAAAAGAAAACCTCAAATTTTTAATTTTAAGTATGAGTTAAAAACTCAAGCTATGCAAGTTATTAAAAGTAGCTCACATTTCTGCTGTTAAGTTTCATGTTCTTACAGAACTTAACAGTACGAAAAACCACTACAATGGATTTATTAAAAAAAAAGACTTGAAAAGATGTACAGATTTCTAACACAGCATATAGTTCTTCTAATATTTTTAAGAAGACATTTTAAAATAAGCATTAATTTTGTTAAAGAGACAAACATTCTCATGTTGCTCCGAGAACCAAAAACTTTTTGGCAGTTGGCATATGAAGAGGAGGTCAAAAAAACAACTTAATAATACAATTCATTGTGTAAAGTAATCCCAAAGAAAAAGGAAACAAGGTTTATGTCTTCCACAATCTAAAACACCATCAGAAAGACAGAGGAAGAGATTTCTTAAGATAGGCTTGTTTATTGTTCAAGTGCAACCATAAAACCCTCTCAAAACTAGCAGCTAATTGACAATGCGGGTGCAAGGGGAGGATCATTATTATCAAAAATCACCTTATTATGATTTTAATCAGATGCATTACAGATGATGACTTCTACAAATAAAGGCAAAAGAAACTGACAGAGGAGGGAGAGAGCCCTCAAGGTTTTTTGCATTACAGGTAATATCTGCTCAACTTTAGAAAACTAGGCCAACTACTAGAAACATTTACAAGTTGAAACTACAGAGCACTCTGTGAATGGAAAAGAAAACAAAATTAAAGATAACCCACTCTGGTGATTTAGATTAAGGAAAATTCCCTATCATACATCCATTAAACTTAATGGTAATCTTAGTTAAGAATTCCAAGATTACACACAAAGGGTAAAATCTTAACCCCACTGAGACAGAAGCAGAAGTACTATTTGACTTCAACTTCAGAATATCCACCATAAAAAGTCACATCATTGTTGAGTGTAATCTGCTATAAATATACTGGAATAAATAATTGACAATTTATAAGAAAAATTAGTGTAAACATCTCCATAAATAATGAAATCCATACACAGTCCATGTTTCTAATCAAATAAGCAGTCATAATTTAAGAACAAAGGCTAGTTATTAGCAAGTAACAAGTTTTAACCCACCAATAACAGTATTATTTTATTTACATATCAGATGAAGGCAATTGTTTCTCCAACTCCTAAATATTTGCACATTTTTAGAACACAGTAAAAATGAATGAAGCAATAACTTCAAGCAACCTTTAACTCTTCTGTTTTGACAGCAGCTGTGGATGCACTCCTTGCTCTTGCCATGACAGGATAATATGGACAGAGATTTCCAAAAGCAAAGCACTCCCTACAGCAGAGGCAAGTTACTGATAGCAGAGAAACACACTGCACATGGAAGCCAGCCACCTTTAAATGATACAAGTAATCTCCCTTAAAACATTTATCCACATGAAAATATAACTACTGCTACAGACCTTAAGGAAGGTGTCAAAATGATTTTTACATGTATTTTGCACAAATCAAAATATTAAATTTCTGAGAATGTAATTACAAGGAGCTTGTTTGTATATTCTGTATGTCAGAGTCTCCTGTTCTAAATATTAAACAAAAGTGGATTGTCCCATCATTTCAAAATTACTAGAAACCACTCTTGAAGTAAAACTTCTCATTTTTCTAATGTAGCTAAAAACAAAGTTCGAAAAAAAGTGCAAACAAAACAAACAATGCTGATTATATAATCTCTCTTGTGCAAATCAGTAATTTTTACAGAATTAGATTTTCTCACATCTACCCAAATTACTACTGTTGAAATAATCTTGTATATGCACAAAACACAGTTTTCTTTAAACAGAGCATGTTTCTCAGTAAAACATCAAATTCTTATTAGTCTCCCAAATCACAATGTTTGAAACTCAAATACATTAGCAAAATTCTGGGTGACCTTTGCAAGCACTGGCAGAAGACCTTCCATAAATAAACTTTAGTGTGAAATCCCAAGGAAAACCAAAAGGGAAACTAGGAAATTTGCAGAAGTTTATTATTTGATTAAACTTACACCAATGAAGTCCTTTATGTTGTTTTTCTCCTTCCCCACGCTGTGACTTTCCCAGTTTGGCTGCCACAAGTGCAATTAACCTGATGCCCCGTGTTTGGTACCCAACCCACTGCTGGCTGAGGATGCTGGTGGTGTGAGGTTCTTCCTTACTACCTTGACCTGACTCTGCTTCCATCCATCCATCCATCCATCCCTGCATCCCGTACCTCTGAGTGCACCCTACAGGCTGGCACCCTTCTCAGGGAAGCGAGGTGCTGGAGAAGACAGCCCTACAGATAGGGTCAATCCCAACGAGCCTCCCCGCACCACTCCTCCATGTGATCTGCGTTTAGAAGCTTACAGGAAAGAGGAAAAACAAACATACATGCAGATTAAATATTAAAATAAAGGCAAGCCTATAACCGTCCTTGGACAAACACGCAGCAGCAGCACCGAGCCCTCTCGCTGTGAGCCGTACCACACTAACACGGTTGCGTTCCCTGCGTTATCCTTTTGTTGACAGGATGGGAAGGACGGCGGTGGTTTCCCTCTCCTTATCTGACCGCCCGCCGCTCCCGCGTGCCGCCTGCGGCCGCGCCGGGTTTTCCCGGTACCCGGTGCCCGCCCCCACCCCCTTGGGGTCAGCAGTTTGGGGAATTCTGTGGAAATCGCTCTTTCCCAACACCGGGCTTCATTTGCAATCGGGGCTGTAGGTGGCTCAAGACAAACTCCTCGTTTCTGCGAGAAATCCGTTCGCAAAGCAAAGGGGCGTGATAGTCTGCTGGCGCCCGGGACCGCCATCCCAAGGCCGGGCAAGGAAAGCAGGGGCTGCAGCATCCGCACCGGGCTCGGGCAAGCCACAGGGATCCTGAAAGCAACCCCAGCAAAACTAAAAGCAAGAGACAAGGGAGGCTCGGCCCTCAACCCTTCCAGTCATTCAGAATAAGCCTTCATCTTTTCAAACTCTGACACTGCATTCAACAATCCTCTCGTCTTAATTAGGTTCAAAGCTTGCTCTGCAAACGGTGGATCTCTCATCTTTTCCATCTTCCTGTACTTCCTATCAAAAGAGAAAATATTTTCTTCTTCAAAATCAACTAGCTACTAAGGAAAAACAAGGGGAAAAAACCCCTGCAAGTGGCTCTTACAAGCTTTTGCTGCTCACTTGTTATCGATGCCTCTATCAGCACTGTGAATAGAGAAGCAATACCTACTCTCCTCCAAGCAACTACTACATGGCTTGTCGTTTCACCCAGCTATGCCCATAAACACATATTACAGCTATCCATGCATAAGGGTTTGCCTGCCATGTCTTGCATAAATCCAAGAGCCAAGAGAATCCTTACAAGTGTCTCATATTTAACTTTTCCTCCCCAACAGACTGGCTGTTCTGTGCCCTCCTCAACAAGCCCCCAGTTGTGTACAAACCTCACTCACTGAGAGAAGGTGGAGTATTATTTTGGGGAAGAAGGAAGCGTATTTGTTTCTCTCCTTTTCTTCTGAGCATTACCAGCATCTAATTAAAGGAACAGCTACATACTGAAAAATCAAAATTCTCTCATCCTAAATTTCAGATTTCTTCAGTTTGACACCTAACATTTGCAATCCAGGAGCCACCACCTGGAACATTGTTACACACCAACACAGGCCGGGCCATTAAGCGAAATATGCAATACAGCTCAAGCATATAGTGACTTCTGGAAATAATTACCATTTTTAAAATTCACATTCCATGCTCACTATGATTTACTGTTAAACTTTTGCAAGAGATAAGGTATTTCAAAACCATTATATTAAATTTAGCCTTCTCAATTTGATATTACAGACCTTCTCAGCCACAGAGCCAAGGATTGTTTCTGTAATCTGATGTCCGCAGTCAAACAATCCTGTTTTTAACTCAATCACTTTACATTTTTTAATAGAAGTTGCATTAACATAAACTATTTAGGTCACATTTTCCAAACACTTTGCAAAATCTTACTTAAGAAAACTCTGAATACAGCCCAAACATAGAAACCGTGTAAACAGCAGCTTCTCGTGGGGTACCCAGAAGTATAAACACATAATAATGGCACAGTAGTACTGAAACGTGAATAAACATTCCAAATTTAAACCTTTTTCCTCATACAAGGAGCCACCAAGTTCTTCCAAGACTGCTTATTACAGGACATGTAAAAAGAGATAAAAGTGATTTTTAATGAAGCGAAGAGGGATAATGCTCTACACAACAACACACAACCTCGTGATGGTAAACACAAAGCACAAACACACACAGCAGACACCCACAGATGCAGCTACTCACCTTTCACAGCACTGGCTTCTTTCAGGTTGTGAGACAGAAAGTCTATGCTGGCATAGGTGCTCATCTCTACTCCATTGATGCCCCCATTCAGGAGGTGCCTAGCTTTCAACCTGGATTTGTCACAGTTTGCCAGGGGCCCATCCACCACATCAATGGCAATGTAGTTGAGGCCATTCTGGAAGCCAGCCGAGGTCTCCCGGCACATGGGACTGCTACCCTGCTCCTCCTCCAGGCCTTCGCTTTTCCTGAGGGACACGTTCTCCACCGAGGCCGAGTTGTGTCGTTTGGGGTTGTGTGCGAAGGAGGGGGACACTGGGGTCACAGTGGTGGTGGAGGAGAAAGTTTCTGAGCTGTGCCTCCTCCGCCCCTGGGGATCTGCCCGGATTACTTTGGCCCCCCGATTCGGGTCTGGGGGAGGGCTGGAGAGAATGAAAGCCTCCACCCCAGAGAGGGTGAGCCTCTTCACGCCAGATGTGGGGCTGGTGACCCGGGCACTTTCTGGTTTCTGAATGATGGGTTGAGGTGGGGTAGTGGCCATGCCAAAAGTCATCTCGGTGTAATCACCACCATCCGATGGGCTGGATGAACAAGCCACCCCCACAGCCGCCTTTAGGTAGCGTCCATTGGGCTGGCTGGTGCTGGAGGAAGAACCCGGAGAGAGAGCTTCCAAGGAGCCCACTGAGACCGTGCCCGACTGGGAAGGTGACTGTGACCCAAAGTCAATGTTCATGTAGTCAGAGAGAGGGGAGCGCCTCTGCCCCGTGCCTGAGCCCAGGGAGGAGGCTGGGCTGTCAGCAGGCAGCGAGGGAGGAGAATAGACGGCAGCATCCCCGAAGTCAATGTTGATGTATTCACCGGGGCTCTTGGGCTCAGGCGGCAGAGGGTGCTCATTCATGCTGGGCAGCATCGTCCGCAAGGTCTCCAGAGAGAGGCGGCTGGGCCGGGCCACCCGCTGGCACCGCTGGCTAAGGAAGCTCTCGGTCCGGCTGTGCCGCAGGGGCGAAGGCACCGTGTGGCTAGAGGGGGCGAAGGTGCCTGCAGGCAGCTGGCTCGCTCCGCACACCGCCTCCTCCGGGATCGTCCTCCCCGGGGAGTTCATGAAGACATACTGGTCGCTGTCCTTTGCCAAGCCCTGGCTCTTGTAGGAGCGGGGTAAGGAGCTGTACGAATAGCAGCTGGGCTTTGGGGGCTCACTGGACCCATGCCCTGAAGGGGCAAAAAAGAAGTCCGGGGGGGTGAGGGAGGGAGCATTCTGGGGGTCCCGAGGGGACATATTGATATAGTCGCCGTTACTGAGCCTTCCATCTGAGCTCTCCACAGACAACTTGGAGCCGCACCACATCCGCATGTACCCGCTATCGTCAGGGGAGCTCTCCCCAGGCGAGCTGGTCTTGTAGCTGCTCCCGTTCCCCGGGGACCCGCTACCCACCCCTGGCCGGGGCTGCAGGATCTGCTTGGGGGCAGACACGCTGGTGGGGCTCATGGGCATGTAATCATCGCTGCCCCGGCTTCCCTGCCCTAAGGCTGCGGCCACACCGGGGGTCATGGGCATGTAGCCGTCATCATCTCCCCCTCCTCCCCCCCCTGCCGGCGGGCCCAGATTGGTGCTGCTGCTGCCGGAGCTGCGGTGAGAACCGATCTCGATATCCCCGTAGTCCTCCGGGTAGGGGGTGTAGGTCACTTTGGGGGAAGCCCCGGCTTGGCAGGAGGGGAAGAGGCGGCCGGCGCTGCCGGCGAAGGTGGCGCGCATCAGCGTGTACTCGTCGAGGGAGGCGGAGGAAACCTGCGGGGCGGCGGGTCGCTGCCGGCACGGCGTGGTCAGGGAGTAGGTCCGCTTCCGATGGCACCTGTCGCCGGCAGCGTCGGGGCAGGGCCGGTAGCAGAGGCGGCCACTCGGGGGCCGCTCCATCGCCATGTAGCCGTAGAGGTCGGTGCCGCCCCCCGGGTCTCGCACGGGGGGGGTCTCGGCCACCGACTCGGGGGTGTTGCTGCGGTTGCTGGCAGTAGAGGAGGAGGAAAAGGGCCGGAGGTCGCCGCCTGGGCTGGAGCCGTACTCGTCGAAGGACATAAAGCCGGCGTCGCTGGGGGAACCGGACACGGAGGCGCTGCCGCTGGACGGGCGCTGCGGGTGGGCCGGCTCGGAGCCGAGCCCGCTACTGGAGGAGAGGCTGATGGGGCTGGTGGCGGAGGGGGGCGAGTGGGAGGCGGGCATGGACATGGAACGGCTGCTCTGCAGCCCGCCACCGCCGGCCAGCACCGGGAGCAGCTTCCCCGCCTGCCGCCCTCCGCCGCCGCTGAGCGTGTGCGAGCGGCTCAGCGGGGTCCGCACGGGGCCCGGGCTCATCGGGCTGCCGGCCGCAGAGCCCACCCGGCAGCCGTCGCCCTCGCTGGCCGTTCTGACCCGGCACGGCGTGCACTTGGTGCCGGTACCGGCGCTGGCGGCGAGGCTGTCGGTGCGGGAACGGCGGAGGAGGCCGGTCTGGCTGGGAGGCAGGTTGACCAGGTGGTGGTGCCGGCGACCGGGCACGGTGATGGGATGGGTGGCGGAGGCGCCGCTGCCGCCGGGCCCGCCAGCTCCCCCAGAGGAAGAGGAGGAGGACTGGCTCTTGCTGCGGGGCCGGAATTCGGACAGCTCCTTCAGCGCCTTCATGGCCTCCAGGATGGTCTCGTGGATGTTCTGGGCCACCACCGAGTCGTCCGCTTGCATCCAGAGCTCGCCGGGGCCGGTGGCGGCCGAGCGCCCCACCTCGATGAAGAAGAAGCTGTCGGAGTGGCCGCAGCGGCGGATGTTCATCAGCTGCAGCGTGACCGAGGGCAGCTCGCAATTGAGACGCACGAACCCAATGGTGCGGGCCGAGAGGCAGAGCCGATGGACGCCGGTGAGGTTTTTACTCTGCCCCAAGCCCTTGGGCTTCAGCGTCACCTGCCAGACCTCTCGGTAGGCAGCGGTGGCCGGCGCGATCAGCCCGTAGTTAAGGTCTTCGCCGGCGGCGGCCAGGGAGGCGGCGGCGCCGCAGGAGGCGGAGAAGGGGGAGGCGAGGTGGCGGTAGGGAGACCCCTGGCAGGCCGCCTTGCCCTCGTTGAGCAGGTCGGTGAGAGCCCTGTACCAGCCCTCCTGCTCCTGCTCGTTCTCGGCCGCCACAGCGAAGTACTCGTCCTTGGTGTAGAGGGCGATGAGGTACTTGTGCTTGGCGTCCGCCCGCTTGTTGATGTTGAGGCAAGAGTCCAGGGCGATCACCCGCTTGGGCGCCCCGGACTTGTTCTTCCATTTCTTCTCGCTCTCGTAGTACTCCAGCCGGGCGCCCCCCGCCTCCTCCCCGCCGCCGCCCGGGCCGCGCAGCACGAAGAAGCGCTTGTGGCCGTGCTTCTGTTTGCGCAGGTACCCGCACTTCCTGACGCCCTGGTTGTTGTTGTTGTTGTTGTTCAGGTTGGGGCCGGGCGGGGAGCTCAGGGGGGGCAGCAGCCCCAGCACAGCGGGGCTCGCCATCCCCAGCCCCGCGGCGGGAGCGCCGCCCGGCTCCTCTCGCTGCTGTCGCCGACGCTGAGCGGATCCGGAGCGCCGCGGGGAAAAAGAAAAAAA